>JAXQQM020069929.1:0-115740 GCA_034641835.2 Pinus albicaulis
CAGATATTATGCCTCGAAGCAGCCGAATAAATTACTTCTGCCATGAAATTTATTAACATACGTCCGCAGAGTAACCCTAATGATACACCGAGCCTCAAAAGTCAAATGAAGCTCCCACTGAGCTCAAATCATGAGTGTAAATCAGTTAATGCAGTAGAACACCTGTATAAATTCATTTGTACAGGTCCAGATCCTGGGCTACTCTTTGTTCTTCATTTGTTTTTCCCCTTCTTATTGTATCACTCCATTCCATAAATCAAACCTTAAATAGACCCTTAGGCATAGATGACTTGCCCCATAGACCACTCTTGAACCTGATTTGCTTCAACTAAATCCTCTTATGACTCCATAGCCCAATGGATTGAAAACTGCCACCATCTTTCATCCTGATCAAAGCTTACTCTTGTTGCTTGCAAGTTCTCACCTTTGAGCCTATTTGCATATAGATCTTTTTGCCTCTAACAGCAATCATGTTCAATCATCCAAACATAAAACCAAACCCTTGAACTTCATAACTAGCTTAATATCATTATCTAAAATTTCAAAGACAATATCCATCTTTGTGCATATTGGAGAGATCCCTCTCTGGATTCAGGAGGGCTAGATCCTAGAATCCCAAAGTTGGTTGAAATGATGTTAACTCTGTGATCAAAATTTTTCCAATCTTTCTTATTACAAAGACCTAACAGTATCTTTCCAAATCCCAGTCAAAATTCGGAACGCTAACGTGTCTCGGTGTATCATTGATGAGGGGGCATCCACCTGTGTGATGTCTGCTTCGGTTTGGAAATAGCTCGGATCTCCTGAGTTGGCCCCTTCCACAATCAGCCTTCGATCATGGGATGTCCAAGCCTCCCAACCCATTGGCCTATTCCATAATTTTCCTATCACTCTTGCGGGCAAGACGGTTTGCGTGGACGTTGAAGTCATCGACGCCCCTCTAGATTACAACATTCTTTTGGGGCGTAGCTACACCTATGCCATGTTTGCTGTCCCATCCGTGGTCCACCACAAGATTTTTTTTCATCATAATGGAAATATAGTCACCATTGACCAGTTGACGTATCATGAGCCAAAGTCTCAGACCTCCACTGAGACGACCCTCTCTTCTGTGACTTGTTAGCCACCTATAAAATTTGTTATATCAAATGGTGGCTAAATCATTTTTCAAGCCTTCAAGAAACAAGTTTTATGAATAATTGTTAGTTCTTGAAGTCTTATGAAGAAAAATTATCCTTGAGATAAACTTTCACTACTATTTCCCTCATCTACCCTGAAAAATCTGCTATTTGTAAGGAGAAAAGACTGCTGCAAAAACCCATTTTCCCCTTCATTTTTACCCATTATTCCACTCAAAATTAACCTCCTTTTTATTCCCTTTTCCCCATAAAATCATCCTTTTTCCTCATTTTCCTCCATTTCCCTTCATAAATCCCCTTTAATCAGGTTTAAAACTCCTTTTTAAACCTTATTGAAACCCCCAAAATCCTTTGAAAATCCTTGAAAAATCATAAAAATAATCTTTTTTAACTAAGGCCTTTAGCCCCCTTCGGCTAAGCCCCTAAACCACTTCCCCATCATATAACCACACCTAGGACCAGGCGCTAAGCCCCAAGCACTAATCGCAATCGAAGGTTCGTGGTGAGCTCTTTTCCTTTGTTAAAATAAAATCTTCGATGCGATTGAGTTTTTATTATATAGTCCCCCATCGCAATCTCCACCATTTATTTACCACTCTGATCCGACGGCCCAGTGCCAATCTCATCACAAAAATCACTTATGAAATTCCTCTCTCCCCCTCAAATTGCGAAACTTGCGATTCAATCCGGACCATCGAATCCACAACAACCGACGGCCCAAATTAATCAAAACTCCGCCCATTTTCCTCCGCTTTTGTCTCTTAGATTCATTCCTAACCGTCGATCTCTCCAAATATTTGACAGTCCACATATAATCACATCGCAAAAATCCTCTGTGTCATTCCTCTCTCCTCCGCCAATTGCAATATTGCGACTCAATCTGTACCGTCAAAATCCACAAGAACCGATGGCCCATATTTAATCGCCCTCCGCCATAAGCCCCTTCCATTGTACCCACCGATTGAATCTCCACCGTTGATCTCTCATAGATCCAACGGTCTGCGCTAAATCGCATCGGCGCTTTTCCTTTATGCATTCCTATTGCCTCCACTGATGTGTGACTCTGCGATCCAATCTGGACCGTCTATTTCACAGATCCAACAGTCCAAATTAATCCTCACTTCCCTTTGTTATTTCTCAAAATCTTGTCAGTGTAATTTCATCGATTAACCTCTGCCATTGACCTCTGTTGGTAGTTCTAATCTAATGACCTAGGATCTTCCCGAAACCCCAATTTTATTTAACTCTGTTTTACCCCCTGCTAAAGGTTTTTCTTCCATTTTCATTATAATATGACCCTTTCATATTATAAAACCCAGATTAATCTCGACCGTCGATCAATATGCATCTACGGCCTAGACGTAATCCTTCATTCACCCCTCCAACTGCCTCTCCATTATCCTCAGCATTAAATCCTCATTGTTGGATGCTTTCATCCAACAACTGCGATCTAACCTCAACCTCTAAAGCAGTCTATAACCAACTACACAGGATTTTCTTAACTTTTCTTTTTTTTTGTAGGTTTTCAAGGTTTCTAAACTGTTTTAAAAAGAAAATCAAAGGTCGGGGATGAATATCCCACAGGACTTTATTCATAAATAATATCATTCCACAGGGTTCAACACCATTTTTCATCCATGCCTCATGAGCACTGATGCCATTTTTAAACCCTCTGCGCACCCGCAAAAGAAATGGGAACATAGCAATCATCACAGACAAAGAGTATCAGTCTGACAGCATGAAATCAAAGTAGAAACCCATGTTTGAAGATTGTTAACACATTTTTGAGGGATTACGGAAATAAACCGACTATCGAAAGCCTAATCCACTCAATTGAAGATAGTTTGAAGAACAAGAGACAAAAATTAGGCCTATTTAAGCCTAACACATAGAATTAAAGCAAATTAACAGTGATTAAAGAAGGACAATCAAATCTATCATTTCGAGAAAGTCTCCACCGCCACATCAAAGGCTAATTGAATCCTCACCAGCTACCAAAGGACACCTGCAGTATCAAAGAAATCAAAGAAGGCCTAGTTATGAGCAGAACAGAAGATATTTTCCCCAATACAGCTGAACAGTTATTTCAAGCCAAAGGAACTTATTACAACTGTCAGCAGAGTTATTACAAGGATAACAAAGAGCCTTAAAGTCAAAAAAATCTTCCCAGCAAGCTTATTACATAATGTAGACCAATTAATACATAGGAAATATCTGAAATTTTCTCCATTGAGCCCCTCAAAGGCCACGAAGCATTAAACTGTATTAATTGAACCTAGAAGATCTTTTATCCCATCCCACCTCCCCCTTTCTTACTTCTATAAAAGATGAGATAATGTTGGTCACTGCATATCTGTTGCATGTAAATAGTTTTCTGAAATGCTGTAAGTTCTGTTTGTAATTGAAGATACCTAAGTTGAGATGAGAAGTTTGAAGCTGTAGAGACCCACTGGACTTGAAGATTGTAACTAGTTTGAAGCATCAAATACAAGCTGATTTATGGGATCCTAGTCTATGTCAATGGTGATGTTTTTCTTATTGTAACTTGTCATTTTATTTCTATTTCGATTCTGTCCATCTTCTATGATAAAGAACAACAATTATAGAGTTAGGATTTACTGTCAAAGGTACCCTGCTCTCACTGATAAGCTTTATCTGAATGTTTTCTTCCAATTGTGTTATTTAAGAATGATTGAATACTGTCCAAGAAGTCAAGATGTTGGTGTTCCCTTCTTTTGCTATCTATATTTTAAACATTGCTCTTGAATGTTATTTTCAGTGTCTGCTAAGTATAGTTGAACTAGGGAAGTCTATGGTTAGCCCTGTCCTCTAGTCTCTTCTCCAAAGGTTGTCTAAAAGTTTCCCTAAGGGTATGTTGAAAGCAGGCTAGGTTCAAAGTCCTTACCTGATCTTAGACTATTCTTTTTTTATCTTAAGTGTTGTCTTGAAAAGTTTGCTAAGTAAAGCAGAGCTAGGGAAATCTATGGTGAGCCCTGTCCTCTAGTTTCTTCTCCAACAGTTGCTTTGAAAATTTTCCCTTAGACTATGCTGAAAGAAGGATAGGGTCAAAGTCCTTACTTGATCTTAAGCTATCCTTTTTGTGTTTTAAATATTTTATATTGAAAGTGCATCGAAATCAGGCTAGTTTCAAAGTACTTACCTGATCTTAGATAATTTTTATGTCTTTCTTAAGTGCATGTCAAAAGCAGGATAGTTTCAAAGTACTTACTTGATCTTAGGTTGTTATTTTTTCTTCATTTGTTTGATTCCCTTTCTTATTGTGTCATTTCATTCCATAAAATCAACTTAAAGAAATCCTTAGACATAGATGACTTGCCCCATGGACCACTCTTGAACCTTGTTGTTTCAATTAAATCCTACTATGACTCCATGGCCCAATGGATTGAAGTTGCTTCTGGCCTATCTTGTTGGCTGACTTACTCTTCAATTTCATTCACCTTCACCCTTCAATTATACTTCCTTCACCTTCACATATATTTTCCCAACAAAAACAAACAAAAACCTTATTCTTCATAACTAGCCTAAAATCACATTCCAAAGTGTTAAATATCAAATCTTTAAACAGGCTTATAGAGAGATCCCTCTCTGGATTCAGGATGGCTAGATCCTAGAATCCCAAAGTGGTTCATATGTAGGATTTGCAGTTTGTATTTTCCAATATTGAAAATTATAGAGACCTAACATGACCAATAAGCAAACCCTCAATTCTTTAACCAGTGTCTCTCCCGACATCTACAAATACTCCTCTTTGCTTGAAGCCTTCCCTAGTCTCCCTCCTCCTCCTATCTCTAATCCTAGCTTATCGAATGTTTCCATGATGCAATCATCTCAGGCTACCCTCAAGCAGCCTGCTTTGGCTAGTCAGCAACCTCCTTGCCCTCCACATCATAATCCTAGCCCTTTGATTTAGCCTTCTAGACCTCCTCCTCTTGGCCCTTTAGCTGGTATTCATGAGCCTGTTTACCCTCTTGGAATGGTTCCTCTAGGCCTTAACCATTTAGGATCCGTACCACCTGACCATCACCCCTCTAGTCAGATACCATTCCTAGCTCCCCCACTAGGAGTGTACATGGTGCCTGTCACGGTCACCCTCTCTCTTCCTAACCTGACCCTTGGGATTCCCGTTTGGTACCTTGATCCTCCAGCTGCTACCCTACCTTGTCAACCCAAACCTTATCTTGCTTTGACCTTGGTTCAACCGGTCCCCATGACTTCTCCCGCTGCAACAGTACCTCAGTCACCTCAACAGGAACCACCTCTTGTTGCAACCGCTTCAGGTAAGAAGGGAAAAGCTTGCAAGGGGGTATCAAAGGACAAGGCTGCCCCGACAAACCTTGCCCCTCCTCGGCCTCCAAAGCATACCATCTAGTGTGCTTTGTGTTGTTGTCGGTCACGCCACCCATACTTTTCTGGAGTTGCCTCACCTTAATTCCATAGTTAATGAGACGTTTCCGAAATCTGATATCCCTGAGGTCTATGTCAATATACCTGATTCAATCCCGAAACTAAAAACCTTTCACACAAATCACCCTTGTGCTTTGTGTGATTTCCATGGCCACTATACTCACCTTTATCCCCGCCTTGAAGAGTACTTCTCCTCTTTGGAAGTAGTTCGCCAATTCGAGGCCAAACGCAATGAGTCCACCACTCCCTTATTTGCACGTTTTTATTTGGAAAAACCAGAGGACACGAATGATACCATTGAAATTCCCTCCTGATGTCGAGATGACAGAGCCTTTTTCCACCATTTTCTAACTATAATCATCCATGAGACCCTCGGTGGAATTCCCCTTGGAGACTTCCCCTGATGTTTCGCTTGACCTCCCTTCTACAATCACCCTAGGCTCAACATCGGTAGATGCTTTATCTGCTTACTCTTCTATCACCCCTTGTGATGAAGCACATGCAACCCTCTCTTATCATGATGATGAGTCAGGTAGCTTCACCACGTTAGGTGGTCTTTCTTCCACTAGTCACCCCATCTTCTATCACGATGACGAAATTATGAAAGGAATCACCACCCCTGACTTTATCTATTCCCCCTTTTGAACCCATGCATTTGAACCACATACACCTTGTGGCCATTACATTGACAACCAATGTTTGGGTAAGGGGGCACCCATATTTGAGAGACCAGGAGAAGCAATTGTCCACAAATCTCCTAGTGTATCTGGTCGTGTCGACTTTAGTACCATTATTCTTCCACATTTAGAAGAACCTCTAAAGTCCCATATCACTTCAGATACCTTTAGGGATGATGCCCCTTATCGTTCCTTCATCTTACATCAGAAACCCAGTCTCTTAGACATTATTTTTGACCAACCTATGGGTTTTCTAGGGGAGCATCAGTTCATTATCTCCAAATCCTCTCTTTGGGATAGTCACACCAGGTATTCCAACCCGGAAAATTAAATTCCATTTGATTCATATCTCCAGTACTAAAAGAGATTGGTAATCCTCCATTTCCTTTCTCAAACTTCATAACCATAACGAAAACAAATGGCGCACCACATCATTAAAATGTGTTTAGATTCCCCTTTTTCTAAATACATTTTGGCATTACCACAACATGCTCGGGGGCACCTATGCCCCTCAACCATAAAAATCCCAGTTCTCAGCAAAAAACAGCACCGAAACCCCCTTTCTCTGACAGGTCGCACTTTTCAGGTCATTTCCTGGGACAATTCATAGTTTTCTACCCAGTACCTGCTACCCAGGTCGTAGAACGGACCCCAAAAAGTGTGACCTAGCTTGTTCATGAACTCTGGGTACCTGTTAGTTTTTAGTGATTTGATACTTCACTAGGACACATTTTTTCCAAGAAGGGTCTCTTCACCTATACTCAAAATCAGATTTCCTCACTTACAAAACTTGTACTTGGGGCACCACTTTGCCTCCATACTTGTCCTTGTTCATGTTGATTTTCGTCAAGAGTTACCATCTTGTACTCATGTTTTTATGGTCCCCCATTAGACCTTCACTGTGTGGCAGCACCATCGAGTAGCCCTTGTTTAGAGCATCCGAGTTGAGTCATCATCGCATTCATGGAGTCTATCCCGAGTCCCTTTGTATCCTGCTATAGTTCTCCATCCTTCATTACTTGGTCCCTCTCTCCTGTCGCACATTTTGGCCTTCAGTTCCGCTGTCCCCTATCCCTCATGATACTGTGTCAGTCGCTGCCAGGTCATCTATGCCCTTTATGCTTTAACAACGGAAGTTGTCCATTCGCTACTCAATACCCCCCATTTAATTATCATCATTGGTGTCACTCTGTCAGTTGCTCTACTATTTTCTCTCGTGCCTTAGTTGAGGATTCCTTATTGCCTCACCTACGACGGACCTCCTTCTGACGAAATCATCTCATTCATTCCAGAAGATAGGTCTAGAGGGCGGTGTACCTTGGTTCCAGCTACCACTCTTGTTCGGCGCCCCGAATTAGGAAAAGGGAGTACTTATTGCCCTTTGACTTGGTTGTTTCTCACCTTCATCTCCTTTCAGCATGATCGAGATCCGTATACTTGATGGTCCAGTGATGCAGCAACTATTCTCCATAATTCTCGAGTATGTGTGAGATGTCTCAACCCTCATGAGGGGTTGGCCCTGCAGGTAGCCCCCCACATGCCCGGATGACCTCTTCCTCGCAGCCTTCGATGTAGATCCATATATTTGATGATTTCAACCTTAGCTTCTTGCTGCACCTCTTTGATTTTCATGTATCAGTAAAATTTTGCGAGCCCTTCCCCGTTGATAGGGGGCATTTGGGTTGTATTTGTATCTTATGTACTAAGATGTTATTGTATAAGTCGTGGCTATTATCCCAGGCACACCATGTATGTGGGATTCATCATTATATCTTTTATCTAGCTCATTTTTATGCTAGCATGTACTTTATAGTTTGGTCCCTTGTTTACTGGACGCACTATTCTTTTGTACTTTGTCTCGATGGGCATAGGTATGCCTCCCCCTAGCACAGGTACCCTCTCATAAAAAGAGACTTGTTGCACCTGTAAGTCTCATCTCCTTAGGGTCTAATTCTTCATCACATTAGGCTACCTTACATTTCTCTCTCTGACTTCCCTTTCGATGTCTGGTGATTGAGTTCTTACAACGTACTTCGGTCATACGATTTTCTCCTAACACTCGCACGCTGGGGGGGAATCTGTTACACCATTTTTTGGCCATCTAACCTATTATCATTAGATGGACCCAAGTACACCATGTAAGACCAATTCTACCCTAAGTAAAATTTCTTTCACTACATGAAATAAATTAATAAAACACATTTATTAGGTTGTTTATGGTCTAAACAGGAAACCCCAACAGGAAATATTAAACAAATCTATATTTGTTTGGTTTTCCTCATGGAATATTTAATTAGACAATAATTTAATTATTATTCTTGGTCATATTTAACCCAAAACAAGGAAATTAATTAGATAAATCCTTATTTATCCTCTTATTTTCTAAGAATAATTATTTAAATCTTATTTAAATAATATTCCTTGTTAAATGTGACTAAATCATTTATAAATAATTAAATAAATAATTATTTATTTAATTATCATTCAACCACTTCCTTAAAATAATAAATAAATCATTTATTTATTTATTATTTACAAATAAAGGGATTTGACCCAAGTCAAATGCCTTTTCCCTCCAACAAATATAATAAAACATTCCATAAAAGGTGGATCTAGATTTGGTTAATATTATTTTAATCATGCACCAAGATATAGAATGACCCAATATTTTGTTATAAATAGGAGGGTTTTTCCTACCATTCTTCACCTTTTGTTGCCTATTAGATCACTCTGGATCTATACTATTGGTCTGAATTTGAGCCATTATCATTGTCACTTTCTCCATTATTTTCTTTGTGAGCTCCCTTTGAGTTCCATGTTTGTCTGGGTTTTCTACACCAACAAGAGAGAGAAATTCTAGATCTGAAGTGCTGAGGACTTTCAAGAACCCATGCCATTGAGGAGAATTGGTAACAACTTTCTTGTTTTCCTCCCAGGTGCCCCTAATATAAAATTCTTTCAAAAATATTATTCTTGTCTTGTCTATTGGATGCATGGAGTAAAACCTTATTTTTACTGATTAATGTCTTTTTATGCATAGATTTAGATTTCTGTAGCATTGGTCTTAATCAACTAACTGTATATTTGAAGATATTGGTAGCCATATTTGATTTTAGGGCTATAAGTTATGCATAGCTAAAGTGGTCTTTTTTCATACACTTCGACCAAAGATTCATACCAACACCATCCTTATGGATTTTAGGAAGACCATAGATTCTTGTAGTAAGAAGGTTGCTCTCAATCAACTTCTTACTTAGAGAGCTCACCGAGATGTTTGATTTAATATCATCAAAGATAGCTCTTGAGATCTTTTTTAAAGGATTTTTAGAAAGTTTCTTGTAACTCCCACTATTCTCCAAATGATCTAACATTTTCATCCCATAATCCTCTTTATTAAGGATGACAGCTACACCACCTTTGTCAGCTTTAAGAACAAAAATATCATTATTATTTAAGGATTTTAGAGCCTCAAACTCGGGCTTGCTCAAGTTTCTCTTTGGTGGCTTGGCTTTCTTCAAGATGACCGCACAATATTGCCTAATGATGTCCTTGGAGGAGTCTGACAAGTCTCTAATACTTCTCTCTCTCTCCCACATGTGAATATGAATGTCAGACATCTAGATGTCAGAAATATGAATGATGCCAGATATGGATGCCAGAAATGATGCCAAAAATGGATGTCGAAGATCTGGATGCCAGAAATATCGATGATTCCAAAAATGGAAGCCAGAAATATGGATGATTCTTGAAATATGGATGTTGGAAATGGATGCCAGAAATCTGGATGAGGGATTCTTTTGTTGACTTGCATTGAATTTTGGATCTGTCTTTGAAGGGTGTGTGTGACACTTGGAAGGTTGGCTGATTTGATGTCGAGAAAGTCTTTTCTGGCTGATGCATCCTGTTGACTGCCATAACACACATCACTCTCTATCTTTGCTGAAAAAGAAGAATTGTAAAATATGATCTACATTATTTGTCTTGTCTTCTGTTGATATATTATTATGTTCTATCAACATTTTACTTTCATGTTTATGTGATTGCTAAATTGAATTGGGCCTATAAGAAATATTGAATTAAATCTACATTAAGCATATAACATACCATGATTATCTAAAATTAACATGGTATCACAGCTGAGGTGAAGACAAAGCCCATGATAGTGTGAAAAGAAATCACCGCAGAAGAAGTCTTGTCAAGGACCAATGGTCTCATTATAAGTTGAATGATAAGTATGATTATCATGCATGGAATATGTCCTTGGATTTGGAATTAGAATATCAAGATGTCATAGACTATGTGCAAGGGAAGACTCATGAGCCTCCATCATATTTTATGAGGCTCACAGAAATAAGGAATGATGTCCTTGCCATAGGAGAAGAAGTAGATGATTGAGAGATTGTGCTCACTGCTATTGGAGGACTTCCCTGAGACTGGTATGTATTTAATACTAAGATTCTTAATAATAATATGATTCCTGATTTTGATGAATTTCTGACTAGATGCACTCAAGAGGAGCAAGAATGATGGAGAGAGATCATCCCTCTAATGTAAATAGAGGTGACCCTACTGCCTTCACCTCTCATGCAAAGAATAAGAACCACAGTGGCCCGAGAAATCAAAACCATGGTAAAGTGGGACCCAAAGGAAGAAAGGGAATATGTTACACTTGTAACAAGTCTGGTAATTATGCAAGAGAGTGCCCCAACAGAAGGGACTCTCCCAGGGATGATGACAACAAAAACTTTAGGGGAATGGAAATCAAAGTAACAACAGGTTCAAAGGAAAAAGAAAGGATCCCTTTGATCATAGTGGAAATGGGAAAACTTTCAAGCGGTCAATAAATTCCAGGTACGATGAGTCTAATGTTGTCGATAATAAGAAAAATGAATATATTCTTGTATCTTCCCTCTCTGCTGCATTCCTCCTGACACCATGGATGACTGGTTGATTGATAGTGGTGCTTCAAGGCACCTCACTGGTTATAAAGAAGCCTTCTCTAATTTTATTAAGAAGGATACTAATTTAGAAATTATCCTTGGAGATAATTCCACATATCTCATGAAAGGGACAGGGATTGTGATGCTTCATCTATCTCAAGGTCAAGTCCTCAGTTTACAAGATGTGTTGTGTTAGTGTCAGCCTTTGCAGCTTTCCTTCAGTGATCAAACATGCTCTTACAAAGTGATTTTAAGGTTGGAAAGTAGAATCCAATAGCTTTCCAACAAGCTATCACACGCCCAATTTGGACACCGGGAAGGCCTCCAAAAGCCTACTGCAAAATGCACTATGTAGCGCGCAGCGCATACAAAGAGCGCGCGGCGCATTGGGCCAGAACTCAAAATTTTTGTCATTTCTTCACCAAAGATCAAATTGACTCAGTCCCCTTTGTTCCAAATAAGTTTATGTGTGTTGTAATTGCTATTTTTCAAGGTTTGGTGTAGTTTGAAAATCGGATATGAGAGTTGAATGTCAAAAACCAACTCTATCTTGTTGAAGAAATGCCTCTCCATGGTTTTTGAATTAGTGTTTTAAAACAGTTTTGGTGTCACTTCCCACCTTGTTTTTCCATCTCCCATGATCTCATTATTATAGTATATTTTCCTTATCCCCTTACATCCCCTTACATCCTAAGTGACTTATTCCTAAACCCCTTTTTCCTATCCCCAAGTCACTTCATTCCATATCATTCCCATTTCCCCATCTCATTTGTAAAGTCCTCAAACCCCAAGTTCCCAAACAATAAAGTGAGTGTCCTTGCACTTTAAATCTCACTTGAGTACATTCCATTGTTCCCATTTCCTTATTTCCCACACTCCCCTCCTACTTAGCATATTTTGGCATTGAGACCAAGACACTAAACTCTTCATATTCACCTCGAGCAACATAGACGAAGAAGGCATTGAGGAGGTGTGAAAAGGCATAATCTTGGCCGAAACTTCTTTCAATGATCATGATACTTGATGATGTACCCTCAGTCCAAATTTCAGCAAATTTGGAGAAAATTTTGTCAATTGTGATTTTTTATGCCTTAACACAGATTTTTCAGCCCAACGCGTAGCGCGTCGACGCGCTTGCTTATGATTGGGACACTTGTTGGAGGAAAAATTTATATTTTTGGGTTTTTCATGGTAATTTATGCATGCTCCAGTAGGACCAAAGCATTTCACCAAGTTCTGGATGATCAAAAGGCCCAAAAACACCATGAAAACCACATTTCTGCCACCTTTTGCACCAGCAGGAAGTACTTCTAGGAGAATGAAGTTTTGGAGGGGAAAATGAGCTCCAAATTGAAAAATTCCACTTGGGTTGGATAGCCAACATCCAAGGCTTTCCAACAAGATATCATGTGCTTGATTTGGATGCCGGGAAGTGCCCCAAAAGTAGGCTGAAAGGCACGCGATGCATAGAGCCGAGGCGCGCTACGCATAGAGATTTTTGGTCCATTTTTCATCTTCCAGCTCAAGATTTCGGCCAGTTGGACCAGTTTTGCTTGTGCGTGTAATTTTTGAGTTATCTTGATGTAATTTTGTGGTTGTAATGTAATTTTGACTCACTTTTATTTATTCTAGATGATTCACTCACAAAAAAGTGAAAATCAAGTGAATGGATCAGTTTCCTAGCATATAGAGGTAAGTTGTTTGGCTTCCTAGATTCTAGTTCCATGTTTAGAATTGGTTGAAACTGCTCCTAGAAGGAGGAATTCGACCCCTAGAGGTGTGGGAAGGGGTTAGGATGGTCTATATTATGTATTTTCTGAAACACTATCAGAGGTTGGACAGGTTGGACTCTTGGGAAAAATTTGGCACACTATTGTACATATTTTTCATATTTTGGCTAAGGAAAGATCAGAGGTTTTGCAGCACCTGTTGGGATTCTTGTGGCTTTCAGTTCTTGATGGTGTTTCCTCTTAGTTTATTGTAAGTTCTTTCATGTTTAATGTATGCCATTCCCTTCTTATGCTTCTGAAACTAAATGAATGAGTAAATGAGGTTGAATCCATTGTTTCCAGTGCTCTGCCTTTAAATTTGTTTAGTTTTACATGTTTTCGCCAGTTTGGAGAGGATCCATGTTCTCCCTTGCCCTCTTCAGCTCCTTTTCATTCTGATCCATGCATACACATAATCGAAAGCATCAAGACTACTGCCTACCTCGCCCCAACTCGAATTCTTCAAAGATCTGGCCTCATCCCCGAGCCCAAAATTGTTTTTCCCATTTTTTCAACAAAAACCCAAAAAAAATCAAAATCAAACTTTCCTATCTCTTTACTAGCCTAAAATTAGTATTCATTATAAGTCATCTCAGCCCCTTTGAAGACCTTTTGCCGAGATAGACCCGGAGAGAGCCCTCTCCTGTCCTCGTAGGGCTAGCTACGAGGCTGAGCGTGGTTTGATGTAGCCTTGAGTTTTACCTTATTTCAGCCTAAGGTAGATTTGAGCGCTAACATAGTGGCGACCATACTGGGGAAGAATTGGTTTGCTTGTTGATGTCATTTGTTTCATTAGCTACAGACGGAGCCTGAAGACATGCCAGGTAGCCTTCGAACTGCTCTTGCTCTGCGAGTGCATAGTAGATAAAAGCTGCTTCAGTCGATCTCCGGTTTAGCTTGTGAATGTGACACTCGACTTGTAGATTGTCTTGCCCCAGTACGTGTATCACGTTCAGATCTGATTGTTGATGGTGGAAAGCAGTCAGACACCGCAAGGCTAAAATCATTCACCTGGTGACTTCATTCACTGAACAATCCAGAAATCAATGCTTCATGGTGATTTCACTGCAGGCATATCAGTAGCTTCAGAATTGTCAAGATGGACCGGATTGCAAGAAGATATGCTCCCATGAGCCGAGATCACATTCCAGGTTTTCCGAATAAGATGCCCAAGGTAGAGTGGTCAAGGAATCTGCCTACGTTTAACGATGATGGTAAGAAGGATGCTGCTTTACATCTGGTTAGATTTCACATGCATATTCGCAAGTTGAAGGTGGATTTTCCTGAAGATTGCTTGATGAAGGTATTCCTGGCCACTCTGGAAGGTGAAGCACAATCTTGGTACGAAAATTTGCCGCCATCCTGTGTTTACTGTTTAAAGGATTTTCATGCCCTGTTCATTGAAAAATATCAAACATCTTATCCATCATTAAAATTAGTTCATGACTGTTGCAAACATGCTTCTACTTTTATTGAAAGCCTTGAGAAATATTATGAAGATGATAATTTCATGGATGATGAGATTAGGAAGCATTGTACGAGAATCCATTTCAGCAACATGAAGAGAACCTAGAGGATACCCATCAAGATGCTCAGGAAATTTCGCAGCAGAATCAAGATTTTAGTGCGGTGGAAGATGAAGGAATTTTGAATCTTGACAGTCAACAGGAATTACATGAAATGCATCAACAGTATGAGGAGAATCAGTACACTCCTTCACTTGAAATCAATGAAGACAATCACTGTTTGAGCCGAAGAAAACAAAGGGAATTATCTCCTCTGTCTGAAGATGAGATAGATCAGCTATTGAAAGGTCATGTTCCAGCTCAAGTTAACATAGATCTGCAGTGTGCACATGGTCAAGAGGGTGATGGTGAAACTTCTTCCTTTTCTGAAAAGGAGGACAGTCCTGTAAGCAGCTTTATAGATCAGCAGGATGAAGATGTCTATATGGCTGAAAGTGATGAAAGAGAAGATCTTGTTTCAGATCTGTCCATGGAAGAAGACAGCATGCAAGTAAGTCCAATGCTAATTTTTGAATGTGATAATGTCAGGACAACTACTTCAGTTTCAGATTCAGATCGTGATGACCAAGAATACCTTGTGTTGAATCCCATCAAGGAGAATTCTGCTGTTGAAGTCATCTGCGATGCAGAAGACAGAGTTATGGATTCAAATGTTCTCAGTTCATTAGAACACAACCTGCATGAGAAGGTAATCCAGTCAGTTTATGCAAAACAAGATGAGATCTGTGTTCAAGTAAGTGAAACAGTTCCTTTGGATGAATTTATGGTAGATGATAGGAATGTCATGTTTGGGTTTCAAGAATCATCTGAAGTTGATTTTCTCATGATTGATGAATGCAATGAGGAACATGATAATCTGACTGTCATATCATATGAAGATGACCTACAGTACATTCATACTATAGAAGATCAAAACATTCAAGATTTCCATTCAGATTCTTCTTCATATGTCTCATGTTTTGAAATGTTTTTACAAGAGGAGATCTGCTCATCCACATGTTCAGAATTCTTTGGAGACCAGGAACAGACTTTTACTGAAGAAATATCAGAAGCAGGAGAAAATGACATCTTGTTTTTTCAGCAGGAGGTAAATCTTCATGTTTTTCAAGATCCAATGGCAGATTTGTTGCAGTCAGCTGTGAAAGTGTTTATTGCAGTGTTCAGTGATGAAGGAGATCATGGTCAATTATGTTTTTTGATGCCCAGTTATCATTATTTATTGTTGACCAGCAGTTCTGGTCAGGGAAATCAATCAAGAAGACATCTGCTTGATTGGTTACATTGGCATTATGATATAGTTTGATGGTATATTGTCTTGTAAGAAACACAGGCGGTTATGTACTGCCAACAAGTTTTAAGTTTTAAGTTCAGGTATTGAGTTAGTTTGTTAGAGTCAAGTCTTTCAGTGATTTCAGTTTCGAAATTCAGTCATGAGTTGTTTTTTCAAATAATGGATTCCATGGCCCAATGGACGAAGGCACTGGTCTGCTCTCCCAAAGATCTTCCGTTCTTGGCACCTCCAAGGAGATACCATCCCCATTGGATCCAATGTTAGTGTCAGCCTTTGCAGCTTTCCTTCAGTGATCAAACATGCTCTTACAAAGTGATTTTAAGGTGTCAAGGTCAAATTTTGTCATTTCAATGAGTCTTCAAGAAAAATTTGGTCACTAGGCATTAGGTCTAGGGTTTGTTTTCACTCTTTTCAAATTTGTCCAAATGTCGGTCCATGTCACCATTCAGCTGAGTGTGCCATCATTCAGAGGGTTTTCATCATCATGTCAAGTTCCATTAGGTCATTTTACAGCTTGTTCATGCTTCAGTTGTGCCTAGGTAAGGTCCATTTCCCTCTCCTAGGGTTTTGGAGGTAATTTTTCTTGGATGGTCAAATAATTAGAAAAAATTGTATCCTGATGTTCATACACCTTCCCCTATCATTAATGTACCTTATTAAACACTTCCCATCACTGAGATCCCCCAAATTCCTCATTTTTGCACAAACCCTAGTTTCTTGCCACAACTTGGCAATTTTCTAGGCTAGGCCTGTGTTTTACCCTTTTGGACCCATTCCCCTCACTAAATCTCTGAGATTCCACTTTCCATTTTTTCCTAACATCCCTCCCTACTTCCCAAAATTTCCCCAAGAATTTAGAAGCCCCTTATCCCCTTCATTTCGCTTCATTTCGACAAATCCCTTGTTTCACACATCGGGATAGGTTTCACTCAAATGATGTTTTAGAGCAATAAAAGATGAATTTTGGAAAAATGAGAGATATTTTTGTATAAAACATGCCACGGAAGAAAAACCTCCTTCACGTTTTACACAGGTGTAATGGTTTTGGAGAAATGTCAAGAATACCGTTGCCTTAGGAGAATTGATGCACCTGCAGGAAGTAGTGTTGGGAGATTTAATTTTTGACAGGGTAAATGAACTCCAAATTGAAAAATTCCACTTGGGTTCGAAATTAGACTCCAAGATCTTTCCAACGAGATATCACACACCCAATTTGGACACAAAGAAGGCCTCCAAAAGCCTCCTGAAAAATGTACTATGTAGCGCGCGGCGCATAGAAAGAGCGCGCGGCGCATTGGGCCATAACTCAAAATTTTTGTCATTTCTTCACCAAAGATCAAATTGAATCAGTCCCCTTCGTTCCAAATAAGTTTATGTGTGTTGTAATTGCTATTTTTCAAGGTTTGGTGTAGTTTTAAAATCGGATATGAGAGTTGAATGTCAAAAACCAACTCTATCTTGTTGAAGAAATGCCTCTCCATGGTTTTTGAATTGGTGTTTTAAAATAGTTTTGGTGTCACCTCCCACCTTGTTTTTCCATCTCCCATGATCTCATTATTATATTATATTTTCCTTATCCCCTTAAATCCTAAGTGACTTATTCCTAAACCCCTTTTTCCTATCCCCAAGTCACTTCATTCCCTATCATTCCCATTTCCCCATCTCATTTGTAAAGTCCTCAAACCCCAAGTTCCCAAACAATAAAGTGAGTGTACTTTCACTTTAAATCTCACTTGAGTACAGTCCATTGTTCCCATTGCATTATTTCCCACACTCCCTTCCTACTTAGCATATTTTGGCATTGAGACCAAGACACTAAACTCTTCATATTCACCTCGGGCAACATAGACGAAGAAGGCATTGAGGAGGCGTGAAAAGGCATAATCTTGGCCGAAACTTCTTTCAATGAGAATGATACTTGATGATGTACCCTCAGTCCAAATTTCAGCAAATTTGGAGAAAATTTTGTCAATTGTGATTTTTTATGCCTTAACACAGATTTTTTAGCCCAACGCGTAGCGCGTCGACGAGCTCGCTTATGATTGGGACACTTGCTGGAGGAAAAAATTATTTTTTTGGGTTTTTCATGGTAAGTTATGCATGCTCCAATAGGAACAAAGCATTTCACCAAGTTCTGGATGATCAAAAGGCCCGAAAACACCATGAAAACCACCTTTCTGCCACCTTTTGCACCAGCAGGAAGTACTTCTGGGAGAATGAAGTTTTGGAGGGGAAAATGAGCTCCAAATTGAAAAATTCCACTTGGGTTGGATATCCAACATCCAAGGCTTTCAAAAAAGATATCATGAGCTTTATTTTGATGCCGGGAAGTGCCCCAAAAGTAGGCTGAAAGGCGCGCGACGCATAGAGCTCAAGCGCGCTACGCATAGAGATTTTTGGTCCATTTTTCATCTTCCAGCTCAGGATTTCTGCCAGTTGGACCAATTTTTATTGTGGGTGTAATTTTTGAGTTATCTTGATGTAATTTTGTGGTTTTAATGTAATTTTGACTCACTTTTACCTATTCTAGATGATTCACTCACAAAAAAGTGAAAATCAAGTGAATGGATCAGTTTCCTAGCATATAGAGGTAAGTTGTTTGGCTGCCTAGATTCTAGTTCCATGTTTAGAATTGGTTGAAACTGCTCCTAGAAGGAGGAATTCGACCCCTAGAGGTGTGGGAAGGGGTTAGGATGGTCTATATTATGTATTTTCTGAAACACTATCAGAGGTTGGACAGGTTGGACTCTTGGGAAAAGTTTGGCACACTATTGTACATATTTTTCATATTTTGGCTAAGGAAAGATCAGAGGTTTTGCAGCACCTGTTGGGATTCTTGTGGCTTTCAGTTCTTGATGGTGTTTCCTCTCAGTTTATTGTAAGTTCTTTCATGTTTAATGTATGCCATTCCCTTCTTATGCTTCTGAAACTAAATGAATGAGTAAATGAGGTTGAATCCATTGTTTCCAGTGCTCTGCCTTTAAATTTGTTTAGTTTTACATGTTTTCGCCAGTTTGGAGAGGATCCTTGTTCTCCCTTGCCCTCTTCATCTCCTTGTCATTCTGATCCATCCATACACATAATCAAAAGCATCAAGACTACTGCCTACCTCGCCCCAACTCGAATTCTGCAAAGATCTGGCCTCATCCCCGAGCCCAAAATTGTTTTCCCCATTTTTTCAACAAAAACCCAAAAAAATATCAAAATCAAACTTTCCTATCTCTTTACGAGCCTAAAATCAGTATTCATTATAAGTCATCTTAGCCCCTTTGAAGACCTTTTTCCGAGATAGACCCGGAGAGAGCCCTCTCATGTCCTCGTAGGGCTAGCTACGAGGCTGAACGTGGTTTGATGTAGCCTTGAGTTTTACCTTATTTCAACCTAAGGTAGATTTGAGCGCTAACATGTTGTACGTACCTGATTTGAAGAAGAACCTTGTTTCTATTTCGAAAATGGAAGACAAAGGGTTAAAGGTGGCATTCATTGATGGAAAGGTACACATAGGGAAGAAGAACTTCAAATAATCTCTTACTATTAGTTTTAGAGTTGATATAGTCTACCAGGTTGGAGGAAGTCAATTGGGGGATATGTCGTGTGATACAACTCTTCAAATAGATTTATGGCACTAAAGGTTTGCACACGTTCATTACAAAGCCCTTCCCGAAGCAAGGAAGGTCATTACAGGGATGCCCGAATTTAAAGATGACCATGAAGGTATATGTTAGGGTTGTGCTAAAGGGAAGCATACAAGGGGACCATTCCCCTCAAGTGTCACAAATACAATTGATATCTTGTAGTTGATGCTTTCTGATTTATCTGGTATGCTTCCCATGACATCCTTGGGAGGATGTTCCTATTACATGACTTTACAGATGAATTATCCCACAAGACCTGGATATATTTCTTGAAGAAGAAGGACTAAGTATTCAAATGGTTTTGTATCTTCAAGGCCTTGGTGGAAAATCAAACCAAGAATAGAATCAAAGCTTTGAGGACCGACAATGGGTCCGAGTATGAGTCAAATTAATTCAAGGAATTTTGCAGTGAAGCTAGAATTCAAAGGGAGACCACAACTGTGTATACTCCTAAGCAAAATGGTGTTGCTGAAAGAAATAACAAGACCATTATGGAAGCTTCCCTCGCCATGCTATGTGATCAAGTGTTACACAAAATTTTGTCACTGTCCCTGCATTCCTTATTCTGAATGTTGGAGGACCATCATAATGACCCCTGTGTACTGTCACACATCATAATGAATGTCATTGCATCCCTTAACATGCCAGGAATAAAATCTCCATGGACCATTCCTGAAGTAGACCCTTAAAAACTTGTACTTTTGGGTTGGCGCTATTGTGTAGTTATGTCCTCGCGCCCATGGCTAGATTTGCACTAGCCTTCGTGTCGTGGTCGCTCTGTCTCTGAAGGAACCCCACGCAAAGCTACTTTTTGAAGGTTTTTTAATATGGAAACAGAGCTTCTAAGATCTAACAGCTTCGTGAGTGGAGTCATGGATGTTTGTTCGAGTGAATATGGCCGAGTGTCCCCCTTTGGCCTTCTAGTTCCTACAAAAATGCAACTTCCCAAAGGGATAGACCTTTTTTCCACCATAAGTGGATCCCAAAGCTCTTCCTCCACTCTTATAAATTCCTCTTCATCCCATTGATTTTTCTAGCTAGAATAGACCAAGAGCTGGTGTGCAAAAGATAGCAGAGAATAGTCCATAGTTGTGAGAGAGAGTTTGAGCCTTTTGCCTCTTTGAGCCAATCGACGAACGAATGCTTTGGAGACATGCCCAAATTAAACCGTCAAAGGAGGTCCACATCGTCAAGGCACAGGTTGTAAAATCCCTTTTATATATTAATATGACATGGTTGATTTCTAGTTCCATCTTTGTCTATGTTAATATTCGAAGTTTCTGACTCTCCCTGACTAGTTAGATAGTCATAAATGAATATGTATGTTCGTATGATTTTAGTGTTTGCTTTATCTTCGTGCAGGTATGTGAATATTGTTACCAACAGAGTGTGAGGCTTGAAGAAAAAATATCAAGGGATCACTACAACATACTACATCAAGAGCGTTGGATTGAGGGAGGACATCTATTCCAATCCGCATTTCGTTTATACACTAGGAATTTAGAAACCAGCATGTTCCCTTGTTGCTAGACCCACTCTAGGGCTAAAGGGATCATCTTTGTCCGCATAGGGGATTTTCATACACAAAACGTGGGTGACCATATTGGGGAGTTCAATGCCTTTTGTCTCTTATTGTTCATTTTGAATTTTTGATTGTCTGTCCAAATTTGGTCGAATTGTAGTTTCTCTGATGTTTTTTGCTTGTTTGACTGCTTCTGGCCATTTAGCATTTTTCTAGAGTGATAAGTCTATTTTTTCTCAACAAGCCCTTAGTTTTTTTCTTTCTTTCCTTGCTCGGTGATGCTGATTGTCTCGCATTCGTGCCTATCTATGCGAGTTGTCATTAACACATGCGTGATTTTTCCTGATCAGCGTCAAATGTTGCTGAACAGCTGTGACGATTCCTGTAAAATTGATTTTGGGCCTTTTTTCACTGAGTTTACATTGTGTCTTATCCTTTAGGTTGGTTTTTCTGTTTGGATTGATCCATCTAGATATTGTTTCCTGACTTGGCTATCTCATTCTTTCTAGTTTTGTTATCTCTCATTCGAACAATGTGTCTTATCGATCCTAGGGTTTCTAGGTGTGTTGAGCCATTCACTTAGTCGCATGTTCGTTGGGTGTCTGATCAGGAGCTCAGGACCAAGTGTCGTAAAATGGTCAAAAATGAAGGTGCTCAGAACTAGCTTGAACCTGAACGACCGGATAGAGCTCGTCTTCCTGATTCCGGCGCCACAAACGGTTCGAAAAACGGTCGCCGTATGCAGAAGTTATTCAAGTTTGAAGATTTCTCAATTTCCATAAAAAATGCCAAATTTGACTTTGTGGAAAATTTTATTAAAAAAAGAATATTCTGTGGAATATTCCGCAGAATATTCTGGGAAATATTCCGTTGGCAGCCAATGAGAAGGCGCCACGTGGCTAGCCCGGAGGCCGCCACGTGGCCCCCAAGGTCGAATTGGAAATGCGTTTCAAAATTTTTGCGGAGTGGTCGGATTCGAACCAGCGACCTGGCAGTCATTAACACAACGGTTTTACCAATACACCAGAGCCGTGTGACTTGTTATATGTGCGGCATAAACATGTATTTGAATGGTTAAATGGTGTTGGGCGGGCCCGAAAGGGGGCCAGCCCCTAAGGGCCAGCCCCCTTCCCATGTAAACAACGGCGGGAACCACAACCTAAAACCATCGGCGCGCAAATAGAATTCGGCGGTTTCAACGTGGGTTACGTGTTATGTTATGGTGTGGTTTATTAATAAAACGTTGTGTTTTAAATACAAACGGTTGTATAACCGCCCGCACATGTGAACGCATGTTGCGATGACCATAAAACTTTAATTTCCAACGTTTTAACTGCCCGGATAACTTGGCAAATCCGCCCATTTTGGCGCCACCGCCCTATTTTGGAGGGCGTAACTGCAGTTTAGCCAGTTTTAGCTGGGGTTTGTTTAGTGTAACTGGCAGTTTTGGTAAATGTGGCATAACTTCTGCTAGGAGAGGTCTTTGAAGACGAATTTTTTTTTTATTTTGGGTATCTTCGACCTTAAACCATTGCTTACGGGTTTCCATGACCATCTGAGCCTTGCAATTGATTTTCTCATTGAAGTTCAGTCAACATGGCAAATCGGTTGGGAATTTGCAGTAGGGTAATGTAATGATGAATAATGACAGTCATTCACGATTTTTCAACGTCGAATCCATTTCTGACTCATTTTCCTTTTGAGAATTCTTCTCCTTTGTTTAGCTTGAGGAAGCTTCGGAGGTAGCAGAGACCATTTCGGTGTTGAGTATTTGGAGTGCTTATGTTCATCCCATTTTTGAGTGATTCAAAAGTCTATTTCTGATATTTTCGACCTTCTGATCCTAATGGCAGAGGTTTCAGAACCAATTGAGGTTATCTTCACCTCGAAATTCTCCATGCAATTCTAAAGGGCCACCAGGGACAATTGGGGAAAAGTACTGTATCAGGTACACTTTCACTGTTTAGTGTTTGGGAAATAGCATGTTTAGCTAATTCCTATTTTTTGATTCTGTATTTACAGTCAGATCTGTCTTTCGAGACACTCTTATTCTTGTATTAGCCTTTGTAGCATTTTTAATACAAGAGGACAAGCCTAGTTTGAGAGGCTTGGTCCAACAGATGTAGCCCAGAGGAGGGGGTGAACTACTTAATAATTTTGATGTATTTATTTGCTGAAGATGATATGCTAAAAAAAACTGATATAAAGTGTTAAACAACAAATATACATAACTTGCATACACACCTAGTCACCTACTCAGCTACAGAAAGTTATTTGTCTTATTCCGCAAGACATTAAACTTCAAGTATGTGTATGTCAAAGACTTCTAAGTGTTAACTTCATTATTTCTTTAGGCAGAGTCTGTAGAGGGCCAGGTAGCCTCTGGAACTCATCCTCTCTTTAGAGGTGACATGTTCAGTGAATGCCCCTACAGTCTATCTCTGTATAATAAATAAGAAGTTTTCACATTTTCAGAGGTCACTTGGAGTGTATAGCTCAATTTGAAATTATGGGAAATGGATACCTTGCACCCTTAAACAAGTACATTCCATTTTCAGATCAGATGGTATCAGAGCTCAGGTTGAGCATTCCTTATGGGGAAAAATGGTTGCATGTATAAGTTTTCTTGAGTTGGAAGGATAGCTGTTGTTAGCTGAGTCTTGGAAAGGATTGAAGACTATTTTCCTTATCCAATTTACCTCAAGATTAACTTTGGAAAACAAACTCCAATAGTGTGTTTTATGGCTGCTTGATTTAGAAGGGACATGGTGTCCCTCATTGTTGGACTTTGCATCCAACTCATCGTCCCACGCACATGCAGCAAGAAGACAAAAAGCTTGGCGTAATTGGATCTATGGAGTCCATTATTGATGTGGAAAGGGAAGTTTCACATGAGGAAAATTTGCGCCGAAAATGACAAAATACGCCATGGAGTTGGCTTGGAAAGAAGTGGATTAACTTCTTATTGCAGTAAGTCATCTTCATTTTGTACATGAAAATTTCAGATTGGTATGCATGTATTTCAATTGAAAAGTTGATGCAAGATTGCATATATAAGAAGTTTCAGTTGAAGAAATTTCTTTGTTGTTGCAAAATTTCGCCATGGAGGCGTAAAAGATGAGTATGATACTCACTTATGTTGCAGAAATGTCTTTTGGTTCAGCTCTTGATCATCCACATGTTTTTTGGATGATGTACTTGTTAGTATTTGAAAAGAAGATTTGAAGTTGCACATGTACATAGAGGTTGTATGTGTAATTAGCGAACTGTATATAGTTCATTGTACATGATACATACACATGTGTTTGTAAAGATGTATCTTGTTGTTTATCAACTTGCGTCGGATGTGTGCACACTTGTTATATATTTTGTGTGTCATTTGTATAGCACATTTCATTGTCAACTTGTTGTTGATGTCGTATGTTGCACAAGATGCTTTTTGGTGTCGTTTGGTGCAAAGAACGAAGTGTCAATGCAAAGAAGTGCAAGATTTCATGAGTTGGAAAGGCATGCAAGCAAAGAGGGCATTTCTTTGAGTGTCATTCACCGTTCCAGAATTGTAGTTGGTATGGCAAGAAAACTTGGTCGGGATTCGACTCAAGTACTTGGCTCATTCAGCAAAATTCGCCATGTGAACAGTTGGCAAGTCAGGAAATTTTTTCGAGGTTGAAGAGAAGAGGATGTTATTCTCTCATTTTCTGTACTACAGTTTAGTTTCAAAATTTCGGTGAGCTTTTGGGGTCCAAAAGCTTCTCATTTGGGAGGTGTGATCAGGAGCTCAGGACCAAGTGTCGTAAAATGGTCAAAAAATGAAGGTGCTCAGAACTAGTTTGAACCTGAACGACCGGATAGAGCTCGTCTTCTTGATTCCGGCGCCGCGAACGGTTCGGAAAACGGTCGCCGTATGCAGAAGTTATTCAAGTTTGAAGATTTCTCAATTTCCATAAAAAAATGCCAAATTTGACTTTGTGGAAAATTTTATTAAAAAAAGAATATTAGCGAATATTAAAATGTCCGTTGGCAGCCGAACGATGAGAAGACAACACGTGGCTAGCCCGGAGGCCGCCACATGGCCCCAAGGTCGAAGTTGAATGGCGTATTAAAATTTTATGGGTCGAGGCCGGATTCGAACCCGCGACCTGGCAGTCATTAACACAACGGTTTTACCAATACACCAGAGCCGTGTGACTTGTTATATGTGCAGCAGAAACATGTATTTGAATGGTTAAATGGTGTTGGGCGGGCCCGAAAGGGGGCCAGCCCCTAAGGGCCAGCCCCCTTCCCATGTAAACAACGGCGGGAACCACAACCTAAAACCATCGGCGCGCAAATAGAATTCGGCGGTTTCAACGTGGGTTACGTGTTATGTTATGGTGTGGTTTATTAATAAAACGTTGTGTTTTAAATACAAACGGTTGTATAACCGCCCGCACATGTGAACGCATGTTGCGATGACCATAAAACTTTAATTGCCAACGTTTTAACCGCCCGGATAACTTGGCAACTCCGCCCCTTTTTGGCGCCACCGCCCTATTTTGGAGGGTAAGCTGCGGTTTAGCGATTTCGTTTGGGGTTTGTTTAGTGTAAGCGCGGTTTTGGTAAATGTATAACCCGCTGGGAGGAGGCCTTTGAAGACGAATTTTTTTTTGATTTTAGGTCTCTCCGACCTTCGAAGCCATTGTATGGGTTTTCTGACCATGCAGTAGTTTGCGAGGGTGATTTTCTGATGAAGTACTATAGTCAGCTGGCCAAATCGATAAAATGCCCCTTTTGTTAGAGGTAATGCGGCAGTGAGCCATGAGCAGAGAGTCATTCCCCAAGTTTTCGACATTCTGAATCCATTTCTACGCTATTTTTCCTTTTGAGGAATTCTTCTCTTGTTGCTTCGAGGCTGAGCCTTGGGAGCCATTTAGGTGTTGGAAGTTTGTTTGGGTGCTATGTTCATCCATTTTTGGTGATTCAAAGTCTATTCCAAGTATTTTTCGACCTTGATTTCTAATGGAAGGTTGAGAACAATTTGTTGAGGTCATCTTCACCTCGAAATTCTCCATGTAAGTCTAAAGGGCCACCAGGGACAATTGGGGAAAAGTACTGTAGCAGGTACAATTTCACTGTTTAGTGTTTGGGAAAGAGCATGTTTAGCTAATTCCTATCTTCTGATTTTGTATTTACAGTCAGATATGTCTTTTGAGACACTCTTATTCTTGTATTAGCCTTTGTAGCATTTTTAATACAAGAGGACAAGCCTATTTTGAGAGGCTTGGTCCAGCAGATGTAGCCCAGAGAAGGGGGTGAACTGCTTATCATTTTGATGTCTTTATTTGCTGAAGATGATATGCTAAACAAAACTGATATAAAGTGTTAAACAACAAATATACATAACTTTCATACACACATAATCACCTACTCAGCTACAGAAAGTTATTTGTCTTATTCCGCAAGACATCAAACTTCAAGTATGTGTATGTCAAAGACTTCTAAGTGTTAACTTCATTATTTCTTTAGGCAGAGCCTGTAGAGGGCCAGGTAGCCTCTGAAACTCATCCTCTCTTTAGAGGTGACATGTCCAGTGAATGCCCCTACAGTCTATCTCTGTATAAGAAATAAGAAGTTTTCACATTTTCAGAGGTCACTTGGAGTGTATAGCTCAATTTGAAATTATGGGAAATGGATACCTTGCACCCTTAAACAAGTACATTCCATTTTCAGATCAGTGTCTAATATTTTTATGAGTCAGTGTGGTCATTCATTTCTAGCGTTTTATGTGATTTCTTGGAATTTTCAGTCAATTGTACGTAAAGTTGGTTTGTCAAGCTTTCATTCCATGTCTGTTTGATTCTCCCTCCATCGCCCCAAGCATAGATCACATTTCTCTTTGAGTCGACTTAAAAGGCCATTATTTTGTGTAATGAAATGCATGCCTAGTTTTAAGTGTGTGTTTATGTTTTCTTGGATTTGATTTCTTCATGTTTTAACGATCTCGTTCAAAGCTACTCAAAAGCTAGTATTTTTTAAGTGTAGTATTGCATTGTTACTTATCACTTATACAAAAAAATAAAAAATTGCATTCTTCCTTCTATTTTGGAAATGAAAAGTACTCTTTGGCATTATTAGTTTCCCTTTTTCATTATAAAGTGAAAGACAAAAGAAAAAATTTCATTTTCTGCTTTGGCTATGTTAGTAGAATAGGGGAAAGTGATTTTCTTGCATTTTCTTGACTGCTAATTAGTTGCGAACCTCTATCCATCACTTATTTAGATTTTATCCAAATGAAACAATATTCTTTCTCTCATATAGTTTCACATTAGAGATTTGAGGTAACATTTGGTAGGGCCATGAAACTGAAACCTAATTTCAAGATAAACCATAAAATGGACTCAATCAACCTAAGGAAGCATTGAAAATTAACGCTCACACTTAGAGGTCTAGGCTAGTGACGTGTTCCGACGTCATTAAACCTAGCAACTCTCGCTCACAATATTGCATTATAAAATGCTAATACGGACTTGTGCTTCCCATACCATCGCGTATATAAAGGGAGACCCTTTTAGGTTGCAATACTTTATCCATAGGAAGCCGAGTTTTCCGCCCTGTAACCGTGATAGACCAAAAAAAACATTTTGGGAGACTACCTACACATACGTTAAGTCCTTGGTAGATTTATTTGCCAAGGTGTATATTACAGTTCATGGGAGCTTGGTACACCTTTTTCCTAGATTTCCTGAGTAGTCATTTTGATCTTTCCATGAATCTTTAAATTTGAAAAGATCATCGAGCACTTGTCCTTTCGATATCGTTCAAACCGATAGTGACTAGAGTCACCTTTTGTCCCTTTATCAACTCTTAAAACATGAAAATGAAGAGTCTTGTTTCAATGTTATAAAATTAATTGCCTGAAATTACATCACATGCCCATTAACATATTTCTTGGCCGTGTTATTACCCTATAAAATAGGTATCTATACTTCAGTTATTAATTTGGGGAATTATTCTGATCTTGGTTGAAAATTTTTCAGTTTAAGGCCATCAGGAGAAAAGGTATGGCTGAAATAAATATTTTTGATGCATCTATTGATGTGTTTGAATTTTAGCACAGACTTTAGCTTTCGAGAGTTAAAGGATCAAAATTTATTAAGGATGAGCTACCAAAAGCTAAAACTTTCAGAAGCTAAAAGTGCTTATGGTGCGTGAATTATATGCTTATGGTAAATGAGCTATGACAAAGTTCAACGGTCAAGATTTATTTCAAAACCATTTTGCACATCTGACTTTATTCAACCCAGGGGTGAAAAATCACAGTTTCTAAAACTTGATGAGGACCACGTGGAATTACATGAGAATTTTGCACCGCTATTTTCTCAAACCACTTACTGCTTATTGGGCCCTACGAAATGGTTTGTCAAAACTGTGGTATGGAGACCATGATCGAGACAGACCACACGATGAATTCATACGATCATGTGATTTCTGCGTCATAGTTGGTACTCATACCATCATGAAAAACTTAGCTTCCATAATCGTGTTGATGCATCAGTTCACTCGATTTTCAAAGATCACCAGCCATCCATATCCACTTATCACGTAATCATGAACTACAGTCTTTTCCATTCGTGTTAATTAAAATCTCGAAAACTGTCATCATGATCTTCAACTCGTGTTAATTCAGTCAACTATCTGCTAGTTTGTTTTAAATTCATCTACGGCCAGACTGCGAGCCTTCATTGATTTCCTGGATTTACGATTTTGGTTTCTTCAGTCTGTCACTGTTTTTATGTTCAGTGAGTGTCATTATCTAACTATCTCACCATCTACCTACCACTTACCCTAGTCACCCTTTAAACCCATATGATCCATTTAAAATTGTTTGTAGGTGCTAGAACAAAATTTCCAACTGGAGGAGAGTTGTTGAGAAATGAATTGCAAGATACAACCTATTTGGAGGCACACCCACAAGCATGAATTTTTTTCAAATAGGTGGGTTGTTATATATTTTGTCAAAAGTTCCAGGGATACCACCAAGGTGTCACTGAGGAATTTACGAGAAGCTTTGATGGAAACAAAGTGCAACTGGGTCCAATGATCATGTGGATTGATGAAGCAAGTGTGGCAGTAGCCACGGAAATGCCAGGAGAGGGAGAAAGTTGGTTTAAGACCACCTCCACTAAAGAAATAGATTTTAAGTTCTTTCTTAAGAAGGAACATCAGAATATTAAATGGAAAAAATATATTCCCAAAAGCTATTTGAAAGAGCAGTGGCAAGAGTTGTTGAAGATGATCCAGGTTTATATTACCTGTGAAGGAAGGTATGGAATAACAATGTTTAATCATTTTAGGTTACTCCTTGAATTCACTAGAAAGAAACCACTTAACATGCCTTATTATATTTTGAAAAGCCTTACTAAAATGGCTTCCAAGGTCCAAGCCAAATGCCAAACAACTAATAACAGTTTATTTCACCTCGGGTTAATTAAGTTAATCATGCTAGAAGAGCTAACAAGAAGGAATAAGACATGGAATTATTTATTGTTTTGGGGAGACTTTGAAAAATATGTCCAACCAAAGAAGAAAGGAACTCCTTCATAGGATTTGTCTACTCCAAGTACCAACAAGAGAACAATAAGGGCACTATCTCCAGTGCAAATAGTCACAAAAAATTCTCCACCAACATCCAAACAATCCAAGAAAAAGTTAGAATTCGAGAAAGAGACGGAGGTTGAAGATGAAGCTACAAGAACAAATATTCAAAAGAAAACCACAACAACCAACATTCTAAATCTACCCTATTCGAACTCAGACTCCGAACCATTGGCTACAGAAAAGGAGATTGCATCATCAACTACAGAAAATGAGGTACAACCTTTAGAGGCAGAAATAGGAGAAGGGCCATTAGTTGAAGAAGAAGGATTCCATGGAAAAGCTACAACCTCCTCACAGGAGAAGGTAAAAAAAAGGTCTAAAACACAAAAAGTGCAGGAAGAGAATAATGAGCTAAAATTTTTAGAAATACTCCTAAAGGTAGAGAATGAAACCCTCAAGCAATCATCAGGCAATGTCAGTGCAACACTTGATCAAATGGCAATCAAATATGAAACAATCAAGCATAAGAACAAAGGAATGCACCAGCATAATACCAAGTTGTAAAATAGGAACAAGGTCCTAAGGTATAGACTCACTCACAAGAAGTTGAAACCCAGACTTATCACACACTTGATGCTTTAGCTCAGGTTTCTCTATAGTTCAGTGAAAGTGGATATAATTAATGCATCATAAGTGAAGGACAATTCAATAGAATTTTGATTAAGTTTGGAGGAATTTTTCATTTTTGTTAGCTAAAGGAAGTTAAGAATCCCGAGTTAGCTGCGAGAAATCATGAGAGTTGGCAGCTAAGCGCGTCCTATTTTGCCTTCCTTAGCTACCGAAAACTCTCTTGGGGATAGAAGGCAACCAATATCCTTAAATAAAGATAACTCGACTTCTATAGGATATCCAAAAGACTCCAAAAAATCTTTTAATTAAATTTCATCCTCAACAGAGGACCGACACATCAGTTTTTATCATATTGGGCATTAAAAGAATATCAAACAAAATCCAGTTTTGTAGGAATTTGGTCATGTATTCCAGATTATAATTTGTAATCAGCAGAAATCTTTGGTTGTGTTTATATTTCAGTATCAAGGATCATATATTTTGTAATAATTTGGGAGATTGGTCCATAATTGTAAAAGATATCTAATCTTTTATTTTAGGTAGAACTAATAGAGAGTATCCTAAAATATTAGAAATAGTTAAGGTAGGGATTTGATTTTCCTGATTATTAGGATCTGAATGTAATGAGAAATGTTATAAAAGACATAATGTAATATGAGAATAGGTTGTTAGACCTAGAGGGAGAAAACGATTGTGAAATTCTCATTTGGATGTAAACACCTTTTTTGGATGAATGAAAGGATCCTGATGTTTTCCAGATTATTGTGTTATGTTTTAATGGTGAAGTAATTATTAATGCTATATGATTTACTTTATTCCGCCATTTCTTTATCTCTTTATTTTTTATAGGAAATTTTAGTTTAGGATTTTTCAAATAGGACACCCTGCTTAGGATTTTAAACAATATCTATGTTTTATTCTAGATTTTAAATGTTGTCCATTCACAAATGGTTATGATCCATTGACATGACTATCTCGCCTAGTTTCACATGAATCTCATTAATTCATCCACTTAAATCTGTTTTGACCTGTTTGAATCTATTAGCCCAATGGCCCTCTTCTGCTGTCTCAACCACAAACTTTCAAACAAACCCCTTTGCCCTCATAACTAGCCTAAAATTCCAAATAAGCAAAGATATATCTAACAGAGAGATACCTCTCTGAGTCTAGGAGGGTTAGATCCTACACTCGAAGTATTTTTGATGTTGGCCCTCCGGGATTCAGTTCTTTCAACCTCAGAATTACAGAGCGCTAATAGGCTAGATCATGAGTAATTCGTTAACGACTGTTGTTAAAGCCTTAAATTAATCATATATTTTCTCTTCTTCTTCCGAGTCTAAGTCACCATGGAGGAACCACCTGTTTCGTCCTCCTCTTCATTAACTCATGGTGAAGAGTCTCTCCCAAGAGTCTCTTTTGAGACACCCCCATCTGTTAAAGACCCAAGGCCTCAAATGTGCCATAATCCTGAGCATTCAACCTCTTGCCACCTGGTCTCCCCCTAAGGATCCATTTGATATCAACTGGCATCCCCTAAATCCTTTTTTCTTTCTAACAATAGATTCTCCTCGATGCTTGGACCTGCTTGTGATACCATTGTCATGTGCTTTTCCCTCCAGCGCTTGCCATCTTTTCCTTGACAGCATGTCTTCGTCCGACATGGATTCCTCGAGTCCTATTAGTAGTTAATACACTCTCATATCTACTGAGGAATATCAATTCCCTCCTGAAAATTTTCCTTATGAGATATCTCAGCCTTCCTCTCATCCACTCGCTGTTGGTTACTGTAATTTGGGACAGTTGATTTTTTGGTGCTTCATCTTTGTACTGGAACCCATTATGGTTAAGTAATACGGCTCCTTCTTTAGGTTTGTTTGTGTTGGGTCCATCCTCTTCGATTCCCATTGTTCAGACAGCTGTCACGGCTGTCCCAACCCAACCCACTATTTGTGTGGCTTCCTCCACACCATTCGTTAGTGTGGCTACATCATCTTCATCAGTTATTACTGTTCGAGGAATGCATCCCAATGCTTATGTGATTTCTGCTGGGCTCATTGTGAGTGGATGAAAACCTCACATATCGAGAGTCAATCAACCCATTGGGAGTATTCCTATCCCTTCTAATCCTATTCTAGGAGGTTTTCTGTACGACCAATATATGATGGTTGTTCAACATCAAAAATACCTACCTCAAGGTTCTAAATAGGATCAAGGTCCGATCAATCCACCACATCTCTACGATGAGTTCAGGAACCATGGCTATTACCATGGGCCTGTCTAGTAAGGTCCATTATATGTTCAAACAAATTAACCTATGGTTCACTAGAATCAATTCACGTACCAACAGAGACAACCCTATAGCCCACAAGGACAACCCTACCATATACAGGGACAACCTTTGACCCAACAGGGACAACTCTACCGTCATCCAGGTCAACCCCACGTTCAACAAGGAGTGCATTACATTCCTCAGGGGAAAACCTATCCTCCTTAGGGGCAACCTTTTGTACAACAAAACCAACCTTGAATTCAGCAAAGCCAGCCTCTTGTACAACAACGTCAACCCTTCGTCAGCCAGCAAGGTCAACCTGGTATTTAGGAGCAACCTAGATCATCTCAACCATCAGGCCAACCTAGTTTTTAGGGACATCATGTTTTGCCTTAGCATCAAGGACAACCTGGTCAGCCTCCGAGCCAACCTTTAATTCCTCAAGGCCAATTGTTGGTTTCCCAAGGTCAACCTTTGATGGCACAAGTTCAACCCCAAGGAATTGCCTTCATCCCGCAATAGAATCCATACTTTTCTCAAACTGGGCCTAAGTGGTTTACTCAAAATTACTACTCTGGTCCCCGCTAGGATATGGGCAGAATTTCAAAAATTATACCCCCTATGGAAAAAATCCTATGGGACAGAACATATGGGGTCAAAATTTCTCTCGAGTTAGTTGGAACCCTAACACATGTATTTATCAAAGGCCTATGATTCCTTTTAACCCGCAATTTCCATTCCTTGATACATTGGAATTGCCGAATGTGTCGAAGTTAACTAATGGTTCCATTCTTCATAATCCATATTGGCCCCCAGTTCCCACCAATATTCCTGGCGATTGTCCCAAGTTTGAAGGCATGTCTGGAGAAAACCCCCAGGCGCATGTTATGAAATATCACATATGGTGCTCCTCTAACTCCTGGATCAACGATTATATTTGTTTATGTCTTTTCCAAAGGACTCTCATTAGTGCCGCTGCAAAGTGGTACATTGAACTCTCTCGTGGAATCTTCCAAGATTTCAATTCTCTTGCAATAGCGTTTCTCACACACTTTTAGTTACCGGTTCGCTATGAAACGGGAACACACCTACTTACGTCCTTGAAATAAGGTATGACCACACATATCTCCGATCATATTGATGAATGGAGACAACATCGTCCTTTGATCAAGTTTGAAATCCATGATCAACTTTTGACTGAATGGTTCACTACTTCTTTTTTCAGTCAGATAGCTAAGGAAATTGTTATGGGGGCATGTGTCACCAAGGAACATACCCTTTCTTGAGCCCAATACCTTGATCTATTTTACTCCCAGTCTGACATGCTTTATGATCTCTTGCCCAATTCTCCATGAGCTGGAACTTCCAAAGCACCAAAGACACCATCTATCGATGGTATCATTGGTTCAATTTCTCAAACTTCTTGTAAGTCTTCTCCTACACCTGTGAACCATAAATCTGCCCCTTCTACTGATACTACTTCTCATCCACCTTACAATCCTAGTAAAATCACGGAAGTGAATGTCTTCTAGTGTACCTCGGTAGACAAATTTTCCAAAGGTAAGAAGAAGGGTAAAGACAAGGCCAAAACTGATATCCCGAAACAAGATTCTCCTAAAACCAACACTGATGATGGCTCCAAGTGCAAACCTAAGTACCCTTGTCTTATATGTGATGATGATCACTTCACCAAAGACTGTACTCGACAATATGAAGTGAGATGGTTGCTTAAAGGTACTAAGGGGACCTCAGCTGTCATAAAATATCCTTTCCCATCCCATCAGACTCAAATAGTAGACCAACCGCAATCGTTTTCCTCATCTGGTTCTCCAGTATTTATGTGTGGTACTATCCCCGTGAACGTGGTGACTAGGTTGAAAGATTACTCTTCACCTACCGGGAAAGAAACTTCCGATGCTCCTTCTACTTCTTCTGTGCCTAATTCCGACCCTATTCGTATCAAGATGCCTAGTAACAATTCTGTTGTTCGACCGCCTTCTAAAGGCGTGCTTCGAAAATCCTCTTACAATCCTAACGCTCGAGAAGCTTAACTTTACAATATTGTTGAGGATTTGGCCCAAGCTCCTTCTTCTATATTTTCATTGGAGGTTCTTCAAATCTGTCCTACACAATGGAAATCATTTCTACCTACCATTGGAGGAATCAATCCGGCTGAATTTGATCTTATTACTTTCGATTTGGAGACCCACGTTCCACGTCTTCCCCACCAGATTTCTTTTCTTATCCAGGTCATCATTAACTCAAAAACCATTCATTGAACTGTAATCAATGAAGGTGCATATACATGTATTATGTCCATATCTTGTTGGAAATCCATTGGTTATCCTTCTTTGAGTCAATATATTAATACCTTGGAGGCTTTTATGGAAGAGTTTCTCCTTCGTTTGGTATTCTCCCCCGCTTGCCTATCATGTTTAAAGGCAAGAGAGTCAACGTCGAGGTAGAGGTTTTTGACACCAATCAAAATTACAATCTTCTACTCGGATTGAGTTGGACCCATGCTATGCATTGCGTGCCTTCCTCTCTATTCCATGTGCTTCATTTTCCCCACCAAGGGAAGATAGTCACGGTCGACTAGTTGTCTTTCTTCGTTGCTACTCCCTTTGAAGGAAATGTTCCATATGTGGAGCATGCCAATATTCCATATGAGAGTGAGGGAGTAGGTCTTTTTAAATATTCTGCCTTAATGGGTATTTTCAACCTCCCACCTCCCAAAATTGCCTCTGTCAATATGATATCCATCAAATTGGATCTGTGGCTCATCCTGTCCTTCAATCAATGGATTCCTTCTGTAACATTACGTCGTTAAGCCCCGCCGAAATCAAATACACTAAAATTATCTCGGCTTCAGCTTCTCCTTCTAATCATACTTCTTTAAGTATGCCTCTCAACACATATTCTCAATCCTCTTGTCTCGGTGCTTCAAATTCTCCCGATCCCTTGAACGATACGTTTCCAACTAAGGAAGCCATCATGGAAACCATGTATCTCAAGGATCCTCCCTGAGATAATAATTATCATCATTCCTCCTTTTTACCTAGCCTTGGGCTAATGTATGTCTATCTTAAGAAATTTTCTTCCCAAGCTCCTTCTCAACCGCTTCAAACACCTATTTTGGCACATGAAGTTTTTGTGGAAGGCAACATTGGAAATATCACTCAGACAATGCCTATTGACATCTTCGTTAAATCGGTGATTGTCGAGAACATCAGTATTGGGGTGACCTATTATCTTGATGAGATTGAGGTATATAATAGCCTCTTCCATGAAATTTGAGATGTTTTCACTTCTTCCTAGAGGAAATGACTGACATTGATCTGAGTATAGTCATGCACGAGATACCCACTTACCCTGATGTGAAACTTGTTCACCAACGTCTTTGTCCCGTGCACCCTAGAAAAACAGCTACCATAAAGGAATAAGTTAAAAAAATTCTCAAAGCAGGATTCATTTATCTGATCTCGTTGAAAAATTAGGTCTCTAAAATTGTCCCTGTGGCCAAAAAGCAGGGCACCTTTTGAGTTTGTGTGGATTACCACGATATCAATCGTGCTTGTCCCGAGGATAACTATCCCACTCCCTTCATCGAACATAATATTGAAAAGTGTGTTGGGAGTGGGATTTTATCCCTTATGTACGGGTTCTCTGGTTATAACTAGATTAATATAATACAAATTGATCAACATAAAACCACCTTCATTTGTCCATGGGGCACTTTCGCATATAAAAAGCTCCCTTTTGGCCTGAAAAATGCTGGTCCCATGTTCCAACAGGAAATGTCCTATTATTTTCATGATATTAAGCACATTGTTTAGCCTTACCTAGATGACCTCCTGACTCATTCCGTTAAGCGCAAGACCACCCGGAACACCTTTTTCAAAATTTTCTTCGTTGTAGACACTACAACCTTCGACTTAATCCACACAAATGTGTCTTATGTGTTGATTCTGATAGAATCCTTTGTTTGTTGTTTCCAAAGATGGTATTCATCTTGATCGAGTCTATCATTAATCTCCCCTCCCCTTCCTCTTTACACTAGTTGCAGATTTTGCAAGGGAAAGCTAATTTCCTGTGTCATTTCTGTAATATCCCAAAATGGAATAATGCATTGATACACAAACATACTATTTGTAACACAGAAAATGTACATGTAAGTTTATGATCAACACAGATATAGACATAATAGCTGAGCCATTTTATTATATATGAGAAGATTCAGTTACACAATGTACAAAAGATGAGTGGATCTAGCCAAAGAGATGTCCTAGAATCACCCTGTAAACATGCTACAACTAGCACTACGTAACTGGAGAGCTAATGTAAGAAAATATTGTGCTGTCCTTTCAGCAGATAATGAATATATGACTACAGGCCGAAAAGGAAAATGCAGATCTACGGAAATCTGGAGCTCCGATGATGCCAATATTCTATATTTGGGCTCTATGATGGATACCCAAGATAACCCAAAAAGGATTTTCTAGAACTACAACTTTGGAAAATCACCCTCCTAGTGTTTGATCCTTTGACTGTCAGGTTATGCAGATCTGAAGCTAGATCTGATAAATAAATGGCTAAAATATGTCACAAGATCAAATCTAATCTTGAAGGGTTGATCCCTCCACTAGATCGACAAGCTAGAAGCTCAAGATCTAGCTTCTCATTCCTCTAATGAAGATTGCAGCAGCTGCTACAAAACTGCTCATGAAAACTGCATTATAAAGGTAGGGGGCTCTTTAGACTGCTGCAAAATATGACTATGAAGCTCAAGACTGATGGAAATAATGTATACATTATGAAGGAATGGTCCTCCACTCGAATACTAGCTGAAATTCTAGCAACTTCCCTTCTCCCTTGGATATTGTTGGGCAAGAATTGTGAATTACAAATAAATCACGCTTCCCTAGACAGGTGCTAGTCTAGAACAATAGGTGAAAGACTATATGACTATTTCTCCTAACTAAGAACATATACATAAAGAGGATTATAAAGTTAATAGTGATCTAAGTGCTTCTAAATGGCTCCTTCTGTTGCTTCCATTGCAACTTCAAATTCAAGAAGTTTGTGCGAAATGCTTCCTGCGAGAAAGAACATTGAAACAGTAGAAGATGAAATAATATAGATATCTATTCAAGTTAGTTTGCTAAATCAGTAAAGCATGAACCATAAACATCAAATAAGATCTTGCAATATGGAAACTCAAAGCCAATACAGATGCATATAGGGAAAAATAAGCAGTATTCTTTATTGATGATAGAAGGAGAGGTTACAAATAAGTGAATGATTTGAAGTGACCCTTCTAGCAACGTCCCCAAGCCTCATCACAGTATAAATCTCTCCAGCAGTAGCTACACAAATCTAGCTCTCAATTGAAAATTCTCCAGCATTTCTCTACTCAAATTCTTCCTCCTCAAGCACTTAGATCTGTGCTCAATTTATAGATGAATTTTAGGTTGTTTTGAAATCAATGAATTTACAATAATAGGCAAGAAATGTTTCCAGTCATGTAGATGTCAAATGGACACTTGGATCTGAAGCTTGACAGATGTGAAATCTTCTAGAAGGCACTGGCCAAGTGGAGATTCCGAAACAATGAGAATTTCACTCCCAATGTGACCAACGCACCTATAAAGGTCGAGAAGTGCTTTCCAGAGCAGCCTTGCATGGGGATACCTGCATATGAAATGAACTTAGGCCCCTTAGAGCCTACGTTGGTGAGCTATCATATGCTATATAATAAGCTTCAAACTGTGGAAACCTTTGCTTGATGAAAGTCTTGCTTGATTTTTCTTGTTTCTTATCTTAGGGCATGTAGCAAATAAAATGATAGGGAATGATAGACCCTTGATCATTGGTCCTAGAGATGATGTCCAATTAACCAGGTCATTGGGTATGGTGCCCAAATAGACCTATAACAATTCCCCCCTTAAAGCATGAGATTCAAATAATAAAAACATTTGATTGAGATGCTTTACACTATGATGAGCCTGGAAAAGAAGCGAAGTAGTCACTTGCATCAATATTAAAATACATTACATCATGATATATCATCTTTGATCATAATTGCTGAGGATAGGCATTCCCATGTTTAGCACATAAAATAATCTAATAACATGTACATAATTCAGAAATTCGTCGACATTGAAATGTTTCCCAACGCAGACATGCCTACAGATATAGGCCCATGTTTGGATGACAATCTGTATGTAAGGTCACCGTACAGATGATGTGTACAACAATCCTGAAATCATAGCCCGGATGGATGAAACTAGATCTGGGGTATTCTTATCTTGTTCACTCGATCATTCAGGTACAAGTCTAGCCATGCGAATATATGATTTGTAGTCGAACATGGAAAGACATCATTTGATTACCAGCCAACGATGTGAGCTGTTTAACAAATGCGAGAGAACCACCATTAATGAAGATGATCCTCAAGGTACTGCAATACATTTCATAAGGTTTGAATATATGATTTGATGTCGAACACTAAAAAAAATCTTTCGGTCAAAGGTACGGAAGCGAGGATCTCATCGATGCTATAACAAGTGTCATGGTACTAGAATCTGATGTTTCTAAGTGAACTTCCTGGATATTGATTTGTCAACAACAGGAAGTCACCTTATTGCAAAACTAGAGTTACTGATTTCGGACACAAGGGTATGACTTGATATAGCAATTTTCAGGGATGACGGTCATGAAAATGAAGGTTTACGAGTATTGCAGAAGGATGAGTTTTTAGTCACTGGATGACTTCTCTTGAACATATCGGCAAGACTATAATGAGTTGGCAGCATTGACCCAAAACCTAAGTGAAGGTATGATGAACCATAGGTGTGAATGAACCGTCAAGATGATTACCCAACCCAAATAGTCACGGACATGGAGTGAAATAAGTGTCATTTTCAAGAGCGACTTGCTACCAAAAATAAACTTTGCTCACTTTTCCAAAATTTTCCCTAGTCATTTGTCGACCAGTACCTCTTTATTTTTTAGCAAGCTTGAGGAGGATAACATTTTCTTGATCTATAATTCAATCCTTTGAGCGAATAAAGTATCGCTATTTAATAATTTAATGAGTCTAGCGATGAATGAAACTTGATTCTTGCCATGATCGAAAAGCTCGTCGCTATTTTATGTTTTAATGAGCTTAACGACATTGATAGCCTGGTCCTTTTTCATATTTAGAGAGTCTAAAAAACAGGACGAAAGAGAACTCCAAAAGTACTTTTTCATAAATTTGTCACTCAGACCTGAAAAGGTGTAAAATAATATCTGAGAACCTCTTTGGTCATGTTTAACCAAGGTATTCCTTTTTCATAAACAATCCATCTCAGTCCGGAAAAGGGTTAAACTTATACTGAGTAGATATCGATTCATTTACTTTAACGAGTTTGAAAATACAAGTGCTCGGGAATCTTTTCACATTATGGGATTCTAAAAAAAGCTGAAAGAAGAATCCAAGGGTTCCTTTTCCGCTGTTATCGAAGCTCGAAAAAGACATAAAAGTGTGCTTCAAATCCTTTCTCTTTTTTAACAAAGCTCGAAAAATAAGGAGAAAAATTATGCTTTGTGGTGAAGTCATTCTTTGAATAAATCTACACGACTAATCTATTCATCAGTTGTATTTCCTCTTCAAAACAGAATCAAATGGATTAAAAATACCTGTTTTATGATAAAAACATAATAAAACTATAGTCGCAACAATAAATTTAACCTTAAAACAATTAAATGACTATAAAAGTTAGTTTCACTATTCATTTTTACCATTCCATAGTTACCATTTGCATTTTGGAGCTTTGAACCTGATTTTGCCCCCAAACTTCGGTCATTGATAGAGGTCATTTCTGTGGATGGATATCATCGCCATTTGATCCAGGTTAGTACCATGAACCTCCTCTTCCCTTTGGTATTCATTTCATTTCCATTCACTGCAAATTTTTAGGGTTTTAAGGCCCCTAGGGTAAATTCTGCCCAAAATGAGGGCAACGCACCCCTGAATGTCGAAACCTGTGTTGCATAGTAGGTACAGTGAAGGGTACCTGCATGTGTAACACATTGTCTCAGCCCAGGGAGTGCATTGGGTGCAGTTCAAGTTTTTGGTTTATATGTTGTGCCCAAAATTTGCCTAGTTTTTTGCAATGAATGGAATCTAATGGATCTCATGGTTGTATTTCAGGTTTCCATCAGATTATAATGATGATTACTGTTACACCATTTTTTGGTCATCTAACCTTTCATCATTAGATGGACCCAAGTACACCATGTAAGACCAGTTTTACCCCAAGTAAAACTGCTTTCACTATGTTAATTAGGAAACCCCAAAAGGAATAATTAATTAAACCATAATTTAATTATTATTCCCAGTCATGTTTAACCCAAAAACAAAGAAATTAATGAGATAAACCCATAGTTATCTTATTATTTTCTAGGAATAATTATTTAAATAATATTCCTTGTTAAATATGACCCAATCAACCACCATTAATCAACTAAATCATTATTTATTTGATTATATCCCAACCACTTCCTTAAAAAGATAAATAAATCATTTATTTATTTATTTTTCACTAATCAAGGGAATTGACCCAAGTCAAACACCCTTTCCCTCCAACAAATAATAATAAAATATTCCATAGAGGTGGATCTAGATGTGATTAACATTATTTTAATCATGCACCAAGATCTAGAAGGACCCAATATTTTGTTATAAATAGGAGGGTTTTCCCCATCATTCTACACCTTTTGTTGCCTATTAGATCACCCTGGATCTATACACTTGGTCTCATTTCTACCATTTTGCTCCCATTGAGCTCTATCTTCTACATTGGGTTTTCTACATCTACAAGAGAGAGAAAGCTTAGATCTGAAGTGCTGAGGACTACAAAGAACCCATCCCATTGAGGAGATCTGGATACACCTTCTTGTTTCCTCCCGGGTGCACATGTATAAAAGTCTGAATGCGGGAGCATCAAGACTTTCTCCATTTGTAAATATGGGGTGTGATAATATTAACTTGTAAATATGGGGTGTGATGATTTTAAATATTTTATTAATTAATTTAGATTAAATAGGAGAGGTGAGGATTTATGTAAATATCGATATTTATTAAAAGGATATGAGGAAATTTAATAAATTGAAGGATTTTAGGGATAAAAACCTATCCTTTAGGGATGATGAGAGATTTAGGGGGTTGTTGAGGATTTTAAGGGATTAAGCATTTAATTAAATGATTTTTAAATTTGTATAAATAGGAAAGGGATTTGTGAGAAAAAAAACATTGAGTGAGTGTGAGTGAGAGTGGTTGAAGAAGACTTGAATAGCCAAGGCTGTACGCCTCTGGCATTTTGTAAGGGCCATCAATCTGAAATATCAGGCCAAACAAAGTCTGTAAGTAATCTTGTTTTGATTTCAGATTATAAATATATATACATTTGGAGATTGGTTGCGAAAGTTATAGTATTTTCTTGTTAAATGTATATATATATGGTTGAGGAATTAATTATTGGAAAGATCGATTAATGGAATCCTGCAATCAAAGAAATGGTGGAATCGATTTATGTGACAAAGTTAAAAGGATTGATTCTAATATAGAAATTGTTATCTAGACATGTGCTTTCGAATGGTTTTGTTATATCAGTTTGAATTCGATTAATTGCAAATGAAAGGAGAGCACCAGCGTTTTAATACAAGTCTGCAGTGTCAAGCTTTTGAAATCTGGAGGGATCGATAGCAGGATTGCTATTCGTTGTGTATTGTGTGCGCCCAGTAAATATAAAATCGTAAGCTTATAACCAATTAAAGGGAGTTCGTTTTCAGGAATTGTATGTTAAATTGATAGTGAATGCGTTGATGCAACAAATTGTCAGTGAATGCGTTGGTTGCCGGAGTAGTCTGATATAAAAACTGAGTGCGTTGATGCAACGAATTGACAGTGAATGCGTTGATTTCTGGAATAATCTTATATAAAAACTGAATCCAATGAGTAGGAGGTCGATATTCTCAGAGTTTGAAGGCGCTAACTGGTAAATCGATTAAGTGTTTAATCTGCAGGTGGAACAGAGACTCTAATGAAATTCGGTCCATTTTGCAGTGTTTAAGCTCGAGGTTATATCTAGAAGTTTTTATTGTAAAAACGATTGATGAATTTGAACAGAATGTTGGCAACCGATGACAGAAGCGATATTGTGGTGAAATTCGATTTTTCAGTTCAAATGTATAGCTGTGGGGAATTCAATGTATATTGAGATTTGATGTGATATATATATGGCGCTGAGTTTGTATCAAATTGAATTTAAACCACACGCTGTTGCAAGAATTGCATAATTCATGAGAAGTGTTGAAACATCTGTCTTAAAACGGAATCCGGCATTGAAGCTTCTGTTGGGTCGATTTCATGGCTCTAACAGAGTTTAAACTCATAGTTTGTTACCATATACAAAAATGCTGAAGTTGCATAGTTTGTTGATAGCGCAGAGTTTGTTGATGAATTGATAGCACAGAGTTTGTGTTGTTGATGAAGTTGCATAGTTTGTTGATAGTGCAGAGTTGAAGAGCAGGATCGATCTACAGTGATGATAATTGCAGAGTGAAATCGTGGTCTGAACCGAGTAAATGCAATGTATGGTTAAGAGCACAGAGAATAAAGATTCTGGAGTATTTGCAGGCCTAGTACTTGTGTATCACTGGGTACGCTGTAAGAGAAAGAGCGCACATATATTTGGTGCTTTGACTGGTTGAAACAGGTAAATTTGTGCATGCAAATGATATTGGAGTTGAATGGAATTTATGCATTCAGATTGAAAAGCTTGTTATCTTGGAATTATTTTAGAGGGAAAGTATTTGAGTTTATAAATTGAGTTTTAATTCCAAGCATGGTCTTTGTTAATCATGGAACAAGCTTCCGCAAATTTAGGTGGGAATTTGCCATGTATCGATTTTGAATTGAGGAAAAGTTTGGACGCATGTTTTACAAGAATGGGTGATGGAGGATCCTGGGTATTGCAAGCTCCATGTTTGCGTCATTTTTGGTATCAGAGCCCGGAATGCTCTGTTGGAATGTTTATCTTCTGAATGATGACAAGAAGGTTTTTGTTAATTGAAATGTATTCTTGAATGTATGATGAATGATGAAGATCAGATTTTAAATGCAGCATATACAATTGCAAGTGAACAGAATGCAGGTAAAAAGAGATCAGATTCTAATCTGACAGTCAAAGCAAACCAGAGTACAGCTGAAGAATTGAGCAGGTATTGGGTGTGGTTAATTTTGGTTTGAATTTTACTGACAAGAAATGGAATGAGAATTGATGATTGCAGCAAACTCAGCAAGGAAGGAATTGTTGCTGACAGCTAAAGTTTTCCAGAGCAAGCCAGAAGGTTGGAAGAGAGAATCAGATTTTAAAATCTGATTGACAGTGAATTTGTGCAGAGGAAGAAATGAAGATTTTCTGAAACAAAATTGCAGGAATGATGAGACTGAAGTGCAGGAAGGACAAGATCAGCCGAGATCTTGAAGGTAAGGTGATCTGGGTTTATTTGAATTTGAAGATTGTAGTCTTTGCATAAGTATTTTTGCAACTCCTAAAAGGAAAATCCATAGAAGACATGTTTAAAATTGCTAACAGAAAACTGGTGAAAGCATAAGTGACAGAACCTTGAAGAAATCCAATAGAGATTGGATAATGAGGACAGTTGTGAACAGGCAGGTGAGTTGAAGCCAAGAAGAGCAAAGAGAAGTGCTCAAAGGAGGTTCCAGAGGTAGAACCAATTGCTTGCCAAAAGACCGAGTGAGGAGGGCTTGGTGAGGTAAGTGGCGGCAAAACAGGACTTGCTGCTGAACAGGCTTTAGTGCAACTCATAGTAAAGTGAGTAAGGGACTCATAGAGATGGAAAGGATGATGACTAGTGACAGTCATAACAAAGGTTCTGAAATCAACCACAGCAGAAGACAAAAGGAGAAGGGTGCCAAGGCAGTTGGCATACAGAGACAGTTAAGGAAAGAGGAATATGAAAGGGAGAAAGCTGAAATAGCAGTTCAGCTTGAGGTGTTAATGGGGATGTTGCAAAGAAATGAGGAAGACCAGAAGCATGGTTATGTTATGAGAAAGAAGTTGAGATGGCAGAGGCTACAAGAGAAGTGGAATCATCAAATGAATATGCAGTTGATAAAGGAACTAAGGGAACTTGAACAGGTTATAGATGCCAGATAGAGGATAGAGAAGCTCGAAACAGTTGAGCTACAGCAAAAGGAAGATGCTGAAGAAGATGTTGAAGTTTCAATATGTTACCCAGAGAGTGGACCATTACTTTTTGAAAGTGATGAAGAGCTGGAGGAGTTGAATCATATGAATGATTCAAAGCAGCACGAAGATTTGATGACTGAAGCATCAAACAAGACCGTAAGGTCTGGTGATTTTAAAACTGATGATTGGTGTGTGATTGCAGGTTTGGAAGAAGATAGGCAGTGTTTTGAAGTTGACAAAGAAGTGGAAGAGTACCTTCCAGAAGATGAAAGTTTTGAAGCAGAGGCTGGGAAAGAATCAGTTCACTACAGTGGAAAAATGCTGGAAGACATCATTGAGATAGCTGATGAGAAGTGGAGACTAGCTGACAGTCTCAAGAGTTCTTTGAGTTTGGATCAGCATACTGATATGCTGACAGAAGAAGAGAAATCAACGCAACATACTGAAGTGTTGCTAAAGGGAAAAGAGGTACAGAGGCCTTATTTTTTTATTATAATGATTGTCTTATGATTGAAGATGTTGTTGCAGACACTAGAACATATTTGGCACAGGTGGATAGTCAAATGAAAGAAGAAGAGGAAGAACATCTACTGAAGGATGTCCAGGATAGATTGCTGAAGAAGGATGACAAATCAGTTGTCATAAATGATAATCAAGAAGAAATTGCAGATAAAATTGCAGGTGACAAGCAAAGGAATGTTGCAGAGGGAAAGGAAGATTGGGAGGCCGCAACATCCATAGTGACAGCAAGAGCAACATGTTTTATTGAAGATGTTGGAAACAATCAGCGGACAGAGGACATACTGGACAAAGAAATTGAGATGATAAGGAGATTAATGATAAAGACATCCCAGAGAAAGACAACCGAAAGAAAGAAAAGGAGCGACAACAAGAGAGTGACAGTGAAAGATTGCAAGAGCAGAGCAGGTGGAGCACTACAACACAAAGTATGGAAACCTGGAAGACAACAGCAGATGACAACAGTAGTGAAGCAATCGACAAGCACGGAAGATTTACAAAATAAAATCTGGGATCCAGGAGGAGATATCCAGACTTATGACCAGGTGGTCATGAATTTTTCTTACATGGGAAGTCTGATGCAGGAGCATCAAGACCTTTTTCTCCATTTGTAAATATGGGGTGTGATAATATTAACTTGTAAATATGGGGTGTGATGATTTTAAATATTTTATTAATTAATTTGAATTAAATAGGAGAAGGTGAGGATTTATGTAAATATCATTTTATTAAAAGGATATGAGGGAATTTAATAAATTGAAGGATTTTAGGGATAAAAACCTATCCTTTAGGGATGATGAGAGATTTAGGGGGTTGTTGAGGATTTTAAGGGATTAAGCATTAATTAAATGATTTTTAAATTTGTATAAATAGGAAAGGGATTTGTGAGAAAAAGAACATTGAGTGAGTGTGAGTGAGAGTGGTTGAAGAAGACTTGAATAGCCAAGGTTGTACGCCTCTGGCATTTTGTAAGGGCCATCAATCTGAAATATCAGGCCAAACAGAGTCTGTAAGTAATCTTGTTTTGATTTCAGATTATAAATATATATACATTTGGAGATTGGTTGCGAAAGTTATAGTATTTTCTGGTTAAATGTATATATATATGGTTGAGGAATTAATTATTGGAAAGATCGATTAATGGAATCCTGCAATCAAAGAAATGGTGGAATCGATTTATGTGACAAAGTTAAAAGGATTGATTTTAATATAGAAATTGTTATCTAGACATGTGCTTTCGAATGGTTTTGTTATATCAGTTTGAATTCGATTAATTGCAAATGAAAGGAGAGCACCAGCGTTTTAATACAAGTCTGCAGTGTCAAGCTTTTGAAATCTGGAGGGATCGATAGCAGGATTGCTATTCGTTGTGTATTGTGTGCACCCAGTAAATATAAAATCATAAGCTTATAACCAATTAAAGGGAGTTCGTTTTCAGGAATTGTATGTTAAATTGATAGTGAATGCGTTGATGCAACAAATTGTCAGTGAATGCGTTGGTTGCCGGAGTAGTCTGATATAAAAACTGAGTGCGTTGATGCAACGAATTGACAGTGAATGCGTTGATTTCTGGAATAATCTTATATAAAAACTGAATCCAATGAGTAGGAGGTCGATATTCTCAGATTTTGAAGGCGCTAACTGGTAAATCGATTAAGTGTTTAATCTGCAGGTGGAACAGAGACTCTAATGAAATTCGGTCCAGTTTGCAGTGTTTAAGCTCGAGGTTATATCCAGAAGTTTTTATTGTAAAAACGATTGATGAATTTGAATAGAATGTTGGCAACCGATGACAGAAGCGATATTGTGGTGAAATTCGATTTTTCAGTTCAAATGTATAGCTGTGGGGAATTCAATGTATATTGAGATTTGATGTGATATATATATGGCGCTGAGTTTGTATCAAATTGAATTTAAACCACACGCTGTTGCAAGAATTGCATAATTCATGAGAAGTGTTGAAACCTTCATCTTAAAAGCAGATAGGCATTGAAACACATTTGGGTCGATTTCATGGCTCTATGAGTTTAAATATGGTTGTTACCATATACAAAAATGCGAAGTTGCATAGTTTATTTGATAAGCATGAGAGTTTGTTGAGTGTCTATAATGCACACGGAAGTTTGTGTTGTTGATGAAGTTGCATAGTTTGTTGATAGTGCAGAGTTGAAGAGCAGGATCGATCTACAGTGATGATAATTGCAGAGTGAAATCGTGGTCTGAACCGAGTAAATGCAATGTATGGTTAAGAGCACAGAGAATAAAGATTCTGGAGTATTTGCAGGCCTAGTACTTGTGTATCACTGGGTACGCTGTAAGAGAAAGAGCGCACATATATTTGGTGCTTTGACTGGTTGAAACAGGTAAATTTGTGCATGCAAATGAGATTGGAGTTGAATGGAATTTATGCATTGATTGAAAAGCTTGTTATCTTTGGAATTATTTGGGGAAAGTATTTGAGTTTATAAATTGAGTTTTAATTCCAAGCATGGTCTTTGTTAATAATGGGAACAACATGTAAATTCAGGTGAGGTACCCAAACATATCGATTTTTGAATTGAAAAAAGTTTGGACGCATGTTTTACAAAGAATGGGTGATGGGATCTGGGTGTGCAAGCTCCATGTTTGCGTCAAATTCATTCAAAAAGATATTTCTTGTCTTGTACGACCCCGGATGCATGAACCAATCTTTGCTTTCTTAATGTCTTTCCATGCATAGATCTGGTTTTTGCAGCTCTTTTATGTTCAACTAACCGCAGATCTGAAGATATTGGCAGCCACTTTTGTTGTTAGGGCTATTAGTTATGCGTAGCTAAAGTGGTCCTTTTTCGTACACTTCGACAAAGGATTCATACTAACAAATGGCGACTCCACACGGGTTTTAAATTACGACCATTGTCGTTTTTCATATTCCTGCATATCCAGCTACTTCAGACCCTAGGGTTTCTTTTCAGCTGTTTATTTTTCCTATTTTTATGTTGTTTTTCTCACATAAACCCCTAAAACATTAAAATTTCTAACTTCCGTGTGTTTCTGCCCCATTGCACAAATTAGCGACACCGGCCACAGGCGAGACGGCAAACTTTTCGAAAATGCATGGCCAAGGCTCTGCCTTAGGAGCAGAGAGATCGCACCTTTTGGCCTGGCTGCGGCCTGGACGCACTTTTAGCACATTTCTGGCGACCTCAACTCGAGATCAGGTCGGAACACTGCGGCTTTGCCTTTTTCCCGACATTTTTTACGCAATTTTTTAAAGGTTACTGGCTGAAGCACGGGGTTTTCCAGCCTCTGTCTCAGCCCACCTTGACCAAGATCTGATCTGTTTTTACTCATCTAAGTGGGAACCCAGCCCCTTAGGGCTTTAGTACCCTCCACTTTTTGTGGAAGAGTTTTAGCTTTTTCAGCCGTCGGTTTCAGAGCTTCAGCCCCCTCTTTTCCAGGTCTGTTACCTCCCTTTCAGATCCTTTGAAATCAACCCTTTTTCCTTTCAAATCACCTCTTGTCGTTTTGTTTGGACCTCCTTTGAAGGCCTCCGCCTCCCCCCTCCGGCTATTTGCTGATTTCCCTCCTTTTTCCAGCCACCTTGCCTCTGTCTCTTGGCTGTGATCTGCACCTCTTACCTGCAGCTTTATCCTCCAGATCTCTGTCCCTTTTGACCCTAGATCTGTTGAGCTCCCTTTATGTGTGTTTTACATAGTTTTTCCCTTTCTTTTCAGCATAGTTGTGAGAGACCCACCTTCTTGGGTTAAATAGATGCATACGTAACTGTTATTTTTCTGTTATTTCAGTGTTTTATTCTGTTCTCTGTAGGTTTATTTTCAGCTACGCAGCACACTTTTTTCTTGCTCTCAACAACGGAAAGGGTTTAAAAATTAAAATTAACGCACGCCACACACTGACCCTAAGTGAAGAAGCGCCTGGTTAACACCGCCTGGCAAGGACTCTAAAATCAATTGTCACTGCACCTTATCTGCCCTTGACGTTACTTGATTCTGTCCCTTTCTGCCCTTATCGGTTTCCTTCTTCCTGTCATCATTGCGCCCCCAAGGCACCTTTCCCGGCGACTTCTTGGCCTTCACCCTCCGTTTCCGGTTGATCGACCTACTCCGCCTCGCCGTCGTCGAGCCAGTCCTCCTCCGACTCCTCTTCTGATACTTTGGGTTCTCCTTTTCCTTCTAGGTTCTCCCCCTGTCACCTTCACTATGTCTGGTCTAGGGCCTAACGCTAGTGGTGCTCCCGGCCCTAATGCCGGAACTACTACTAGCGGAACCACCATAAGAACTACCTCGACTACACCCTTGCTCCCCTTCTTGGCCGGCCTCAGCCTCCCAGATTTGGACCGGTTGACAAACGACCCTATACATCATGACGCTAGTTGGCCCGCTATGCCGACAAAGCTCCCTTCCGACATCCCAAAGTTTGAAGGTCGTGCTGGAGAAGATCCTTCAAATCATGTTCGATCTTTCCACATGTAGTGTTCATCTACCTCCATTATCGATGACTCTGTTCGTCTTAGACTGTTCCAACGCACGCTTACAGGCGAAGCTTCTAAGTGGTATGTTGACCAGCCCACTTCCTCCCATACCACCTTTGCAACTCTTGCCCGGGCTTTTTTATCTTACTTCCAGCTTCCCCTTCGTTATGACATTGGTATCGAACTCTTGACTTCCTTCAAGCAAACCTCTTCGACCCGCCTTTCTACCCATGTCCAGGAATGGCGAAGACGACGGAGCTTATGCCAATCTCCTCCCTTCGAAGACCGTGTCTACATGGACTGGTTCCTTAGATCTCTCTTGTCCCCTATCGGGAAAGATGCCGCATCCCATTTTCCTCAAACCGAAGAAGATGCCCTCCAAATGGCGTTAAAGTATGACCTGATCTACGCTCAGACAGGTTATGATCCTACTGTCCTACCTGATCTTCCCACACCCAATGATGCCCATACACCGGGGGCACCTCATGCCGCCAACAGTATCATTGGACCCATCTCTCATTCATCCGCTCAACCTCACATGAGCTATGGTTTTCCTGGGGGAGGGGGCACCACTTCCTGCACTTCTCCCCCTCCCGGGAGCATGCATCCAGGATACGGCATGCCTCATCCTTTTGCCCAACCTCATGCTTACCTCAATGTTGCCCAACCTAACCATTACCCTTATCCACAGCCTGGCGCGCCAACTCCTCCAGCATATGCACTTTCTCCTCCCTTGCCTTCTCAACCCCTGCAACAGCACTCCCCGCCCCCTCAAGCGCAGGTGGATGCACAACAGGGATTCATGGCTACCCAACCACCTGACGGACAAGTGGCCACTCCACCTTCCCCTTCTGGTTCCTCCAATTACCAGATCCTCATGATGAACTCTGATCCGCCTCTAACCGTCGACCTTAACCTTCAAACTCGGTCTCGCCAGTACCCCAAGCCTCCTGCTCAGTCTGCTCCCGAGCCCCCCTCTTCAGGTTCTGCAGAGCCTCTTTCGACATCCAATGGCCCTTTACACATCCCTCAACCCAAAGTTGAGGTTCATTCAAAGATTCCAAAGGGACCATTACGCCGAAATGCTGCTTCCGGTCGAGCCGCTCAGTCGTATAGCATAGTAGATGATTTGGCGCAGTCCCCTGCTGCCATTTCCACACTGGAACTCCTCTAGTCATGCCCTTCCCAAAAGAAGGCTCTACTATCTGCCGTGGGCGCTGTAGATCCTGCTGACGACCAGATGATTGTTTTCGACGCCACTCAATCGGACCACCCTCCCCTCCCACCTTCCGTCGCCTTCCAAATCTCAGTCAAAATACGAAACGCCATCGTTTCCCGGTGTATCATTGACGAGGGGGCATCCACCTGCGTGATGTCCGCTTCGGTTTGGAAGCAACTCGGATCCCCTGAGCTGGCCCCTTCCACGATCACCCTTAGAGCATGGGACGGTCATGCCTCCCAGCCCATTGGCTTGTTCCGTAATTGCCCTATCACACTCGCCGGTAAGACTGTTTGCGTTGACGTCGAAGTCATTGACGCCCCACTAGACTACAAAATTCTTTTGGGGCGAAGCTACACCTATGCTATGTCTGTTGTCCCATCCGCGGTCTTTCGCAAGATGTCTTTCCCCCATAATGGGAAGATAGTCACCATTGACCAGTTGACATATCATGAGCCAAAATCTCAGACCTCACCTGAGACGAACATCTCTTCTGTAGCCAACAAGCAAACCGTCGACTCCTTGACCAGTGTCTCCCCCGGCATTTACAAGGATTCCTCCCTGCTTGGAACTTTTCCTAGTCTCCCCCCTCCTCCTATCTCTGACCCCAGCTCATCGAATGTTTGCATGATGCAATCGTCTCGAGCTGCTCTCAAGCAACCTGCTTCGGCTAGTCAGCAACCTTGCCCTCCGCAACCTGCTCTTAGCCCTTCACCTGCAGTTGGTAGTCATGAGCCCCTTTATCCCCCTGGCACGGTTCCTCCAGGCCTTAGCCATTTAGGAGCCGTCCCACCTGGCCATGCCCCCTCTGGTCAGATACCATTCCTAGCTCCCCCACCAGGAGTGTACACGGTACCAGTCATGGCCACCCTCTCTCTTCCTAACTTGACACTTGGGATTCCCGTTTGGTACCTTGATCCTCCATCCCCCACCTTGCCTGGTCAACCCAAACCTTATATCGCTTTGACCCCGGTTCAACCGGCCCCCATGGCTTCTCCCGTTGCATCAGTGCCTCAGTCACTTCAACAGGAACCACCTTCTGTTGCGACCGCTTCGGGTAAGAAGGGCAAAGCTCGCAAGGGGGCATCAAAGGACAAGGCTGCCCCGACAAACCCTGCTCCTCCTCAGCCTCCAAAGCATACCATCCGGGGTGCTTTGTGTGATGTTGTCGGTCACGCCTCCCATACCTGTCCTGAATTACTTCATCTAAAGCCCATGGTTAATGTCACGTTCCCTGAGTCCGCGGTCCCAGAAGCCTCTGTTCCTTCCACAACCGCGGCCAAGAACCCCAAGACTATTCACACCAACCACCCCCGTGGTTTGTGTGATCTCCATGGCCATCACACCCATATTTGTCCCCGCCTCGAGGACTTCCGCACCTCTATTGCCGCGGTCCACCAATTCGAGGCCAAGCGCAATGAGTACACCTCTCCCATATTTGCGCATTCTGCTTCAGCAGAACTACCAGATATGACTGCTCCCATTGACATTGCCCCTCCTGATGTCGAGATGATGGAGCCTTCGTCCAACATTTTCTACCTAACATCATCCATGAGACCCTCGGGGACCATTCCATCTGAATCCTCCCCGGTTGTTTCGCTTGACCTTTCTTCAGCGATCATCTTGGGCTCAACATCGATAGATCCTTTATCTACTTACTCTTCGGTCACCCCTTGTGACGATGCGCATGTGAACCTCTCTTCTCATGATGATGATTCAGGTCGCTTCACCACGTCCGGTGGTCCTTCTTCCACCAGTCACCCCATCTTTTATCACGATGATGACATTATGGAAGAAATTCCCACCCCTAACTTTATATATTCCCCCTTACATCGAACCCATGTGTTCACACCACATCCACCTTGTGGCCATTACATCGAAACCCAATGTTTGGGTAAGGGGGCACCCACATTTGAGAGACCAAGAGAAGCAATTCTCCATAACTCTCCTAGTGTATCTGGTCATGTTGAATTTAGTACCATTATTCTTCCACATTTAGAAGAACCTCTAAAGTCCCATATCACTTTCGATCACTCTAGGGATGATACCTCTTATCGTTCCCTCCTCTTCCGTCAGCAACCCAGTCTCTTAGACATTATTGTTGACCAACCTCTATCTTTTCTACAAGAGCATCAGTTCATTATCTCCAAATCCTCTTTTTGGGATAGTGACGTCAGGTATGCCAACTCGGAAACTTAAAGTCCATTTGATCCCCATATGCAGTACCAAAAGAGATTGGTAATCCTCCATTTCCTTTCTCAAACTGCATAACCATAACAAGAACAAATGGCACACCACATCATTAAAATGTGTTTAGATTCCCATTTTTCTAAATACATTTTGGCATGACCACACCATGCTCGGGGGCACCCATGCCCCTCAACCATAACCCTCCTCACCTCGTTTCTAGAGAGGAGGTTGTCTTACCAATCGAGTGTACATCCCTTCCCTTCCTCTGGCTGTTGAACTTCTCCCTAACACCCAACCTCTAGAACAATGACTTATCATGCTTGAGCGTGCCTCTGAATATCGCTGTGTTGCATTGCAAACCATGGAAGCGGCCAAGAAACGCACCAAAAGCTCAATATGACCAAAAAGTCCAGCCTCGTCCTTTTCACGACGACGACCTTGTTCTAGTATATGACCAGGCCCATGATGTCCTTGGTCACAGGAAGTTCGACTCATTATGGCTAGGCCCTTACATCATCAGTAAGGAGCTTGGTAAGGGGGCATACCTTGTAGAAGACTTCAAAGGCAATCTTCGCAATGCACTCTATCTTAAGAAATATTACCCTTAGCATTTCCCTTATGAGATGCGTGTTTTATTTTCTGTTAGATAGCCAGCATATTTTTATTTTTATCCTTCGCCAGGACCTATTTTGTCCAAGAAGGGTCACTTCACCTCTCCTTAAAATCGAATTTCCTCACTTACAACACTTGTACTTGGGGCACCATCTTGCCTCCTTACTTGTCCATGTTTGTGACAATTTTCGTCATGAGTCCTCACCTTGTACTCATGCTTTTATGGTCCCCCATTGGGCCTTTTACTGTGTGGAAGCACCATCGAGTCGCCCTTGTTTAGAGCATCCAAGTTGAGTCATCATCGCATTCATGGAGTCTATCCCGCGTCCCTTTGTACCCCACTATAGCCCTCCATCCTTCATTGCTTGGTCTCTCTCTTGTGTCGCATATTATGACCTTCAGTCCCACTATCCCCTATCCCTTACGATATTGTGTCATTCGCTGCCATGTCATTCATGCCCTTTATGCTCTAACAAGGGAAGTCGTCCATTAGCTACTCAGTCCTTTCCACTTCACTATCATCATTAGTGTCAGTCTGTCCGTCGCTCTACTCTTTTCTCTCGTGCCTTAGTTGAGAGTCTCTCATTGCCTCACCTATGGCGGACCTCCTTCTGTCGACATCAGCTCATTCATTCCAGAAGCCAGGTCTAGAGGGCGGTGTACCTTGGTTCCAGCTTCCACTCTTGTTCGGTGCCTCGGATCAGGCAAAGGGATCTCTCCTTGCCCTTTGACTTGATTGTTTCTCCAGCTCCTTTCAGCATGATCGAGATCCGTATACTTGATAGTCCAGTGTTCCAGCAGCAGCTCTTGATGATTCCCGGGTGTGTGTGAGATGTCTCAACCCTCATGAGGGGGTGGCCCTGCAGGTAGCCCCCCACATGCCCGGATGACCTCTTCCTTGCAGCCTTCGATGTAGCTCCAGATATTTGATGATGTTGGCCATAGCCACTTGCAGCGCCTCTTTGATTTGCATGTATCAGTCAGATTTTGTGAGCCCTTCCCCATTTACAGGGGGCATTTGGGTTGTATTTGTATCTCATGTACTCGGATATTATTGTACAAGTCCTGGCTGTTATCCCAGGCACAACATGTATGTGGGATTCCTCATTGTATTTTTATCTGGCTCATGATTATGCCAGCTGTACTTTATGGTTCGGTCCCTTGTTTACTGGACACACTATTCTTTTGTGCTTTGTCTCGGCGGGCATAGGTATGCCTCCCCCGCCGCCTTCAGCACAGGTACCCTCTCATAAAAAGAGACTTGTTGCACCTGCGAGTCTCGTCTCCTCAGGGTCTAGTCCTTCAGCACACTATCTACCTCACCTTCCTCTCTTTGACACCCCTTTTGTTGTCTAGTGATTGTGTTCTTACAACGTACTTCGGTCATACGATTTGCTCCTGACACTCGCACGCTGGGGGGCAATCTGTTACACCATTTTTTGGTCATCTAGCCTTTCATCATTAGATGGACCCAAGTACACCATGTAAGACCAGTTTTACCCCAAGTAAAACTGCTTTCACTATGTTAATTAGGAAACCCCAAAAGGAATAATTAATTAAACCATAATTTAATTATTATTCCCGGTCATGTTTAACCCAAAAACAAAGAAATTAATGAGATAAACCCATAGTTATCTTATTATTTTCTAGGAATAATTATTTAAATAATATTCCTTGTAAAATATGACCAAATCAACCACCATTAATTAAATAAATCATTATTTATTTGATTATATCCCAACCACTTCCTTAAAAAGATAAATAAATCATTTATTTATTTATTCTTCACTAATCAAGGGATTTGACCCAAGTCAAACACCCTTTCCCTCAAACAAATAATAATAAAATATTCCATAGAGGTGGATCTAGATTTGATTAACATTATTTTAATCATGCACCAAGATCTAGAATGACCCAATATTTTGTTATAAATAGGAGGGTTTTCCCCATCATTCTACACCTTTTGTTGCCTATTAGATCACTATGGATCTGTACACTTGGTCTCATTTCTGCCATTTTGCTCCCATTGAGCTCTACCTTCTACATTGGGTTTTTCTACATCTACAAGAGAGAGAAAGCTTAGATCTGAAGTGCTGAGGACTACAAAGAACCCATCCCATTGAGGAGATCTGGATACACCTTCTTGTTTCCTCCCAGGTGCCCTGTAATATAAAAATTCATTCAAAATCGTGTTCTTGTCTTGTCTGTTGGATGCATGGAGCAAACTCTTTACTTTACTGCTTAATCTCTTTCCATTTGTAGATCTGTTTGTTGCAGCACTTTAACTACTAATTGCAGATCTGAAGATGTTTTGCAGCCATTATTGTTGTTAGGGCTATTAGTTATGCGTAGCTAAAGTGGTTCTTTTTCGTACACTTCGACGAAGAATTCATACTAACAATTACATGGAGAGAAAGAGAACATGAAGAAAAATATATGATTTCCTTTAATGATCCGTGTACTGTAAGAGCCCTAAGAGATTGTGGACTACTTAAGTACTTCAATTTTTCAGGAATGAGGCAACAAACATAAATCTTGGAGTTCTTAGTTCGAGCATGGGATTCAACGATAGAGGCATTTCACATTAAAAATAAAGTGGTTCCCATAAAATTTGAGGACATGTATTTTCTCATAGGTTTGTCGAGGAGAGGTTTGCCCATTTCTCTCATAGGGTCTACTGTTGGAGGAGAGACAGTGAGGGATTATGTTATGCAGTATTTATATCCAGGGGCAGAACCTAGAAAAGATAGAAAAATAAACATCCTAGATGTCAGGGATTTTCCTTTGAGAACCATCCTTTTCACGATCGCTAAAATTTTTGGTAGCGTTACACTACATGTAGTGAACATATCGTATATGCAGTATGCGCTAGAGTGTTTAGAGCCAACAGTCTCAACTGGTCTGAAGTTGTTCTATCTCAGATAAAGGAACAACTGAACAAAGCAAAGGGAGGAAGGAAGAAAATTTTCATTTATGGTTCAATCCTTATTTCCTTCGCTTTGGAACGGATTCCACTAATGCAGCCAGAACATGTAACATTGGATATAACTAGTCCTATAGATCCTCGAATGCAGGCATGGGTAGAACTCATGGGTCGGCATGCAGGCCAATCGGCTGTTATGTTCTGTACTACATTCTTCGCCTGGTTCTATCGATATATTGTTGCCATCGATGAGTATGCATACACAAGAATTGACTTCCGAGGAGATCCAGATTTAGTATTACCAGAAGGCGCTCACTGGGGTGCAATGGGGTGCAATGGGTAAGAATTTATTGACCATGTTTTTTTATTTTTCTAAGGTTTATATAATTTTTTTTTGTTTTTATTTCTTTCCAAGACTAAAATAAATGTTTGATGTAATGCAGATATCGGCTATGTTCAACTAGTAGAGGAACCGAAGCACGAAGAAGATGCACCAGTAAAGAGGGTTGTCGGGAGAGCAGTCCTTCAGGACCTTGATATGGCTGAGACTCTGGCTAAGAATCAACAGCACATAGAGGGTTTTACCTTCAAAATTCTGGATTATTGGGTCGAAGAGTTACCCATGCGACCGCAGTGACACACTATTGGGGTTCCTAACCATTGGATGCAGTTACTCCATAGGATTGCTAGATTTATAGCATGTTACCATGAGCACCACTAGTTTACTTGTGACATTCTGCATACATTTTGAGGTCAGATGACCAATGTTTCTTGGGCACAAATTTTTTAAAAACCTATAACTATCTATCTATATGATTTCAGAGTTTTTCCTATGTTTATTGTGTAATCCTATTCAATGATGTGAATGTTTTCTTTACCTATGTTGCAAATGTCTGTCTAAAACTTGATTAGCTAATGAATCAGTCAATGTGTTCAAATTTCTAGAAATGTGTTGATATTGAACAAAATCAAAATGTATTTCCAAAAGTAGAACTCTTAGGAACAATCTAAGAAGTGTTGGATTTCTAACAATATAAAAACTAGTAAGTTGTAATACCACAAGTTGTGATTCTAACCTTACAATTATGTGCTTAATACCAAATGAAATGGCATCAGAGAGAATTTCGATCAATGTGCTATATTCAACGATATTGTTCATCTATCTACGAATACAAATCCATTGAAAACTCACTAACTCGTCGTTCAGAGCAAAAATGGCCCATGCTACAGAGGATAGATTTTGCGTATTACGACTAGCACCATCAGCATATCCAACAAATGGTTCCAAAGATTAATACATCTGCGATAAAATGTAAAGTGGATTACTAACATCAAGAAAACTCTAAAAAAAAAATGAAGATAGTGAATTCAAATCAACATCATATATACAATATAATACAAAAAATTACTATGCTCATGATTAAGCATAGTAACGTTTCAAATACAACCCATTTCTAGGTTGCGCCAATGGAATTCCATCGTAATCAACTAACTCGTAGGCACCCTTAGCAAGAACTCGTTTGACAATATAGGGGTCATGCAACAATGGCTCGAATTTCCCTGTACCTATTGCATCAGCTTCTTGATTGTAAAGAAGGACCAAGTTGCCCTCTGATTAGATGCAAGGCTGGACATTTTTGTCGTATTGCACCTTTGTATGTCTCTTATGCGCTTCGTTGGCCAATTGGGCTTCACTAGGTGTTTTATCAATATGGATGAGGTTAAGGAGATGCACTTCTTCTTCTGAGGTGTCAGGTAACAAGTCTATCATTAGTTTTAATGATGATATTTTGCATTGGATTGGTAAGATAGCTTCCAGGCCATACAACAATTGAAAAGGAGTAAATCTGGTTGTGTTTCTCATCGAGGTTCGATACGCCCATAGAGCGAAGTACAGGATCAAATTCCAGTTCCTTTTACGGACTCCTATCATTTTTTGAAGCATTTGTTTAATAATTTTGTTAATAGCCTCAACTTGTCCATTTGATTGTGGATAATAAGGAGTAGAATTATCATGTGACAATCCTAACTTGGTAGTCAATTCAGACATCATATGGTTGTGAAAATGCTTCCCATGATCCATAACTATAGCCTGTGGGACCCCAAACTAGGCAATAATATGGTTGAAGAAAAACATTGTAGTTGTTTGTCCTATGTTATTGAATGTAGGCATCGCTTTGGTCCATTTGGTAAAATAGTCGAATGCGACAATAATATAACCATTCCCCCTGGAAGAAGGAGGGTTACAGGTCATGAAGTCAATACCCCATTTCATAAATGGTCCCGTAGAGACAACAGGATGCATTGGCACTGGTGGATTGTGGATCTTACGATAAAAAATATGGCATGCATGACAAATTCTAACTGCGAGGATGAAATATCAAAAAATGGTAGGCAAAACTTAATCGACGCAGAGTATCTTCTGCGTGATAGAATATCCAAATAAGTGTCCACACAAGCCCCAACATGTCAATCATTTAATACTTTTTTGGCCTCCTCATGAGTGAGGTACCTCCTTAAAATGGTATCGACACCATGATGATAAAGTGTATCACCAATGATTAGATAATCTTTGGCTTGGTATCAAATACGTTGTTGTTCAGAGTGAGAGGTATTAGGTCCAAATGTTCTGGTTTGGAGATAAATGATGAAATCCCCATACCAAGGATTAGATGATCCGATCAGAAACAGAGACTCGTCAGGAATTGATGGTTCCGACATAGTTGTAGTGATATCAGAGGGAAGGTCACAGAGAAGCTCAGTAAAAAGTAAAGACTTCTTTGACTTGGATTTTATGAATTCCAAATCAAATTCCTACAAAATGACAACCCATTTTGAATATTTTACCCATAGCAATTGACATGATAAGATATAAGTCATGGGGTTGAAATCCAAAACTATTGTTGTTTTTCGGAGCAGGATATAATGGCGAAATATTTTGACAGCTTGAATAGCTGCCAAGGCAAGATTTTCCACATAAAAGTACTTAAATTCTGTATCATTGAGATTACGACTCAAATAATATATTGGATGTTCAATTCCATCTTATACATGGACCAAAACCATAGCGATGGTTGTTTCAGCCACGACGATATATACAAAATAATCATTTTGATAATTAGGAGGATACATTAATGATGCTTGGACAAGATTGTCCTTGCCATCATCAAAAGAAGCTTGTGCAACTTGATCCCAATGGAAGGGAACCCCCCTTTTCAATAATCAAGTAAATCGTTTAGCCATTTCAGCATAGTTTGGAACAAACCTTCTTAGGAAGTTAGCCTTTCCTTGAAGTTTTCGTATCTGAAGTAAATTTGATGGTTTAGGAAAATCAAGAATTGCCTATACCTTTAGTGGATCTATTCAAATTCCTTCTTTTGAGACTACGAATCCGAGAAATCGACCAAAACCAACACAAAAGACACATTTATGTGGATTGAGGCGTATTTTGTAGTGTCAGCAGCGTAATAAAATGGCTCTCAAATGCATCGGGTGATCAGTCTGATTTCATGAATGCGCTCGTAAGTCATCTAGATATGGTTGAACAATGTGCTTGATGTCGTTGAAAGAATAATTGAAAAGTTTCCCCAGCGTTCTTTAAACCAAACGGAAGTTTCCTATATGCGAATGTGCCCCAGGGACATATGAATGTTGTCTTATGTTGGTCATCCGGGCAGATATTGATTTGATTGTAGCTAAAAAATCCATCCATAAACGAAAATATTTCACATCCAGCACAATCGTCAACAATCTAGTCGATAAAGGGAATAGTATAGTTGTCTTTTGGATAAGCATGATTAACATCCCAATAATTGAGCATACTCTAATGGTTCCTTGTTCTTTCATAACAGGAACGATATTAGAAACCCACTCAATTAGCTAAACAGGGTAAATAAAGCCAGCACACAAAAGTTTTTCAACTTTTTCTTTGATGGCAATGGCTTTCTTTGGATGAACAGGACGAAGCCGTTGGCACACTGGTTTGACATCAGGATACATATTAATAGTGTGTTCAACTATACTAGTGTCTATGCCTAGAATTTCCTCGTAAGACCAAGTGAATACATCACGAAATTCACGAAATAAAGAGTGATATGAATCAAGTTATAATGGAGAACAAGATACATCGACATGAATATTTTCTACAACGCCAATTTTGGTCGAAATATCGATAGAAATAGTTTCTTCAATATTTGATAAATTTCACTCAGAATCGATTGCATTAATCGATAAAGAATTTGAAAAGAAATTTTTGATGTATGGGTGATATAGTTCACTGAGATTGTTTTCTTCATAATCAGGAAGATGGGAACGATGATTATAATCTTCCCATGGTTCTCATTCTGACATTATAGCTTCCAAAATATTCTCATCTGTCAAAAAATTTGAGGAAAATGGATCAGATGGAGTACAAAAATCTAAGGAACGATCAACCCAAACACTTGGAGACGCTGATTTCATATTTTCCGCCCAAGACAAATAGATTTATTTCTATGTTAGCTCAATAGGGCTGAGTGGTAAGAAATAATCCAACATAGAAATATCAGAATCACCCGTACTCTCCCTTAAGCCAGATAGAGTGGAAGAGATCGTGTAGCAGGTCTCTATACTTGCAATTTCTATCGACATCGTGGGCAGTGGTAATGCAAAGGTTCCCGTAAGAGTGGAATCCTTTAAAATTCCTACACCAATGTTCTGAATTTTTAGTTGGGGTAAGTCAAAAAATGGAACGCTTCCAGTTACCTGCGAAGCAGAGGAAAAAAAAGATAATTGATTAATGATTGTGATTGTACCTTTATGTGGAAAGGTAATCATTCTAAAGTATGTAGAAACAGTGGCAGTAATTGCATATACCCATGGTCTTCCAAGTAAATTATTGTAGTCAAGGGGTCCATCAACAACCTCGACATCAATATTCACTATTTTTCCCCCTAGTTCAACATGTAGGTTATTGATAATACCACAAGGTTTATATGTTCTTCCATCAAAATCCTTCAATGCCGTTGATGATTTTCATAATTGCGGCGAGCCAAGTGACTTCCAATAGTTTAGAGACATAATGCACATAGATGCTCCCTCATCAATAATAATGCGATGAACAAGGTGATTGAGAACATTTATTGTATGGAGAATACCAATTCTGCTGGTAGTTGCGGTACATAGGCCATATGATTAAAGACGCCAAGATTAGAATCATTTAGATCAATTCCACCAATGGCTGACAATAAAGCCTTCTTCTGGGAGGGACAATTTTGTAATACCTCGAGAACAAACATAGCTAAAAGGGATTGAACCAAATCTTCAACTATATTATAATTTCGTGCATCTCTTGCGCAAGGATTATATGTCGATTTACGAATTACTGCCTTCGGCGGCTTAATTGTCAATTCAGGAATAACAATAGGCGGTATTGGTTTAGTAGATGGATTCGTTGTCAAGCTAGTAGGTTGATCAGTGGCCGAACTACTGTAGTCTTTATTACGCGTTGACACCAAAATATCTTGTGAAGGTTTTGTGGTGGATAACATTAACACTTGGGAACTAGGAACTGGAACCATAGCAACCAAATTAATGTCTAGATTTGGAAATGGATCTGTCAACACGACTGATACATGGGAAGTCTTGATGATTTTTGAGACTTCAACATGGTGAGGAAAATCCCTAAAAACATGTTCCTCATTACAGATTATGCATGGACAATGAGGTTTTTGTGGTCCAGACGGTTGATCAGATGATCTTTCCTGCAGGTTAGAAGTTTGATTTTTCTTTGATTTCCCCTTTTTCTTACTTCCTGGTTGCTTGTCACTTTTGCCTTTGTCAAATGACATGGTGTTAATTTCAGAAGTAGGAGCAGGATCAGAGGCAGTAGCGTGGTGTGTGTTTGAAGTGCCTATCAAGCCGTCTCCAGCATGAGAGTCCTTTATTTGAGGAGGAACATTGAAATTAGATCATGGCGCATTAGGAATTTTTTCATAAAGCATGTCGGACTGAGTGTAAATAAATTCTAAATATTAGGCACGAGCGATAACTTACTCTTTTGTGATGACGCCACCGTCAGCCACATCCTCAATTATAGATGGTAATAGGGACTTAATGAACCATTCAGCAAGGAGCTGATCTGGAACAAATGTCTTAACCATTCGTTGATGACGACGTTGTAGAAATTTGAATAATAGATGATTTATTCACCGAGATTATCCTGATTACACACTATTTGATCTTCATGCATAATACATAGTCTCTTCTACCATTTATCATGAATTTGCGGAATTAGAAGCAGTCGCATGCGCACATTAAGACATAATCAAGCACACATATGACACAGTATGTAATGGGGAAAGCTTACAGCTGAAAACCCCCAAATATCTGTATATTATAATGATATAGAACATGTAACAATACATAGCACAAACTCCTCACAAGCTCTCAACACTATCTCCTATTGTTACACACTAACTAGCTCAGATATGAACAAGTCACAAGTTCAAATCTCCTCCACCTGTTAGCCTGCCTCTACTGCGCAATCCAAGATGAATAATGATGAGATCCAAGTTCGAATCCCACTGGCTTGTACTGCGCAATCCTCATTGGAAATCTCAATCAATGCGTGTGCAAATCTCATGCACATCTATAGTCACAACTGATAGTAGACTCACCCTTTCACCCACCTCCAACACTGGTCTCCACCGAACTGTCCATGCACTGCAGTCAACTGATGTATTCTTTAGTTGATTTATGAGTTAATAATTAGTGAATTAATTAATAATTAATTCACACCACTCATCACTAGTGTATTTATCAGTTAGACTAAATACAACTAGTTCAACTAAGTTAAACTGAACACAACTCCATCCACTGTCTCATCAACTCCACCAAACTCTGCCACATGAGTTCTAACTGAAGTCAACCATGCAATAGCTCAACTAACCCCTAGGAATAGCATAATTCCTTCTATCAGCTGCATGTGCCACATCCGTAGCTCGAACTGAAGTGCTCCAAGAGGATAAGATAATGTTTATAGTCCAAATATTATTAAGAGCTAATAATATCCGACTGATCTATTTTTAGACTGGAAGTCTAAAAATAGACTCCGCCCAGTATGTCTAAAAATAGAGGTCCATCTATTTTTACCAACTTGACCAACCATCCACAAATAGCATCCTGAAACTCATAGAACATGATCCATATGTCTAAAAATAGACATAGTCTAAAAATAGACTTTACGCCAAAAATAGCCTGCGGGCCCACTTAGTGAAGGCAAATTCTTTTCACTAAGCTCCATCATCTTGTTGCATTCTCAACACTCCCTCTCAACAAGATATGGATTATCTGCAACCCCTATCCTGCCTCTGTGGTATTCGAATTTTCTCCTGGTGAGCGGCTTCGTCAAGATATCAGCATCCTGATCCTCCGTGGCAATGTATGAAAGTAACATGATCCTCCGCTGCACACAATCTCTGATATGATGGTACCTGATGTCTATGTGTTTGTATCTATCATGAAATAATGGATTATCCAAGAGTTTAATGCAAATTTGGTTATCACAATAAATCACAGTAGGCTCCAAGTGTGACCCGAACAACCCGACCAGGATCTTCCTCATCCATATAGCCTCGCATGCAGCCAAGCTTGCTGCCATATACTCGGCCTCTGCTGAACTGAGTGCCACGGATCTCTGCTTCCTGCTATACCAAGAAACTACTATCGACCCGATACTGAAGATCCCTCTAGATGTGCTCTTTCTATCCGTTGGGCTCCTTGCCCAATCTGCATCCGTGAAGCCACATAGCTTCACCTCATCCTCCTATCTGTACCACAATCCATATCCCGATGTGCCTCTAAGATAACGCAATACATGCTTGCCTGCCTTCCAGAAGAGCTTGGTTGTCTTAACCATAGCTTTTGAAAGATGGTTAACAGCATAGCATATATTGGGTCGTGTATTGACCAGATACATAAGCGACCCCACCAACTGTCGATAAACAGTGGCATCCACTACCTCCGCTGAAGTAGAATCCTCCTTCCTCCAACCTCCAGGAAGAGGAGTATCAACAGGCTTGCAGCCATGCATGTTGAACTTCTCCAGTATCTCCCAGGCATACTTACCCTGAGAAACAAACAGTCCATCACTGCGCTGCCAGATTTCCAATCCCAGGAAATAATGAAGGAGGCCCAAGTCCTTCATCTCAAACTCTCTAACAAGATCCTCCTTGCATGAAAGTATCAACAGCTCATCACCCGTCAAAATCAAATCATCTACATAAAGTACAATGATCAGCAACTTCCCCTCCACCACAATCTGATACAGGTTAGGATCCGCCTCACTCTTGGGAGATGACAAGTCCGGTGAAATAACTGTCTATCCGTGTGTACCAAGCACGAGGTGCTTGTTTCAACCCATACAACACTCTCTTGAGCCTGCACACATGCGACTCGCTGCTGAAGATCTTGAAACCTTTGGGATGCTCTATGTACACCTCCTCCTCAATGACTCCGTTGAGGAATGCAGTCTTCACATCCATCTGATGAATGTGCCACCCCATCTACGCTGAGAGAGCTAGGATCGTCCGTATGGAAGAATACCTTGCGACAGGTGCAAAGGTCTCCTCATAATCGATCCCCTCTATCTGTGAGAAGCCTCGGGAAACAAATCTTGCCTTTTACTTCTCCACACTCCCGTCATCTGCCTGCTTCACTTTGTAGATCCATCTCAAACCCACCACTGATTTCCCCTCCGGCCTCGGGACAATCTCCCATGCACTGTTTCTGACAATCGAATCATACTCTTCCACCATGGCATCTACCCATGTGGGGTCCTCCACAGCTTCCTTGAAAGAGGATGGCTCTGCCACGACACATTTTCTCACAAGAGCCATGTATCCATTGTACCGGTTCGGTGACTGTCTCTGTCTGCGCTGTGTTGTAGGTGGTCCTACAACCTTCTCTGTATCTTGATCCATTTGCTCAGCTTCTGTAGTGCGCTTCCGCCCTCTAATGGTTGGTGTTGCATGAGTGGTCTCTTCCACTCCATGAACTTCCTCTTATGGCTGATCCACATCCTGAAGCTCATCCTTAGGAACTAATAGCTCCTCCTCTGCATGCAAGTGTGGCTCCCTCTCAAGCGAACACTTCATGGCTTTCTCCTCCTAAAATTTGATATCCCGTCGCACAACAGTCTTGCGACTATCTGGAAAATACACACGATAGTTGTGGGGTGTATCAGTGTACCCCACAAATATCCCAACCTCTGCGGTCGGCTCCAGCTTCTTCCTGGCATCCTTCATCACATGAATGTAAACAAGTGAACCAAAAATCCTCAAATGGGAAATATCAGGCCTCTTACCAGAAAATGCCTCCTCGGGTGTACTCATGCCAAGTATCTTGTGAGGACAACGGTTCTGCACATATACTGCAGTATTGCATGCCTCCTCCCACAAGTGAATGGGTAGGCCTTGATCATGCAACATCGCCCGTGCAGCACCCACGATCGTTCTGTTCTTCCGCTCAGCAACCCCGTTCTGCTGTGGGTTATGAGGTGCTATGAGCTCTCTTCAAATTCCTTCTGTGCTGCAAAAATCCTTGAATTCGCCAGAGATGAATTCACCACCATTGTCGCTCCTAAGAGCCTTCACCTGCTTCCCCGATTCCTTCTCCACCAGCGCCTTGAACTCACAGAACTTTGAGTATGTCTCGCTCTTCTTCTGCATGAAGAAGATCCAGCACTTCCGAGAATAATCATCAACAAAGATCACATAGTACCTGTGCTTTGCTGTCGAAGCTACTGAGAAAGGTCCACACACGTCTATGTGAATTCTCTCAAGGACCATCGTGGCGCGACTATCCTTCTCGTGAAAGGCGGCTTTCACAAATTTTCCTAAGGTACACCCCTTGCACTGATCTGACTACGCAAGAGTGCCTTCAGGAAGCCCAGTAGAAATCTGCTGCAATATCTTCGAAGCTCCATGGTGAAGGTGGCCCAATCTCTGGTGCCACAACTCGCCATCATCCCGGCTCACCACTCCTTCTACCTTGCATGCCATTGCTGCGTAGCCATATACTTGAAATTGATAAAGGTTCTTGACTTGAACCCCTATCTTCTGGGTTTCTCTAGTTGTCTTACTGTGCAGGAAAGCCTTTCCCTTGCTGAAGACAACATCATATCCCTTGTCTTCTAACATCACCATAGAGATAAGATTCTTCTTCAATCCTGGAACATGCATCACTTCCTTCAATACGAAGGGTTTACCAGACTCCCTCTCAAAGGAAATGGTACCGATACTGGTCGCACTATATCTACCATCATCGCCCATCTCGATGTGCACTCCAAGATCTTTCTCATCCATATCAGAAAACAACTCTCGATCTCCTGTCATGTGAAAATATGCACCACTTTCCAAGAACCAAACTGAACCCATCACACTTGATACCAAGCATGCGATCTGCAAAAAATCCAGCTCAAACTGCGAGGCTAAGGTCTCTCCCGCTGCAGATCCAGCAGCCTTCTTATTTTTCTTCTTCTGTGGACAATTTGTGGCATAATGTCCGTGTTGGTGACAGTGAAAGCACTTCACCTTGGACATGTCCTACTTCTTGCCTTTCGTGCCTAAATGAGAAGCTTTCTTGCTCTTCCCATTCTTTTCTTTGGCATCCAAAGTGCAATTTTCTTCATCAGATGCCTTTGATGAAGATCCGTCCCTGGTACTCCGCCTTATCTCCTCTTGCACAAGATCCGACCAAAGTCGCTCCCATCCTGGAAATTTCTCCCGACCATTGACAGAATCCTGATAGGAATGCCAACTCTTCGGAAGACCAAAAAGAGCCAAGCTCACCAAGTCCTCATCATCTACAGTCACCCCCACACTTCCCATCTCATTCCTGCATTGGATGAACTTCGTGAGGTACTTGGGCATACTGTCGCCTTTCTCCATCTTTATGTTTCTGAGTTTGTCCTTGAGCGCCAACTTCCTCTGGTCGCTCTTGCTTTGGAATAAATCTATCAATGCTTTCCACATCAAGTATGGAGAAGCTTTTCCATGCAGGCTGGATAGAATGTGATCCTTCACGCCCTCCAACAGAATCCTTCGACACTTTGCTGTCTTCTTTTGCCAAGCCTCAACTTGAGCAGCATCAGTAGGCTTTGGGACTTCAGCATCTATGAACTCCTTCAACCCATTGTCATCTAGCACCACCTCCATCCTGTCCTTCCATGCAATATAATTCGAGCTGTCCTCAAGGGCATACTCCAATCGCAATCCGTTGAAAGACATTTTGACTTCGACACCAAGAAAACACTGCTGCAAATTTGAATTCCACCAGCTCAAAACTAAACCGCTTCTGATCTGAAATTGTGAGAACAAAGTATTTCTAGTACAGAGATACACAGTAGGGGCATTTACTGGATATCTCACCTTTCAAAGAAAGGATGAATCCAGAGGCTACCTGGCCCTCTTACAGACTCTGCCTAAAGAAATAAAAATGTAATCACTGTAATAGATCCGATGATCAACTTTCCTCTGATACCATGTAGAAATTTGAATAATAGATGAGTTATTCACCGAGATTATCTTGATTACACACTATTTGATCTTCATGCATAATACATAACCTCTTCTACCATTGATCATCAATTTGCGGAATTAAAAACAATCGCATGCGCACATTGAAACATTAATCAATCACACATATCAACACAGTATGTAATGGGGAAAGATTACGGCTGAAAACCCCCAACTATCTGTATATTATAATGATAGAGAACATGTAACAATACATAGCAAAAACTCCTCACAAGCTCTCAGCACTATCTTTAATTGTTACACACTAACTAGCTCAGATATGAACAAGTCACAAGTTCAAATCTCCTCCACCTGTTAGCCTGCCTCTATTGAGCAATCCAAGATTAATAATTGATTAGATCCAAGTTCGAATCCCTTTGGATTGTCTTTGCGCAATCCTCATTGGCAATATCAATACGTGCGTGTGCAAATCTCATCTGCAGAGATATAGTCTGGCGATAGTAGACTCACCCTTTCACCCACCTCCAACAATGGTATCCTTTGAGTATTTGTCCATGCCGCTGCGAGTCAACTGATGTATTCTTTAGTTTATTTATGAGTTAATAATTAGTGAATTAATTAATAATTAATTCACACCACTTATCACTAGTGTATTTATCAGTTAAACTAAATACAACTAGTTCAACTAAGTTAAACCGAACACAACTCCATCAACTGTCTCATCAACTCCACCAAACTCTGCCACATGAGTTCTAACTGAAGTCAACCATGCAATAGCTCAACTAAACCCTAGGAATAGCGTAATTCCTTCGTCAGATGCATGTGCCACATCCGTAGCTCGAACTGAAGTGCTGCAAGAGGATAAGATAATGTTTATAGTCCAAATATTATTAAGAGCTAATAATATTCGACTGATCTATTTTTAGACTGGCAGTCTAAAAATAGACTCCACCCAGTATGTCTAAAAATAGAGGTCCATATATTTTTACCAACTTGACCAACCATCCACAAATAGCATCCTACAACTCATAGACCATGATCCATAAGTCTAAAAATAGACATAGTCTAAAAATAGACTTTGCGCCAAAAATAGCTTGCGGGCCCACTTAGTGAAGGCGACTTCTTTTCACTAAGCTCCATCATCTTGTTTCATTCTCAACAGACGATACTCATGAATATGATCAGAAATGTGAGTAGCATTAGTCTGTTTGAAGTTGGTCAAGCGTTCCGTTCTAGTTTTGTATCTGATCGGTAACTGGAAATGGGTGAAAAAGATAGTAGCTAGTGCAGTGAAATTGTCAAAATAAGCTCTAGGTAACTCAATGTACCATTTAGCAGCCAGACCTGTAAGCGTACGATGGAAAAGACGTAGAAGAATAGAATCATCATTAAAGAAATTTGATGAACACCATAAATGTTAAGTCATGACATGAGTCGACGGATCTTCTCCAGGGTTTCCATTGAATTTAGGAATATCAGAGGGTAATTTATGAGGTATCACTGGCCACCAAGGAGCATAATTTATAGGATCATTAGTTAACCGGCTTAAATCTGGTAATTCCAAAGTTGCAACAAAAGGCAACTGTCGATTAAGGTCAGGTTGAGCATATCCAGGGCAGTATGGAATTGCTTGAGCAACAGGCCTTTGAGCACCAGCATACAGAATCTGTTGCTGGTAACCCAGATAGGGGTTGTTTTTCATAGCAAACGCTTGAGGATTCTGTTGAGAAAAACCTAGATATGTTACTTGTTGAAATGAAGTTTGAGGCATTTGTGACTGTGGCTGCCAAGGGGTCTGTCCACCAATGTTATAACCCAAATTAGTATAACTTGGATTTGGTTAATATGTATAACCAGATTGCATCTATGAAATCCCATAAAATGGTACACTAGCTTGTGAATAAATGATCCCTGATATAGGTGGTTGTAAATTAACCAAAGCATTTGGATTCAGTGGACCCAACATTTGATTATATTTAGTCGAAGAACCCGCTTGATAAGGTTGATGTACAATATTTTGATTCTGTAATAAGGGTATAGATGTATTAAAAAGTGGTAATGAAGTGGGTGTAACAGGTTGAACCGATTGATACGAGTGTACAACCGTTTGTGGTTGGATAGGCTGAGTGGGTTGCCATTGGAAAACATTCATTTCAACATTAGTTTGACCAAAAAGTGACGAAGTACTGTTATATTGGGTGACCAAATGTTTCCCCCCAACATGAGGAGAATAAAACGATGGAAAATAATTCTCTCCAAATGCTTGGAGTCTAACTGATATGCTACTTAAAGGAATTGACCCAAAAGGACCGACTTGATATTTCCCTGATGATGTATGTAATGAAACAAGTCATTCAGTACTAACTATAGGACTATTAGTTAAAATACCAGATGATGACATTGGCAAAGACCATTATCGTGACGATGCACCAGAGAAAGTGCTAGATAATGGTTTGTAACTTGTTGGAACCGAAGGGCCATCGTGTAAATATGACTTTGGTGAAGTTGTGAACATTGACGGAGTAGCGAGGGTAGGAGCTGATGTAATTGGAACAATAGGCCCAACCAAAGATGTTGGTTCAGATATGGTAGTTTGACCAAATGTATACCCTCGAAAATCGACAAGAGATTGAATGGGAATAGGATCAACAAAAGTAGATGGAAACAATTGAGGAAAAGACTCGTACAAGTAAAGGTCCCCCCAAAAATGGGTTGGATTTAAAGGTGTATCGTCTTATGGGATTTCTTCAATCACAATTAAACCAGGAGGAAGAAATTCACTGTCAGGCCCAAAATATATTTTAGATGGTTGACTGTGTAATAAGGGAGATTCAATAGCTACAGAGCTTTGTGGGATGACCAAGGTAGGAACAACTTCCGGTTGTTCGACTTCAGGATTCAGATGTTCTAGCAAAGAAGAGATAGGATCTGGATCAATTTGTGATTGAACAATGTCGGGTCCAGGAGGTATGGTCTCACTGGTTGAATGGATCGTAACAACGGGTAGCTGTGAAGACTTCGTTTCGACAACAGTAGACAAATCAGGATATGTGGAAACAATTTGAGCTAACTCTGGTTTAAAAGATGATGTTTCACCAAAGGTATGGATTGTACTTGATTCGACATATTTTGATCTCCTTCGCTTACCAGAAGTAAATTTTGGTGGTAAAGGTGGTTTTAAAGCTAATCTACGCGAACGACGGGGGATAGGATTTTGTTCTTCCACGATTGCTGATTTATTTTAACCCAAAAAAAAATAAACAAAAAGAGGGTAATACTAGGCAAAAGGGTTTACCAAGAAACTGTGAAATGCAAAATACCTCCTGGCGAACCAAGAAGTACGGGCTGGTAATCTCCCCAAATTCTATGTTCAGAGTATCACAATTTCAAGGTGGTCGACTTGGTTCACTATGGATGGATAGCACCTAAACATTGTCCTACCAAATATACCTGAAGGTACGTGGAGGCCCAAGTCTGTATTAGCGTTGTCTGATGCAAAACTGTACAGTGAGAGCACCCCTTTATACTTATCATACTGTAACATCACCCGATATACCCGAAATTACGTGGACGAGCTATGATATACTTAAGTACGTGGATTAAGGTATCACACTCGGAATGTATGGAAAACAAGTTAATGACAACTGGTATGTTTTACAACGCCAGAACACATCTCTAGCCTAGACCTTCTAAGTGTTATCATTATGGTTCCAATGTGTTGTTAAGTAAATTGAGATTAATTTTATGTTGATCTTGCTTAAAAATTTTCCTTTCAAAGGTTCACCGTGATGATGTGTATGAAATTCCTAAAATGCAAGCTAAGAATGATAAACAATCTTTCACTTTCAGCTTTTTCAATGAAAAGCCAAGCTACTAAGGGAAGAGAGAAAATAATTTGTGAGCAAACAAATCAATGAAAAAAACAAATCAATGATCTCAAACTAAATGCAGATTTCCTAATGTTCCTTTTATAGAACACACATTATTCTACATGCAAATGCAAGTTTTTCTTTTCAGTTTCTTTAATGTTATGAATGCAGAAAAGAAACTAAGTGCACTAAATCAACAATTCAAATTATTTTTACTTTCGAGAAATGAAGAATACAAACAACAATTTCTCTTTTGAAGGAAAAATGAGGATTTCAACAACAATTTCTCCTATCAAGGAAATTAAGATTTTAGGACAATTTCGTATTTCGAAAGCAAATGATTCTTAATGCAACCATAAAAAGTACTTTTAAATCAACTTATCAATGATAAATAAAAACTTTTTTAAACCAACATTGAACAAATTTTCAGTAAAAGGAGGAATAAGTATATAGAGTCACTGGTCAATTGAGGATCAAAATTTTCAAAACACAGTAGCAAAAAAAACTGAAGCAAATTGCAAAGGAAAATTCAAGGGAATTTGGGTGTTTTTAGGAGTCAACGCAGTCTCTAAGGGGAGACAGTGGTCTGCAACATAGGCTAGGAAGGGAGACAGTGCTCTACAAAGCATTGTTTCTAGTTTAAGGGTGCATTGGGCGCAGTATACAAAACAAAGTACTATTGTTTAACTCACTGTCTTTGCAAATTTGACTTTGAAAAAGTTTAATCTTTATTATTAACAACTACTGGGTGGATAAACAAATAAAATTAGAGGCTTAAACACCTATAACTAAGAGAAATTCTCCTCAGTGGAGTCGCCAATTTGCTGGGCCAGAATTGATAAATCACGCTTCCCTAGATAGGTTCTAGTCTAGAACAACAGGTGAAAGACTATACGACTATTTCTCCTAACTAAGAACATATACACAGAGAGGATTAGAAGGTTACTTGTGATCCAAGCGCTTCTAAATGGCTCCTTCTGTCCCTTCAGTTGCAACTTCAAATTCAAGCGGTTTGTGCCAAATTCTTCATGCAAGAAAGAACACTGAAACAACATAAGATGCAATAATATAGATATATATTCAATTTTTTTTGCTAAATCATTAAAGTATAAACCATACACATTAGCTAAGATCTTGCAATATGGAAAATCAAAGCCAATACAGATGCATATAGGGAAAAATAAGCAGTATTTTTTTATTGATGATAGAAGGAGAGGTTACAACAAAATGACTGATTTGAAGTGAAACTTCCAACAACGTCCCCAAGCCTCATCATAGTATAAATCTCTCCAGAAGCAACTACACAAATCGAGCTCTCAATTGAAAATTCTCCAGAATTTCTCTACTCAAATTCTTCCTCCTAAAGCACTTAGATCTGTGCTCAATTTATAGATGAACTGTAGGTTGTTTTGCAATCTATGAATTTCCAATAATAGGCAAGACATGTTTCCAGTCATGTAGATGTCAAATGGACACTTGGATCCGAAGCTTGACACATTTGAACTCTTCTAGAAGGCACTGGCCAAGTGGAGATTCCAGAACAATGAGAATTTCGCTCCCAATGTGACCAACGCACCTGTGAATGTCAGGAAGTGCTTTGAAAAGCAGCCTTGCATGGGGCTACCTACATATGAAACACACTTAGGCCCCTTAGAGCCTATGACGGTGAGCTCTCATATGCTATATAATAAGCTTCAACCCTTGGAAACCTTTGCTTGATGAAAGTCTTGCTTGATTTGTCTTGTTTCTTGACTTAGGGCATGTAGCAACTGAAATGATAGGGAATGATAGACCCTTGATCATTGGTCCTGGAGATGATGTCCAGTTAACCAGGTCATTGCGAATGGTGCCCAAATTGACCTATAACAGATATACAAGACTGGACTATGCAATTCCTAAAGGGATTGCTGTTGCTGGGAGATGAATAATAGATGTCTTGATGCCTAATATAGATCTGAAGCATTGGAAGGTTGATATTGAATCTCAAGGCTTCATCGGTTCCTCAATTGAAATATTGAAGGACAACCTCCTCCTCTCAAAGTGATCTTCAGCGATGTGCAATTTCTAAATATGAATGTTTTGCAGAAAGTAGGAATAATATGGCACCAATGCTTGATGATGAATGAAGTACAATCCTCTACCAAGAGATCACTCAAGGAAAGAGCTCAGATTCTGGACCAGGAACACCCAGTGCTAAAAAACACTAGAAATATTAGCTAAATAGCCAAAGAAAGCGTGGAATGTCACATGACAGTTCCAGATCTAAATAGATCATACATCAATAATAATCTCAAACATGCCTCCTATGTTTTCTTCATCTTCTTTATATAGTTTATGAGCCTTCACCGGCCTTGGCCCACTTCATAACTGCATTGTACATGTGTAAATAGGTCTCCATGTTGGCTGCATTGTCATTTCATGATCTCCATCATGTGTGAATGTGCTTATCACACTCTCCATCATGTGAATTAATGCACCACATCCTCCATCATCTCGTCATAAATTCTCTATGATCTTATGTTTGATCCCTTCCAATATCTTAGTTGACTATATCAACCTCCATGATCTATCTCATTAATCAGACATTATATCCACTCCTTTCACATTAAGTGGTTTCTCTACTACTCCATCATATAGATCTAGATCTGAAATATCCACATATGCACATCAAAAGTGGATCCTTATTCATCTTTGAGGATTATGGGTCCCTCCACCCTTTTGTTTACTTAATTAATTAATTTTATTAAGAACTCTAATATTCGAAATATGATGTGAAAATTTGGGAATATTACAGTCCTCCCCATCAAAATGTTGTTTGTCCTCAAGCAACTGCAAAAGTGGATGCTACAACAAACATCCTCCCTCTAAATGGCATCCTCATGTGGAGGGTCTTCCCATCTATCACAATGTGTTATGCATGTCCAACTCCAAAGTTGCCTCTCTAGAATGTCTAGAATGGCTTCCAACTGAAAATTTAGATACCCTTCCCCATCAATGAATCTCCAAGTGACAACCATATGATGACCAAAGATCTCCTCTACACATGAGATACATAAGATGAAGTGGTTTATTCCCAAAGTGGAAAGTCCCAACTCATAATACATAGAGTAGATTGAATCTATTAATGCTCACATCATTAGCCCTGTTGGCCATGTAGGAATCAAACATCACATCAACATAGTGAAAAACAAGAAGTAGAGACATATGGGTGAATATTAACAATTTCAGACCATATTCTCCTAATAACAACCAATGCAGTAAAGCCTTCTGCTGCCATGCTAGATCATCATGAAAACAAGTAAGAGAGCCATAATTTCTCAAAAGAAGCCACCACAACAATTCTTCTTGTTTTCATGCCAAGTCAACATCAATGAGAATATGAGAGCCATACTCTCTTAAAAGAAGCCAACACAACAATGCCCCTTGCTTCCATACCACATCATCGTTGTACCAAATGTAGCGGCCATATTATCTCAAGAGAAGCAACCTTAACAAGGCATCTTGCTACCCCATCACATCATCATCATACCATTTACAATGACCATAGTCCCCTAACAGAAGTCAACGCTGTAAGGCCTCTTTTTGCCATCCTCCAACAATGTCATGAAATGCATAGGAAGAATTTAGCCCATACTCTCCCAATAGTAACCATAGCAACAAGGTTTATTGCTGCCTCCTTGCATTATTCTGATGCAAGTCATGGAGCAACAATATAGTAATGGACATGTGAGATGTCTCATCAACATAATACAAACAAGCTCCCTTATGCCACATCATGTGAGATTTATGATTTCTCCCAAACCCAAAGTACATACATGAACATGAGATACATTCCAAATAAAAATAGATGTAAAGACATAAGACATGTCCAAAACATGAGTAAATATAATGACATAAGATATAAGATGTGATGTCCAAACTCTATCATCAACAACCAAATTAACCATGCCTTTTTCTTCTACATTATTCCAGTGATGTGTAAGGCATGAATCAGAAAATTATGACTCATTGAGTGTTAGCCATACTCACCCAAGAGCAACCAGCACAAACATGCTTCTTGATGGCCTGTGTCATAGATTTGCAAGTGGTTTGGAAACCCCTTGCTCCATACTATCAACCATTCATCCCAATGCGGATGATGGATCTCATTCTGCAAATACTTGGCATCCTCCCTTTGTAGGACACCAACCTCCTCAAACTTTTGAAGAACTTTACACTTCATGATATTTTTAAGTGCATCTCTAATGAGATCTCTCCATGAGATTCTCTTCTCATCAATGGCCCTCCAAAATGAATAAGGTTCTGGATCTTTTGTAGGTAGAAGTTTCTCTTTGAGCTGTGATATGCTCATTGAGAAAGTGTCATCTAGAAAGGAGAAAATATTTCTCATCTCAAGATGTCTACCATATATCATATTTTCCTCCATTTCTTCATGAATGAAGCTGCCATATGATTGCTCCCATAAGGAATGGGTCCTCCTCTTCTCATTGTTTCTCATTAATAGCGCTATAGATCTGCAAGGTGATACATGTGCTATCTCAAAGCAAGGAACAATTATAAACTCATAGCCCACCATTTTATATAGGATCATACTCATCCCATTTTCTGAAACTCCACATTTCAACTCAAGAGGTTGAATGTAGTTCATGCATGAAAAGCTAGGACGATTCTTCATCTCTTCCTTAATTATATCAAGGATCCCTTGTGCAATGATATAACGCTGCTCCAAATCAACATGATGTTCTAACCCTTGGTCATGCAATAGTCCTGATGGCATGTCCCCATAAGTTTCAATAAGAGGTACTAAAACAATATGAGATGAAAGTATATGCATACTTTGGATCAACTGATACTCATAAACATCTTGCAAGGACACAAGATTTTCCTCTTCTAGTGAAAAGGTTTCTCCAACTGCTGGTAAGAGTGATGGTTGTACTTCTACAAGTGTACCAGCGCTGGTATCTGTCTCTTCCTTATCATGCATCTCACCAATCATGCATGGGGCTACAAATGTCAAGAACTGAAGACCATCTTGCAAATATGCAAATTATCCTCCTCTTGATGTAAGCATATTGCAGTTGGTGGTGGTAGAGGCTCCTCCTCTTGAGTGATAATAAGATAATCCTTCCTTGAATCTTCATGTACTATCTCCTTGATCATGGGAGATATCACTTTGTGAAATGTTAGGGTCCCGTGATTTGGCAGATTGGCAAGCCATGTGACAGGGTAACATCAAACCAACTTTGGAGCCCTAGGACCTAGCCTTCCTGGACTCAGAGAGGGTTTTATCTATTTGTGAAAAGTATGTAAACTTGTTTTCTTTCTATGTATTTTATTTTAGGCTAGTTGTTATGTATGTTTTGGTTTGTTTTAGGTTTTTTGAGGGAGAACTGATCAAAGGATAACTAGATCAAAATTTTTCCAGATCAACTGGGCTATGCGGTCAATAAGGTCGAGACTGCCTCAAAGGGTGGACAAAGTATATTTCAGGGCCGATTTGGTCGAGATAAATGGATTCTTTTAGGTGAAGTGAAATGAGATGGACACTAATTTTGTGAGATACAAAGAGGTTTTAAGCATAGATAGTTTTACAGCAAACATCCATGTGGTAGGGCTAACCATTAATGACTATAAATGAAACTCAAACTGATAGATGCATAAAATGAACATTCAAGTGATACATAGAAGTATAAGACCCTCTAACTTTGGGAAAATCACCTTCAGAATTTTGGGAAAATAAATAAGACAAACAAACAACTCAATATATGCAGAGGGAACTCCTAAACATCATATTTTGAGCTATCGGGAACTTTGAAATAATATTGCAGAGCATGGGAAAAGGGCAAGATCGAAACAAGACCTCTTTGGTTTAACTATGACAATAAAATATTCAGAGAAAGGTTTCAGTGATGGGGTTTTGGTTAGCTATGAGTAAGCAGGGCATACCGTGAATCAAACTAGATAGCATACATAGTAACCATTAATGAAATTCATAACAAGTTCTTAGGGTATCAAACAACAGTGAAGAATTATTTGACATAACCAAGAAAGAAGAAAAACATAGAAGTTGGAATGAATCAGGAAACTTGAGGTGCCTCCATGGGCATGTCTCAAATATATTCTTTACTGACCTACAGCAAGAAAGAAGCATGAAAACATGTAGGATAAACTAAGGAAACATAATAGATAAGGAACACTATACCATTCAACAAGCCATAGAATCCTACAAACAGTCCTTCTCCTGTTGGCATGTGTTGTCCTTGATGGCAACCTACTTGATGAAATAAGACTGTTAGCGATATGATGCAATGTGTTGTCCTCGATGGCAACCTATTTGATGAAGATTGTTCTTGATGAAGGTGGAATTTCAGAAAGTTCCATAATAATGTTGAACAAAGTATGTCACAATGAATACGCGGGTTTTATGAGGATAAGTAGCGTATGTACGCGGAAAAGTACATTCCAAGTCGCGTATGCCCTATTGCGCTCTAAATTTATATAACTAGGGGAATTTACTATGGTATTGACCCATTGTATTGAGTGCTGGATTATCTATTTGATACCATCCAGGAATACAATCAGAAGTGGTGTGGTTTTGGCTCATGGTATTGATAAAGGCTAAACCTATATAAGGAGTAAAGAATAATAGTGCAAGGTGTGCATGTGTCTGGGTATTGAATGAATACTTCACCTTGAAGTATATCTGCATGAATGAACTTTGTTCTTGATTGATAAATCTGAATCTATGATGCACCCATGGATGTTTCAAAATCCTTAGATCTGATAATGATGAATCTCTAAGAAGATCTACAGAAGAAGAACTGGTGAAGATCTGGCACAAAGTTTGCTGAAGGTTAGGAAGAAATCTGGGTAAGTCTATAGATCTGGTCTGCTCTGCAAAGCTTTCATTTACAAATCTATACGCGAGTTTGTTGTGGAAAAGGCGCGTGTATACGCGGATCTGATATAATAAAAGCGCGTGTGGAAAGTTAGGGTTTATTGACAAAATGCACAGATGTATACACAGGTTCGTTTAATGAAAAACACGTGTATACACGGGTCTGATTAAATAAAAGCACATATGGAATTTGAACTTATGATTGCTCAAGGTTGAATGTGTTTCTGCATATCTATTCTGAAGTCTGGGTTATCTCTGATATTCTAGTTACAGAGGTTTCACTATTCCGTTTGAAGCACTGGGCGAAGTATATTTGTTGATAAGTGAAGGGTTGTGTTGAAGCTGTTTGATCCAGTTTGAAAATTGATGAAACATGGTCTGCAGTGGTACAGAGGGTCAAGCCTTTAGTGAGGGGGTAGTGGCTCCCTTCCAGTAGTAGCTGGTAAACGAGAACAGGGGGTAGTAGCTCCCTTCCAGGAGAGGCTGGTAAACGAGAGCAGGGGGTTGTAGCTACCTTCCAGGAGAGGCTGGTAAACGAGAGAAGGTTGTGGCCTTCTGCAGGTGGGTGCCTGCGTGCTGGTATGAGTCTGCGCCAGTACATGGTTGTAAGAAGTTTTCTTTACATAATAAATATTGAAGACCGAGACGACGGCAGCGGTGGTTTTCTCCCAAATTGGGTTTCCACCTTAAATCCTGGTGTTCATGTGTGTTGCTTATGTGTGATGATTTATTATGTTCTTACTGCATCTGTTTACTGCTTACTATACATCTGATGAATGAATGATACAATGATCCAAGTTAAGAATTAAATGCAATAATTATATCTCTGGACATACGCAAGTTGTCTGAAGGATATCCGTGTGTATACGCGAGTTTTATTCAGTAAAGTAGCGTATGGGTTGTAGAGAAAGAAAAAGTTAAAAAAATTTCAGTCTACACTAAATACTGATTCACCCCCCCCCTCAGTATTTTTCCCAACAATTGGTATCAGAGCAGGTCCTTCTGAAAAAGCTTAGCCGCTAGAAGGAAGATCAAGCAATATGAGCAATCAAGATGGAACAGCATCTATCAAGCCTCCGCTCTTTAATGGAAGCAATTTAATCTTCTGGAAAACAAGGATGAGATCCTATCTTCAGTCTATGGGAACAGATGTATGGGCCATTGTTGAACAAGGATATAAATATCCAGCTACAATACCAACAGATCCGATTGAAAAGAAGAATTATGAATCAAATGCAAAGGCGGTCAATGCTATAACGGGAAGTCTGACTGAATCTGAATTTGTCAAAGTCATGCAGCTAAATACAACAAAGGAAATGTGGGACAAAATCATTCTAAGTTATGAAGGTGATGCAAAGGTAAAAAGTGCAAAACTCCAAACTCTCAGAATTGAATATGAAAATTTGAAGATGCATAGTGATGAGAGTATTGCCAGTTTCTTTTTACATCTTGATGATGTTGTAAATCATATGAGAAATCTGGGAGAAACAATAACCGAATCTACTTTGGTTGAGAAAATTTTAAGATCTCTAACGGCAAAATTTGAGTCAAAATTTTCTGCTCTTGAAGAAAAATAGGATCTTCAAAATCTTACTGTGGTGCAACTTCATGGCATACTAACTGCATATGAAATGAGAAGAGGAGGACCATCTAAAGTCAAAGAAGCTGTCTTTAGAGCTTCTACAAAAGGGAAAGAAGTACAAGAAGTAGAAGGATCAGGATATATCTCAGAAGAAGATGAGGCAAATTTTGTAAAGAAACTTCAACTTGGCACAGGATGGTTCAGAGGTAAGCTTCCTTTCAAATGTTTTGAGTGTGGAAGAATTGGTCATTATGCTACTAAGTGTCCTCATAAAGAAACACCTGCAAAAGGGAAGGAAGTATCAAGAAGGAATAAGAATCGGTTTAACACTAGAAAAAGTTACTATACTCATGAAGACAGTGATGGGTTATCTGATAGTGAGGAAGAATGTGAACAAGATCTTAGACTTCTCATGGAATTTGAATCTAGAGAAGAAAAGGATACTTTTGTGGATGCTCTAGAGGATAATGATTTTCTTGAAGAAAACAATCAACTCAAAATACACTTAGAAGAAAGTAAAATACTCTTAGAAGAAAGGAAAATAACCATAGAGACTCTGGAAAAGCAGGTTGAAGGAGCAAAGAAACACATTGAGAAATTAGAATGTGAAGTGGTAAGTCTAAGAAAATATTTTGAGAAAGTAAAGACTCTGAATCTTAGATTTGCTAAAGGATCTGAAACCTTAGATGAGATTATCAAGGTACAACGTTCTCCTCTTATAAAGATAGGTCTTGGATATATCGGAGAATATTCTCAGGCTTCAACACCAAATTATCTAAAAGCAGCTACAGCTAGTATACAACATTCTGCCACTCAGCAAGGGAATAAAGAATCTTTACAAGTAAAGCATGATCATCTCAATTCAAAGAACACTAACAGGAATATATTTCAAAGAAACACCAATCAACAGGTAAATTCAAGTAGAAGATTTCATGATCGCAGAAATTTCTTCTTCAACGAACAATGTTTCTCATGTCACAATTTTGGTCACAAAGCTGTTCAATGTGTTGCATATAAAACCATCATGACAAGAGAAGCGAGAAAGAAAAGGATTGATATTGAAACAAAGAAGAATACCTATAACAATTTTTCTCCTCTTCTAAATGAAGTTGAATGTGCTTATTGCAATAAATTTGGGCATGAAGAATCTGAATGCAGGAGCAAAGTTCAGCCAAAAGAGCATTTTCCTTCAAGTTCCAAAGTATGGAAAAAGAAGGAATTACAGGTTGAAAATTGTGGCATAGCGTTATTTGCAGAAGGTGAAGAAAATCAATGGTACATTGATAGCGGATGCTCAAGACACATGACAGGTGCCAAAACCAAACTTCGTGCATATAGTACACTAGAAAAGGAAAATAAAGTTACTTTTGGAAATGATACTCCTGATGTAATTAAAGGAAAAGGGTCTGTGTTTCTAAAAGAAAAGGTGAAGGCTAATGATGTCATGTATGTGGATGGATTAAGGCATAATATGTTAAGTGTAAGTCAAATGTGTGATCAAGGAACTGAAGTTGTCTTTAGTTCAAAAGAATGCGTGGTTCTTGATCTTGATACAGGTAAAACAATTATAAAAGGAAAAAGAACTCCAAGCAACCTGTATGTATTGAAGAATTGCAAAGAACAATGTTACTTGAGTAAATCTTCAGAAAACTAGCTATGGCATAGAAGGTTGGGGCATCTAAGCTTCTCTCAAATCAAAAAATCAAGCAGACTTAATGTTGTTCGTGGTCTTCCCAATATTACTCTACCTGAAAGTATCATATGCAAATCTTGCCAATTCGGCAAGCAGACCAGAGTGAAATTTAATGCCAAGGAAGGATCATCAAGTAGGCCTCTTGAACTCATTCATACTAACATATGTGGACCTATGAGGAAAAATTCACCTTGTGGTGAACAATACTATATCTTATTTATTGATGATTTCTCTAGAATGTGTTGGATTGGGTTGCTAAAGCACAAAGATGAAGAATTTGAGAAATTTCAGATCTTCAAGGCTCTAGTTGAAATTGAAGTAGATCTAAAACTCAAATGTCTTAGATCTAATCGAGGAGGAGAATATACTTCAAATGAATTCCTTGAATTTTGTGAACAACATGGCATAAAAAGACAATTTTCTGTAGCTGGAACTCCACAACAAAATGGCGTAGCAGAAAGAATGAATAGAACAGTTCAACAAATGGCTAGAGCTATGCTTGATGATTCTGGAACACTTGACACATTTTGGGGAGAAGCAGCACATACAGCGGTAAACATTCTCAACAAGGCACATGTTCGTGTAAATAGTGACAAAACTCCATATGAACTCTGGTATGGTAATTCTCCCTCTGTGAAGAATTTTAGAGTTTTTGGAAGTAAATGCTTTATAAAAAATAATGATGAAAAACTTGGCAAGTTTGAACCTAGAGTAGATGAAGGAATACTTCTTGGTTACTCCTCTACAAGTAGAGCATATAAATGTTACAATAAAAGACTTCGGAAGATTGTTGAATGTATTGATGTTGCTATTGATGAGTCTCCTGCAGCTCCAAAGGAAGAAAAACAGATAACAAATGAAGACGATGGTGACTTATGTCCTTCTACATCAAATAGCAATGATATAGACAGTGAACCCAATGAAGAACCTGAAGATGATTTATCTGAAAAGGCTCCATCCAGATATGTTCAAAATAATCATCTAGAATCTCAAATTTTGGGAGATAAGGGATCAGGTGTACAAACAAGAAGGACTCTTGTGGGATCTTCTAGCTATCTGGCATTTCTATCTACTATTGAACCTCACAATGTCAATCAAGCTAGCAAAGATGAATGTTGGGTTCAAGCCATGAATGAAGAGCTTAATCAAATTGAAAAGAATCACACTTGGGAATTAGTACCAAGACCTCATAACAAAAATGTCATTGGAACTAAATGGATATTCAAAAACAAGTTAAATGAGAATGAGGATGTTGTAAGAAATAAAGCTAGACTTGTTTGCAAGGGGTATACTCAACAAGAAGGTATAGACTTTGAAGAAACTTTTGCTCCTGTAGCTAGACTTGAAGCCATAAGAATGTTTCTTGCTTTTTCAAGTTTTCAACAAATCAAAGTTTATCAAATGGATGTTAAATATGCATTTCTCAATGGTGATCTAGAAGAAGAAGTTTATATAGAACAACCAGAAGGATTCATTTTGGGAAATGATGAAAATCTTGTTTTTAGACTTAAAAAGGCTCTATATGGTCTCAAACAAGCTCCAAGGGCATGGTATTATCGTCTTGACAAATATCTTCATCAACAAGGATTTTCAAAGGGATCTACTGATAGCAACTTGTACACAAAAATTGAAAATGAAAAACTATTGATTGTGGTTGTATATGTTGATGATATCATTTTTGGAAGTAATGAAGAATCTATGAGTTAGAAATTTGCTTATGTTATGCAGCAAGAATTTGAAATGTCTTTACTTGGGGAACTAACATTCTTTCTTGGCTTGCAAGTGCATCAAACTACAGATGGCATATTCTTATCACAAGAAAAATACCTTAAGCAAATTATGAAGAAGTATGGCATGGAAGAGTGCAAACCTGTAAGTACACCAATGATAACCGGATGTAATCTCAGTTCTCATGATGATTCTCCCACGGTGAATCAACCAAAATACAGATCTATGATAGGAAGTCTACTTTATCTCACTGGGACTAGACCAGACATTATGCATGCAGTTGGGATTGTTGGACGATTCCAAGCTAATCCAAAAGAGTCTCACCTTCAGGCTGTCAAAAGAATATTCAAATATCTACAAGGAACTCAAGACTTTTGACTATGGTATCCAAAGAATGCTGATCTTACTCTTCATGCTTACACTGATGCAGATTGGGCTAGAAATGTTGATGATCGGAAAAGCACTAGTGGTGGAGCATTCTATATGGGGCCCCGGTTAGTATCTTGGTTCAGCAAGAAGCAAAACTCTATTGCCTTATCTACAGCAGAAGCAGAATATGTGGCTGCCGCATCATGTTGCACGCAACTTCTTTGGATGATGCAAACCTTACAAGACTTTCAAATCAAGTGCTCACCTCCTATCTCCATTATGTGTGATAATACAAGTGCCATCAGTATTTCAAAGAATCATGTTATGCATTCAAATACCAAGCACATTCCCATCAAGTATCACTTCTTACGTGAACAAGTGCTTGAACAAAAGGTGAAGCTGGAGTATGTTCCCTCCAAAGAACAAGTGGCTGATATATTTACCAAACCTCTGCCCAGGGAAGCGTTCGAATATCTCAGACAGAAGCTGGGAGTAGTCTCTACCATGTAGAAAAATAGAACTGCTTAAATTTAGAAGATTAAATTGGATACGCGGTTTTCCTGAAAGATAGTCGCGTATATACGCGAGTTCATAAAAAGAAAACCGCGTATGGTTAATTGCTGACAAATTTTACTTAGGGTCAGCATTCTTCAGCACAGCTGCAGTGCTGTTTGGAATCTCTGATGATGTTTCAGCTCTTATATTTCTATTTTATTCTCTGATATTGGGTGAATATGCCTTGATGATTGGCTGTTGAACGTGTTCAGGTTGCACAAGCTAAGGAGGAGTTTTGGTCATATGGAAAGGATGCATTAGATGCACAGTTTCAGGGGGAGCATTAGCCTTGCTGAATGTAATGCATTGTTGGTATTATGATGATTCTGAAATATGATCTCTTTCTTGAGGTCCTTTGTAATTTGATGAAAAGGTCATGTTGAGACCTTTGATGTAAATTTGTAATATTCAGTCTTGTAAGGACTTGAGTCAATTTTGTAAAACCACTTGGTTGGGTAGTTGAGTGAAAATATGTAAACCCACTTGGTTGGGTACTTGAGTCACATATGTAAATCCACTTGGTTGGATCATTGATGTAAGTATGATTCCTTGGTGATAAGAAAGGTCATAGAGTCATGTACTTCATTGCAAAATATGTTTGAAGACTCAGCAGAAGAAAAACCTTGTTTTGGTTGTTGATCCGCCCTTTGCCCTTGATGTCAAAGGGGGAGAGAAACATGATGCTTGAATAGGGGGAGAGTTTCATAATGTTTTCATAATGATTATAATCAATGTATCTATCTGTTGTGATGATCAAACACCATCATGGGTTGCCATCAAGTCCAAAGGGGGAGATTGTTGGCATGTGTTGTCCTTGATGGAAACCTACTTGATGAAATAAGACTGTTAGCGATATGATGCAATGTGTTGTCCTTGATGGCAACCTATTTGATGAAGATTGTTCTCGATGGAGGTGGAATTCAGAAAGTGCTAGAATAATGTTGAACAAAGTATGTCACAGTGCATACGCGGGTTTTATGAGGAGAAGTAGTGTATGTACGCGAAAAAAGTACGTTCCAAATCGCGTATGCCCTATTGCGCTCTAAAATTATATATCCAGGGGGATTTAGCATGGTATTGACCCATTGTATTGAGCGTTGGATTATCTATTTGATCCCGTCCACAAATACCATCGGAAGTGGTGTAGTTTTGGCTCATGGTATTCATAAAAGCTAAACCTATATAAGGAGTATAGAATAATAGTGCAAGGTGTGCATGTGTCTGGGTATTGAATGAATACTTCAACTTAAAGTATATCTGCATGAATGAAATTTTTTCTTGATTGATAAATATGAATCTATGATGCACCCATGGATGTTTCAAAATCCTTAGATCTGATGATGATGAATCTCTAAGATGAGCTGCAGAAGAAGAACTGGTGAAAATCTGGCGCAAATTCTGCTGAAGGTATGAAGAAATCCGGGTAAGTTTATAGATCTGGTCTGCTCTGCAAAGCTTTCATTTACAGATCTATACGCGAGTTTGTTGTGTAAAAAGCGCATGTATACGCAGATCTGATATAACAAAAGTGCATGTGGGAAGTTAGGGTTTATTGGAAAAATGCACATATGTATACACGGGTTCTTTCAATGAAAAGCACGTGTATACGCGGGTCTGATTAAATAAAAGCGCGTATGGAATTTGAACTTATGATTGCTCAAGTTTGAATGTGTTTCTGCACATCTATTCTGAAGTTTGGGTTATCTCTGATACTCTGATTACAGTGGTTTCACTATTCTGTTTGAAGCACTGGGAAAAGTATATTTGTTGATAAGTGAAAGGTTGTGTTGAAGTTGTTTGATCCAGTTTGAAAATTGATGAAACGTGGTCTGCAGTGGTACTGAGGGTCAAGCCTTCAGTGAGGGGGTAGTGGCTCCCTTCCAGTAGTAGCTGGTAAACGAGAACAGGGGGTAGTAGCTCCCTTCCAGGAGAGGCTGGTAAATGAGAGCAGGGGGTTGTAGCTCCCTTCCAGGAGAGGCTGGTAAATGAGAGAAGGTTGTGGCCTTCTGCAGGTGGGTGCCTGCGTGCTGGTATGAGTCTACGCTAGTACATGGTTGTAAGAAGTTTTCTTTACATAATAAATATTGAAGACTGAGACGACGACAGTGGTGGTTTTCTCCCAAATTGGGTTTCCACCCTAAATCCTGGTGTTCATGTGTGTTTCTTATGTGTGATGACTTATTCTGTTCTTACTACATCTATTTACTGCTTACTATACATCTGATGAATGAATGATACAATGATCCAAGTTAAGAATTAAATGAAATAATTATATCTCTGGACATACACGAGTTGTCTGAAGGATATCCGCGTGTATACGCAAGTTTTATTCAGTAAAGTAGTGTATGGGTTGTAGAGAAAGAAGAGGTTAAAAAGTTTTCAGTCTGCACTAAATACTGATTCACTCCCCCCTCTCAGTATTTTTCCAAACATCTCCACCATCCAAGTCAAACAAGAAATTATCCACTTCATGAGACAAAGTATTTATTCAAAGCTTGTAATACCATGTATTTCTCTATAACATCAAGTTCATCCTCTTGTTACAATGAATTCTCTTGGAATATATAGGCCAAAGAGAAAGAAACTATCCTAGAGCATCTAGAAGGCCATTGGCCTATTACAAATATCTGATTTTGTCCTTGAGGCTTTGCAAAGCCCAAGGCACAAAATATCCTTAAAAATATCTTAAAATGCTAAGAAATGAAATAAAATTGACTTTACATGACTGACAAGTGCTAAAAAAGGCTTAACGCACATTTGGATGAGCATCTTCAGAAATCTGCTTTTTTTGCCAAAATGCTACAGGAGCGTAGCAGCAGACAATTTCATGTCTTGTAGAGGACTTTTGAGGGACTTCCCTATGTCGAAATGAGGCCCGTGATGGCTCGTTGGAAAGCCCTAGATTTATAATTTCTGGAAATACTTTATTTTTCACAAAATTAATCTGGGAAGTCTATAAAAATATTAACTGAGTGAAAAAAACCAGAAAATTAGGCCTTGCTGATATGTGAGGCAGAAAGCTAAAAAATGACTGTTTTTTGCCTCTTTGGGGAACCAAAACACCTCCTTTGGATCTAAAATTTTGTGAGTAGCTGCCCCTAAATTTAATACAGCCAAAAAAATGACTTTCATGAGCTAAGGATGCTCCTAGCACCCATGGCAGCGCCTAGAAAAATGTGCAATCAGGGCCAAAAAACACAAAAAACAAAATCATGTGAAAATTTGCTCAATTTTGGTGAGCAAACCCCTTATGGGTTCTTAGAAGCAGGCAAGGAAGTTGAGGCCAAGATTTCAAGCCTAGATACTTCTTTCTCCACTTTTTCTACTCGGTGCCTCTTTTGGGTAGTTTTGAGCCTTTCTTGAGCAAGTTTGAGCTTTCTTTGGGAAAATTGGTTCAATTTCTTGTAGTGCCTAATCATCTTCCTTTGCAGACCCAAGTCTCTATTGTGTTTCTCTAATTGATCCTCCAAATTCTTGTTGGCTCTTTCAAGCCATGATTCTTTATCATTTTCTATTTCTTGTGTGAGTAATTCTGTGAGAGAATAAGATCGAACAAGGGCTACTTCTTCTTCCTTCTTTTTATCCAAAGCTTTCCTAAGACCCATAGTCCTAGGCCTCTTTCTTACTAGTTGCTCTTCTTCATCGGTATCATCAAATTCGCCCATATACTCTTCAAGCTTGACTTGTGATTTTTATGCTTCCCTTTGGTATTTGAATGCCCGGGCCTCATAAAATTCCATTTGACCACTCACTTGTTTATTTTTCATTTGTAGAACATGTATGAGGTCCTTTGAACTTCTAGATAATTTTCTAAATCATGGATTTGGGCTTAGCTATTTTGCAAAAGAGCCCCAGGAATTCTAGCTTTATCATCTCTAGCATCAGTGTCTATTTTTATGATGTCAAACTCCCTTTCTTTTTCATGAATACTCTCCTGATGTTCATCTTTTTCTTTACCCTTGCCTTGGATAGAATTATTTGTCCTTTTTCTCTTTGGCAATTCAACAATACTCTTATTAGGAAATTTTCCTTTACTCCTTAGCACTCTAGTGACATTGCTAGTCACTTCCGGAGCGATTTTCTTCTTTGTGGATTTGGTGCTTTTAGGCTTCACCACTTTTGGAGGAAGAGTCATCGCCCCTTTCCTAAGAGAAGCAACTAGCACATGATCTTGGTTGTGTTGAGGAGAAGAGAGAGGAGGTTTCATTACTTTCCTTTGTTCAACTTGATTTTTCACCTCGCTACCTTCATCATCATCTGCTTTGCTGCCCTACTCAATGTTTTGAGTTTTTTTGGGGCTGCCAGATTCACCTTTATCACTGTTTTGAACCTCTTGCCATATGTTGCCTTCAACCTCATCAGTAATGTTTAGAAAATGTTCTTTAGGGCTGTTAGCTTCATGATCCTTTTCTACTGTTTGACCATATTTACTGTCTGCCTGTAGACTACCTTGTTTACCCTCATCACTATCTTGAACTTGTTGAGGGCTTCCTTCATTATGATTGTCTCCTTTAGACTCTGTGTGTGGGCTGCCACCATGGTCACTTTGCATGCTGTGACCTCCCTCACCGTCTGTTTGAGGGATGTTTTGTTGTTCATCATCAGTACCTTTCTTAGGATCTTCATTTTTCCCTTGAGGACTATCCTCTTGATCACTGTGTTGCTTATGGTCACTTTGTCTTTCATCACTGCTTTGAACCTCTTCACTTTTCTCTCTATCACCACTAGCTTGCTGCTCTTCATCATCACTACTTTGCACCTCTTTTTCACTGCTCTGTTTCTCTTCATGACTGCTATGCTCACTATCATTTTGTTCATGCTCACCATCATTTCCTTCTTTCTCACCATCATTTTCTTCTTCCTCACTGTCATGTTTAGATTCTTTACTTTGTCCCTCATTATCACTATTTTGCTTCTTGTCACTTTGCCCTTCTTCATCACTATTTTGCTTCTTCTCTTCTTCACTCTCAATCGTAGGGGATTTTTTCCTTTTAGGAGTAGATTGAATAGAAGAGGGAGATACATGGTGAGTGGATGGTGATGAAGGCACATGAGATGGTCCATGAGATGAATAGGCCATAGCAAAATCGGCATGGGAGATGAAGGATTCCCAAGAAACTCCTTTTTTCTCAAGTCGATGGAGGATGATGATCTTGATAAGGGAATGTTGAAAAAAACAAGATTGTTGTTGAGTGGAGGGTTTCTTTTGGACAGTTGAGGTCATCTTGTCAATGCTTTTGTAGAGGAAGAAAGGGAGGTTCAAAAGCTGGGTCTTGGTGAAGTGCATCAACAGTCGGATATGATATGAATAGACTCTAGAGTATCTCCCTTCACATGTAAAGTATCTCATGATGACCTTCATGAGAGGTGCATAATTGTTCAATAGATGAGAAAAGGGGAAGATGGCCTTGCCTTCATTTTGGTAAGCAGGTTTCAGAAAAGGCTTGTAGTGATCCTAGTTCAAATAGTCTTGCTTGAACCATTTCTCTCCAAGATAGGGGATCTTGGTGGCTTTTGATACTGCTTTAGGACTGAGAATAAAATCAAGGCCTGCTATGTGATCTTGTCCTTCATTCAGCCTCAAATCAAAAAAATGTGTCAAGCGAGGGTGATTTTTGACTTCTTGAACCCTTTGGCAAAAATCAAGGCACCCTACTTCTTGAAAATTGAAGGGAACTAAAGGGGATTAATTTATCTCCTGAGCTGTAATAGGCTCAAACCTATTGTGATATTCACTTATGTTGTCCTTCCTTGGAGGCATTGTTTGTTTTGATACCCTTTACTGACTTACCAAAACAAATGTTCAAATGATCACTGAAATAGGTCCTCAATCAAACCTTGTTTTCCTCTTTGTGAGACTGAGTTTTGTCTTTAGTTGGAAAACAAGTTTTGTTAAACAAATTCCCTTTCCTTTTGACACTAAAACTCTTTTCCCCTTGAATACTTTGTTTGTATTTATCTACTCTCAACAAGAAACCCATTGAAAATAAACATTCCTCCTTTATCACTGTTTCTCTATATCTTGATAAACATGGCATTTTTAAGAGTAACCATGTTTTCTTTAAGCACAGGCAGAAAAATTTTTGATTTTGAGAGGAGGTTTTTTCTCCCTTTAACACACAATTTTTCTTCTCTTATCACTATTTCTCTATGATTTTTAAACAAATAGAGTACCCTTGAAAATGGCTACGTTTCCTCTTTTGAAAATCATTGTTTAAGGGACCCCTTTTAAACTGACAAACAAACCTTCTTTAAACATTGTTTCTTTGTCCTTTTAAATAGATAGGCTACTCCTAATAATAACAGTGTTTCCTTTTTGAAAATAACTATCTTTCTTTCCTAGGTTGGCAAACAATTTCTTTGATGAAGATTAGTTATATTTCCCTTTAGAAAAAATGTTTGGCCTCTTTGCAGAACTGTAATTTTCAAACTCTCCTTCAAAACAAAAACTTGGCCAAGAAAACTAAGTACCTCTTTAAGAAATGTCTTTTGATGTATTTGGAGATGAGCTCCTTGTGAACAAGTCTGGTTTTCAACACCTTGAGGGCTCCTGCTCTTTGCTGCAACTCTTTCTAGTGTTGGCCCGGGTAGGCAAACCATTGTTCAAGAGTGGCCCGGGCGTCGGGCCATTTAGAGGTGGCCCGGGCGGTGGGCCATTCAGCGGTGGCCCGAGCGGGTCAAATATGGGCCATGCAGTGGTGCAGATGGGAGGTGCAAGGAATTTGTATAGAGGTATGAAGTTTATAGAGGCAAGGGGGAGGCAATTTATCAGTAGTCCGGGAAGTTGAAAAGGGAAAATGTGCATGGGCATTGCGTTCAGAAATGGGTGTTGGGCCATTCAGAGATGGCCTGAGCGATGGGCCGTTAATGGATGGCTCGGGCCGTTCAGAGATGGGCATGTAGAGGTGAAGATATTACAAGCACAATGGAAAGAGGTGAAGAATGGGAATGGAAAGGTCATAAAGAAGGTGAGAGGAGGTCGATCAAAGGCTTGAGCAGTCGGATGGAGGCAGAAAAGATAAGGGCAACGCGTTCATGCTAGGCACTGGGCTGGGCAGGCCTGAACAAGAAAACGCACCACGTTCAGATGGGCGTTGGGCGCCGGGCACTGGCGTGCCGTGATGTGTGTAAAATTATATGGAGACCACCTACAGGCGTGCCGCACAAGGGTACAGGCATGTTGCACATCCAAAATGCTATAATGTTGTGTAAAAACTTGTATTTTCCTCTGTGACTTGGCTTTGGACAACGATGAATGAAACTTGATCAAGCTCTTTTATACTTGATGAGGGTTTAAAACTCCTTGCCTCCTTTACCAATTTCGAAATATGAATTCACCTTTTTATCTAATCATTTGTGTGGAAACAAAAATGACTATGTTTTCATGTTTGAGGGTTTTAACTGCTTGCCCTTTTTCTAACAGGTTTATTCCTTTGGTGGGTGTATTTTTAAATAAAAATTGAACATATCCTCATAGGTGATTCTCCTTTGTTGGTGATGTGAAAGAGGTCTCTTTCATATGCATTCTCTCTTTTATTTTAGAAAATAATATCAGGGTTAACTGTGGGCTTTCCACTTGTCATTTTTGAATCACCTCATTAGGCCTCTCTTTTATGAGGAAGGAGGCTTAAAAACACCAACGTCCTTTGCCTATTCATATCAAATATTTTCTCCAAACTGTGACATTTTATATCATGTTAAAGAAGCTCACAAAAACACCACTACTGCAGCCATTCAACACCATAAGGTAAATCCACTGTTTTATGAAGTGATGAGGGTCTTTAAAAAACTATGTTGGTCTCTGTTTGTTTACAAAGATGTCACCATAAAAACACTACTGTAGCCATCTTAAAACCACTATGCCAATCCACTATTTGTGAAGTAAGGAGATCCTTTAAACCATGATTTGACCTATTGATTGTTTTCCAAGGAGGTCATCCTTCTTAAAACTACTACTACAGCCTCTTGAAACCATAATGAAAACCTGTTGTTTTATGAAGAGAAGGAGGTCCTGAAACCATGTGTTTTCTCCTTTTGCTTTTTTAACAAAGAGATCAAGTTAAAACATAAAGAACTTATCTTTATCATACAGTGTGCCTTTTTTTCCTTTCTAAGGTGGCCTTTCAAACTTGAAACTTGAATTTATCCTCTGATTTAAAACACCTAAAAATGTAGATTTCTTGTATCCACCAAGAATTGGTCTCCTACATCTCTGTTTTACCTTTTGAATAGGCTGATCCATATGATCTGTGACCCAAAATGTTTATTTAAAGCTATTTTTCGGCCTTTAGCTCATGATGAAGGGGGACCTTCAAACAATGAAATTTCACCTATTCTTAAAAATGTGCCCTCTCTCTTTTAAATGAGGTGAAAAAATAACTTTTGGAACTTTCCCTTTATTCATCACTTGGAGGGATTAATTCTTGATAAACCATAATGAATTTTTCTAAAAAAAAGAATGCCCTTTTCCACATAAATCATCTGGGTGGACTATCTCTTTATATCAGTTGCAGAAGTCACTTTAAACAGAGCTTGGTCTACCTCCTTGGCCATTTAGATGAGGCTGCTTTAATAAAAATTATAACCTCTGATTTATCCTTTGAAGGAGGCTTTCATAAACATAAGAACAGAGGCCTTTTAGCACCATCATGTCACTCTTTTTCTTTTGATGTGGAAGAGGCCTTTAACCTATAAACTCTCATTTGTTTCACCACTATTATTCAACTAGGCTTTCCAAAAGAAAACATTATCAAACATAATTTTAAACCCTGCTATGAATTCTCTGTTCATCTTTGGAGGAGGTGGCACAAAAGAGCCTCTGAAGTCACTTGAAACATTGTTGGCCCTCTGCTTGTTTGTGAAGGAATCCATAGCAATGTTTTTCTAACCCTCTGCTTTTATATGAAGGAGGTTCCATCATGTGTTTCTAACCCTCTAATTATCACTGAAGGAGATTATCATTAAACACAGGATCTTCATCTATTTCAATCATTGTACCTTGCTCTGTATGTTTGCTTGAAGAATATCAATAGGAAACAAAGTGAAATTTGACACTTATCATTGGTAAAATCACTTGAACCTATTGTCCTCTTTATTTATGAGGCATTTTCTAAGATGTATATCCTTTTTGTAAAATATCACTGTGAAATATAGACCAGAAGAAATGTGATTGGTATATGGAGAGTGTTCATTGCTAGACATCATTGAACTAGATTTTCCCTTGACTGTGTTTTCAGAGGTATATTGAAACTACCTTTGACTAATTTTCACATCCCAGGTTCAAGGTAACATAAGAAGTAGTTGTATTCTTATGCCCTACATGATGATGCCCTTTCGAAAGATTATGCAACACTTCTTTGGATGTGAATATGGAGCACTGTTGATCAGCATCACTTGGTCTTTTGTGTTTATTTGACTTGAGGAATGATCTCTGCTCTTCAGGCATCCTTTGGATTTAAACCATGTACAGTTGCTGCTTTTTACTTTATAGCTCTCCATCTGATTACCGAAGGCAAAATATTTCATTATGAGAAACATGTTCAGTTGATCCTTTGCTCCCATTTGCACACTGATCATCATTCAATTACACCCCTGCAGAGATGTAAAAATATATGCTTTTGAACCTTGGAGAGATCCTTTGGTGTTTCATGGAGATTTTGCTTGATCTAAGCATATTTCTTCAGACAGTGAAAATTCTCATCTTTTCCTGATTTGGATCTTTGTTTAAATTCTTCTTAAATAAGACAAAGTGACCTCTTATTGGTGCGCAACCTATGGATAGATCAAGGATTGTTTTGAAAAATAGGGAAAGATTCATGGCTAACTGGTACTAGACACAGGCTTTTTTTCTTAGGATATATTAGCCAAGGAAAAACTCCCTAAACACCACTATCTAACTTAGAGACAATAGTCACAGATTCTGAGTGTTTTCTTAGGCATGATCAGATTGTCATATGACAAGATGATCAAAGATAGAGGAGTAAACACTTTGTCAACTTTTGGATAGTGAATGGCATGAGAAACAAGGGAAAATTATCGCAGAGAAGCAAAGTTATGACAACTATAGATAGGGAGACTTTGCTGAAGCAAGATATGACTTGAAATTTGATGATTTTCCTCATTATAGGCTGAAGGAGAGGGGTAGGAAGACAAAAATTTGTTTAAGGTGTTTTCTAGATGACAAATTGACAGGTCTAGATTAACTTCTAGAAAACTCAGCCAGGGAATCTAATCATCAAAATAGGTAAAAATACTGATGACTAACATGAGATTTCTATGGTTTATTTCTACCATAATTTCCTTTTAGTCTTTGAATAAAATCTACATAAGCAGACACTTTCATGTGTGAAAAGTGACTAAACCACTAATTTCTTGCTTCACCCTCAAGGTGCAACGTTGCAAACTCCACAGCCTCTCTTTCTGATATAGGATATTTCAGAAAGAATGTGAATAATTATTCCCTCCAAGCCCTGAAGGTGCTTGTGGAAGATCCATAAAATTTAGGCAAGAAAAATCTATGCATGTTCCTTCTATTGTTGCTTCTGGACCTCCTCTCTTCTTTGAGTTACAAAAATTGTTGGAGAGAAAGATTCTCCTTCAGTGCTCTAGGCTGTGACTTTTATTCAGACAGATATTCACTTAGGGTCTCATGCCCCAAGCCTTCATCATATTCATACCAATCCTCTTTCCCAAAGAGAGTGGATCTAGTGGAATAATGTGAAGCTCCTCGCTTTTCCGGTCTTATTTGTTGCCGAAAAGAAGTGCTCGAACCTTCTTCATCCTAAAACCTTATTGAGGTTTCTCTTTGACTTTCTCTTCTTGTTTCATTCATCTCCTTAAATAGATCCTTCATAGATATAAAGGAATATGAGGAAAAATTTAATCCCTCCATAGTAGATCTCTACTATCTGCTTTTATTATGTTGTCAAAATGTCCACAAGCTGAGCCAAAGATCATGCTCTGATACCACTGTAGTATCCCAAAATGGAATAATTCATTGATATAAAAACACAATATTTGTAACATAGAAAATTTACATGTAATTTTATGATCAACACAAATATAGATAGAATAGCTGCGCCATTTTATTATATAGGAGAAGATTCAGTTACACAATGTACAAAAGATGAGTGAATCTAGCCAAAGAGATGGCCTAGAATCACCCTACAAACATGCTACAACTAGCACTACGTAACTGGAGAGCTACTGGAAGAAAATACTATGATGTCCTTTCAGCAGATAATGAATATATGACTGTAGGAAGAAAAGGAAAGTAACTTTTTGGAAAATCACCCTCCTTGAGTTTGATCCTTTGACCATTGCGTTATGTAGTTCTGAAGCTAGATATATCGCTAAAATATGTCACAAGATCATATCTAAGCTTGAAGGGCTAATCCTTAACTAGATCCACAAGCTAGAAGCTCAAGATCTAGCTCATTCCTCCAATGAAGATTGCAACTGCTGGTACACAGCTACTCATGAAAACTGTGTTGTAAAGGAAGGAGGCTATTTATCCTACTGTAAAATATGACTATGAAGCTCAATATTGATGGAAATAATGTATACAATGTGAAGGAATGGTCCTCCACTCGATTACTAGATGAAATGCTAGCAACTTCCCTTCTCCCTTGGATCTACAAGATTGGACTGCGCAATTCCTGAAGGGATTTCTGTTGTTGGGAGATGACTAATAGATGGCCTGATGCCTGATATAGATCTAAAGCACTAGAAGGCTAATCTTGAAGCTGAAGGTGATAGGATGAATCCTTCACTGGTTCCTCAACTGAAATATTGAAGGACAACCTCCTCCTCTCAAACTAATCTTCAAATATGTGCAATTTCTAAATATGAATGTTTTGCAAAAATTAGGAATAATATGGAACCAATTATTGATGATGAATGAAGTACAATCCTCTCACAAGAGATCACTCAAGGAAAGAGCTGGGATTCCCGACCAGGAACACCTAATGCTAAACAACACTTGCAATCTTAGCTAAATATCCAAAGAAAGCATGGAATGTCACATGACAATTCAAGATCTAAACAGATCATACATCAATAATAATATCAAACATGCCTCCTATGTTTCCTTCATATTCTTTATATAGTTTGTGAGCCTTCACCTTCCTTGGCACACTTCATAACTATGATGTACATTTGGACATAGGTCTCCATGTTGACTACACTGTCATTTCATGATATCCATCATGTGTGAATGTGCTTATCACACTCTCCATCATGTGTGCATTAATTTACCACTTCCTCCATCATCTCATCATATATGCTCTATGATATTGTGTTTGATCCCTTCCAAGATCTTAGTTGACTGTATCAACCTCCATGATCTATCTCATTAATCAGACATTAGCTCCACTCCTTTCACATTAAGTGGTTGCTCTATTACTCCATTATGTAGATCTAGATCTCAAATATCCACATACACATATCAAAAGTGGATTCTTATTAATCTTTGAAGGTTATGGGTCCCTCCACCCTTTTATTTACTTAATTAATTAATTTTATTAAGAACTCTAATATTTCTAATATCATGTGAAAATTTGGGAATATTACAATTTCAAACTGAACTATGCCAAGTTAGCCAAAGGTTTTACGCGATTTGTTAAGAAAGGCATCCTGTTCCTATGGGATAAGATTTCCCAAAGATTTTTAGATGCACTGAAGACCATTCTTGTCAATGCTCCATTTTTTCATCCCCCAAATTACCATCATGATTATTCACTCTATCTAGCTACTGCTTTTAGCACTATCACCATGGTTCTGCTACAAGACGATGAAAATGGTAATGATCAGGCCATATATTATCTCAGCTGCAATATTCTCGACATTTAAATGTGTTACACTCATGTCGAAAAATTTCCATTAGCAGTTTTTGAAGCTGTACAACATTTTTACCATTATATTTTACTTCGCACCATGATTGTGATTTCTGATTGCGACCCCATGACCTATATTTTAACTCGATAGTTGCTGTTATAGGTCAATTTAGGCATCATCCCCCATGAACTAGTCAAATTGGACATCATCCCTAGGAACAATGAAATAGGGTCTATCATTCCCTTACATTTCCATTGATATATGCCCTAAGAGAAGAAAAATTCATTCATGGCTTCTATTGTGAGATTTCTAAGGTTTGAAGTATATGTTATATCACTTATGAACTCACCAATGCTGCCTCTAAAGGGACTAAATGCATTGCATATGCATCATCCTCCATTCAAGGGTTCACGAAAATGCACTTCCAGACATTCGAGAGTGCATTGGTCACCTGGGAGAGGAATTCTCATTGTTCCATGAATCTCCACATGGCCAATGCCTTCTAGAAGAGACTGTATGTGTCAAAATTCTAATCCAAGTGCCCATATAACACCTCTGAACTTAGGAACATGTATTTCCTATTATTAAAAATTCATTCATTTAGAAAATACCATCAGTTTCCCTATAAATTGAGCATAAATCCTAGTGTTAGGGAATGAATAATTTTGGTAAAGAAACGTTGTTGGATTCTCATTTGAGAAAGTGAAAGTAGTGATATGTTGCTAGTGTGATGTTCGATGTAATGAGGCTGGGAGAAGCTAGAGCTGGTGGCAAAAAATTGATCATTGGTGTAACCTCCCCCTTCTACTCTTTAATAAAGGTTGTTGTTCATTTTCCCATATATATGTTTCTATATGTTTCTATTTTGTAATATCCCAAAATGGGAACAACAAAAATATTAAACAATAATGCTTCAGAAATAGCACAGTTCAGCAAAGTAAGAGCGGGAGGCCAATATGGAGGCTCAATAATCACTTATACATCAGCAAATCCCATTTACAATGTGGCCCATACAATGTACAAGAGGAAAATAGAAGACTTATAGAAGAAAATCCTCAAAAATGAGGTGCTGCAATCATGTATTAAGACTGAAAAGACTTGAAAACATTATTTTAATGAGCTACAGTAGCTATATATTACACTTCAAATCTAGAGCAGATATGTGTACAAAAATCTAGATCTATATAAGATCTATACACTAGATGAGCTCCTCTACAAATTCCCCTTCGGGTTTTGAGCAAAAGATGAAGTACAAGGAGTAGATCTAAGATTAAATGATTCAGATCTGCATAAATATTCAAAAAATATGCAGCTTCAGATATGATATATATAATACAATACAATGATCCCAACCAATGGATCTCACAATGTGAAGGGAAGATCCCCAATCACATGAAAGCCAATACTCCAAAAGATGTGCCAAAACACCCTGCAACTATACACTTTCAAATAACAAAGTCCTGGAAGGAAAACTACGTTGTAGGCTCTAGAATATGTTTGGCCTAATGCCAAGATTGAAAATGCAGCTCCAAAGATCCAATACATTCTTACCAATTTTATGGAAGACTCTCCCACTCAAAAGAGGCACTAGACTGGCTTAGATCTGAGTAGATCTAGCCTCCACTTGCTGCAGCTTTCAAAGACAACCAAACCCTCAATAGGATCTGTGTTGTAGTTGGAAGATGAAGCTTGGCCAAATGCCTGATAGTGGACAAGATCAGCAAGACTCTTCCAAGAGGCCTCTCAAGGAAGAGGTGGGGTTCCAAATTAAGAACACCCAGCGCTAAACAACACTACTATCTGCTAAACAACCAAGAGAATGATATATGTCTAAATAGACAATATATTCAGAAATATAATACCATCAACCGTCTTCTCATGCTTTCCTCCTCTTCCTTTTATAATATAGAAATCTTGCAAAACCCTAAACCATCTCAATGATTTAGCTTCTTTCACATATGCCATCTCCAACTAAAACTGTGTTGTGCATCAATGAGGTTCATCCCTTCTAGACAATGTTGTTGATCTAGTCATGGTTGACTTGGTAAAATGATCCAGCCTCTTTCACACCTAAGTGTGCTTATGTAAATATCCTAGAATTAGCTTTGTTCACACGTGGCATTGATTTATTTTGTTGTTTTAGGAGTTTTATTGACCCTCCTTTATAATTTTATTCATGAAACACAAAACAAAACAAAATTGAATATTCCCACTAGCTTAGGACTAATTGGGAATATTACAGTCCTCCCCTCCAAAATGTTGCTTGTCCTCAAGCAACTGATAAGGTGAGTGTTGTAACTCCTTTCCTCCTCCATTGGTGACACAATAAAGTGATAAGCTTCTTCCATGAGCTGAGTGTTCACCAAACCAACCTTCCATGAATTGTTTCTCCAATGTTCTTATGAGAGGTAAATGACCCATCCCATAAGGAGTCAAAAACTCAAATGAAACAAACATGGCTAAACCAATACTCACTCTGAAACTTGTAGCATATGGTACATAGAGATTCTCCATCCCATGTGGTACATACATGGCTCCCATCCTCACTCCATACATCCCCATAAAAAGTACAATTATATCATCAATGTATGGGAGAAAAACTATGTACATACAAAAAACAAAAATTGAGCATGATGAGGTGGGTCATAATCCCACATATGATACCAATGTAGTGCATCTCCTGCCTGCCTCAAATCAAGACATGTTAAGTGGTTTTACCACCACTTACTTTCTTCCCAAGCCATCTCACTATTGCTGAAGGTGAGAGATTATTTAGTGCCTTAGTGAAGCACCCATCATGATGAAAAATATCTCTTTTTTCATCAAGGGAATGGCCAAATCCAGAAATTTTTGTGGCCCATTGTTTTCCATGAGATTTGCAAGATGTATCACTCCTCCTTAGAGTCATGGCCTACATAAAAATAGTGAAAGAATGAATACAAACATAAAAATAAACATGTTTTACATATGTATGTTCTTCACCAAAATTTCTCCTTATACAAGTGGAGGGGTGTATGGATCTTTCTCCTTCTTCCAAGATAGGAAGAGATGGCTAAAATAACTCTTTCATAGAGTCTTGTTGCTACCCCAACTCCATAGAATTCATGAATTCTTGAAAATGTTGATGTAGCTCTCCTCCAAAGCCTTCCCATTCAAAGCATCTCATAATAGTGTTGTAGATATTCATATAATAGGTAGGGTTGAAACAAAACTCTTTGTAGGCCCTTCGTAGCATCCTCTGCTTAAGCTTGGAGGCTCTAGATAAGAAGACCCTACCATGATGATAGATGACTCCCTCATGGACTAGATATCCCTCTTCATGCAGCTGGTCATCAAGCATCATACAAGTGTGAAGATCTTTGGAATAATCCACCAACAGCTGGGACTTCCAATATAGATCTACACTGCTCAACAATGACAACACTGATGATGCATCAACAGAAATTTTTGTCATGTTACTGCTCTTTTCCTTGACATCTCCTATGCCAAATGTGTGTGTTGGAAGGTTGTTCCTTCCATTCTCCTTCTCCCATAGCGCAGATCTAGGAATGACAGTGGGTGATGATGATAAGGGAGAAATATTTCCCTCCTTCTTGAGCTTACCCAAATCTCCTAGCTCTATAGATTTGTCTTCAAGAGCTCCAATCCCTCCTAGATCTAATTTTGGAGCAACAAGTTGTGAGGTCTTCTACACAAAATCTAAATTAGGTGGCCTCCCAGGTGGTTTGCCACAAGATAGTGAGGTCTCAGGAACCATCCTCATATGCATAATAGATGGGATCCTCAAGTCCCTGATTCCACTGCAAAAATTTAGTTCTATCTCATGTGTGGAGATCTCATGAAATTTGGGGACCACTCTTACTGATTTAAGAGTGCTTCTGATTGGAGCATTTGCTTCATTTTCTCCTCCTAGAAATAGTGGATCATCTTCTTCTATGTAAGTGTTGTGAACCCTCCTTTGTTCTGTCTCATTTTCTATCTCATAGACACATGATGCTCATGTTCTCCATATGTAATATTTCTTGGAGCTTCTTGCAAAGATACAAGAGCCCCTCTAGTGGAAGCAATTTCTTCAACTCCATCTCCCAATAAAAATAGATCTCCTCGTGTTGTCACAGCGCTGGAGGATCTTCTCTCCTCTTCTTCTTTCTTCTCCTCATCAATGGAGAATGCCTCAACATTAAGAGACCCTTTGCCTTGATCTCTTTCTGAAGAAGGAACCCTCATGTCTTCCCCTTGAGAAGAGAGTTCTTTCTGAAGTGGAGCTTTTTCCTTTTCCAAATCATGCAGCAGATCTTCAACCCCTTCAGCAATGTTTAGAAATAGAGTTGGCTTTATCGATTCTTCCAACTCATGCAAAGATTCATATTCCTTATGCTTGATTTTATCTCTCAAAGAAGTTTTAGAATGTATCAAATCTAATATTTTCACTAACCTCCTAGTGAACATTCCATAAGAAGAGATATTTACATTTTTCAAGGAAGAAGACTCAAATAGCCACCGGGCATAAGCCTTACCTTGAAGATGCAGTGCTGCTACCCTGATGGCTTCTTCTTCTGACACTTGATGTAGCCGGAGATATGTGTCAAGCTTTCTTACCCAATAATTGGCTGATCTCTTAGGTGATCCATCAAAATTAGGTAGAGATAATATACCAAAAGTTTGCTGCATGCACCCTCTTATTCTAATGTAGTTGCTAGATCTTCATTCTTCTTTAAGTTGACATAAATCTGGGAAACTGAGATGCTCCTTGAATCTCTTTGATTGAGAATAATATTCCTGGAGATAATCACCAAGAGATTCCTTTGGTGTTCCTCCTTTCCCTTCTTCCTTTGTCAAGAAAGTAGGCATGCTCCAATGTTGTAGATCAGGTTGTGTGGTTGAATGCTCACACACATAGTAAGAAGTATTAGGGCTTCCTTGATGTAAAAATATTCTTGAGGGATTTTCATGTCTTTCCATCCTCATTCCCTGGATTTATCCTTTCATATCATACATATCTTGAGAAAGAGTTTTAGAGAACTCCTCTCCTTTCAATCTTCCAGATAAAGGGGTTTCACCCTTGTTTTCTTTGTCTTCTGTGGAATCAATTTTGTTCTGTCTTATTTTTAGATGCCTCCTGTCTCTGTTAGTAAGAGATTATTCTTCTATGGAAGGAATATTGGCTCTTAAGAAAGCACAGGTTGTGCCAATATGATGCTCTGATACCACTGTAATATCCCAAGATGGGAACAACAATAATATTAAAAAATACTGCTTCAGAAATAACGCAATTCAGCAAAGTAAGAGCAGGAGGAAAATATGGAGGCTCAATAATCACTAATACATCATCAAATAAGATTTAAAATGTGGGCCATGCAATGTACATGGGGAAAATAGAATACTTATAGAAGAAAAACCTCAAAAATGAGGTGTTGCAATCATCTATTAAGATTGAAAAGGCTTGACAACGTTATTTTAATGAGCTGCAATAGCTGTATATTACACTTCAGATCTAGAGTAGATCTGTGTACAAAAATATAGATCTATATAAAATATGTACACTAGATGAGCTCCTCTATAAATTCCCCTTGGGTTTGTGAGAAAAAGATTAAGTACAAGGAGTGGATCTGAGATTTAATGATTCAGATCTGTAGAAACATTCATAAAATATACAACTTCATATCTGATATATATAATAAAATACAATGATCCCAGCCAATGGATCTCACAATGTGAAGGGAAAATCCCCAATCACATGAAAGGTAATACTCCAAAATATGTGCCAAAAAACCCTGCAATTGTACACTTAAAATTAACGCATTCTTGGAAGGAAAACTGCGTTGTAGGTTCTAGAACATGTTTGGCCTGATGCCAAGATCTGAAAATGCAGCTCCAAAGGTCCAATACACTCTTTCCAATGGGATAGAAGACTGTCCCACTGAAAAGAGGCACTAGAATGGCTTAGATCTAAGTAGATCTAGCCTCCACTTGCTGCAGCTTTCAAATACAACCAAAACCTCAACAGGATTTTCATTGTAGTTGGAAGATGAAGCTTGGCCAAATGCCTGATAGTGGACAAGATCAGCAAGACTCTTCCAAAAGGTCTCTCAAGGAAAGTGGTGGGATTCCCAATCAGGAACACCCAGTGCTAAACAACAGTATTCTCTGCTAAACATCCAAGAGAATGATATATGTCTTAACAGAAAATATATTCAGAAATATAATACCATCAACCACCTTCTCCTGTTGTCCTCCTCTTCCATTTATAAGATAGAAATATTGCAAAACCCTAAACCATCTCAATGATTTAGCTTCTTTCACATGTGCCATCTCCAACTAAGACTGTGTTGTGCATCAATGAGGTTCATCCCTTCTAGAGAGCGTTGTTGATCTGGTCATGGTTGACTTGGTCAAATGATCCAACCTCTTTCACACCTAAGTGTACTTATGTAAATAGCCCAGATTTAGCTTTTTTCACATGTGGCATTGATTTATTTTGTTGTTTTAGGAGTTTTATTGACCCTCGTTTATAATTTTATTCATGAAACAGAAAACAAAAGAAAATTGAATATTCCCATTATGTAATGTCCCACCTTACCTACCATAATTATTATAGAGAAATATTATATTAAATCAAAATGTGATTTTTTTTTTTTTAAATTTATTTATTTATTTATTATTATATAGAAGTTATTGGTGTCCTTTACACTACACCCTAAATTCTACCAACTTATCTTCAAAGCTACAAAGTTCAAGGTTTATCAAGATTCAAAAAAAATACAACCATAATACTTGCTTCTCAAGACTAAAATCACCTTTAAAATATAAATTATTTAGTGGGATGAATAAATGTCAACCTTTATGAACCACAATTTACAATAAACTAATTGTTAATTCCGTTGTAATTAAATGTGTTCAAAAGTGACTAATAACATGCTTATGAATTATTTTCTTAAAAGGATAATTTAAATTATATAGAGTTGGCATCTCATAATTTAGGAATTCATATGTGAGCTGATATTGCAACAAATTACTTACTGCAATTTTGAATTTTCAACAAGACCCTTTAACTCAATGAGTTATTATACTAGAAATACCTTGATTGCAAATCTTAAATTAACTTAAGCCTTTTGTTTTATGGACGGTTCATAAACGTAATTAGATGCAACCATTGAACATTATGAGAACCAATTTACAAGCATGAAATGTACAGCCATTGAGGCATTTCGTCAAACACTTACAACCATTATCTCTTTAAGGTGTTTTCACAATAATTAGCTAACAAGAATCCAAAGTTGCATGACTTCTTCTTCTTTTTTTGTAAGTAGTGCCAATAATTGAACTTAAGATATTAGTAGACTATCAGCCATATTCATTGTTGAATCTATACCAATGAATATAAATATTTAGAAATTTCAAACATAGCTCACAATGTTATAAGGTACAGCCATTGAGGAATTTTGACAAATAGTTGGCAGTCATAAAACAAGTTGCCATATGGTTATTTAAATTTTCAAATTATTAACCATTTATACTTTAAAAAAAAATTCCAAGTGGTTAGCCTAAATCAGATTCATCACTATAAATTATCAGGCAGTTCCAATATAAAAAGAACCAAACAGCAAGACAAAACAACAGGCGGTTCTACATGCAACAGCAAATCTGCAAAACATAGCAGATTTGGGAATTGATGTCCGAAACCTTGATTGTTGGAATCAAACTTGGGGTAAAATGGCCTATTGGTATGGATACCCCCTGAAGTGGAGCTGGATCGCAATAGGGACGCCCAGAAATGCGATTCTTTAAAACAACAAAATTTATAGCCTAAATGTTTCATTTATGACTTTTGTCAAACATATGGAATGAAAACTTACAGCTACACCTCTACATGAGGAAAAACAACCCAGAGTTAGGCTACTAATATATGCTCATTGAAATCACACATTTCTAGATCCACGATATGAGTTCTTGAAACATTTTACCACCCACAAGCTAATTCATTTGACATGAGTGACAAGCTTTTTGCACCAATTGCTACAATTTAAAAACACATGGAAGCCCTGAATGCTATAGCCATTAAGGCTTTCTATCAAAATTCTGATAGTACTATTACAACAACTTGAATAACAAAACATTGAAGAATATGAAACATAAGCCATAACTAAAATTTATCTCCAACTTACCTCAAGCATTTGATCTTCCAAACTATACTTTAGTTTCCATTATTTTTGCATTTTCTTCTAAGGGCTGATTCTGTAACTACTCCAAGCATATTTTGGCTACATGTCCATTTTCTTACTTCTGCAAGTTAGCACTTATTCGTGCATAAATAAATTTATAACATTACTCATTCACAGATTTTGTCAAACACTTTGCAAACTATCCTAAAACCATTCATAAAACATGAATCTATTAATTACTTGAAACAGAACCATAAATCATGAAATGCTTACCCAAGTCCTTTGGAATTTATTTATTGAAATTACCTTCAACAATATTTGGCTTTCCTTTCTCAAATGCTACAATACCAAGATTAGTACCATAAACTATACCAATAATAACTCCAATATTGAGATCCAAACATCCATACACATAGATTGATTTAGTCTTCATTTTTTTAACTAATCAATAATATTCTAGATAACATAAGCCTAAACCAAAATTAGATGCTTACAACAATTTAAATGTCTACCTTTTATTTTATGCTAAATCTATACTATAATTTTAGGACAATGGAAATTATACCTGAAGAGATATTCAGCTCCAATCATTGAGAATATGATCCACCTTCGATTCCTTAACCAACTCATTTGAACCATCCGGTTTTCCACCCAACCATATCCAGGGAGAACTCCTCCCCCTGGAACCCCCGAGCTGTAAAAGCTCACAACCAATACCAAAATACAATAATAGAGAGAGAGATGTAAGGAAAACTCATGAAGATAGTTTTCACTTCCTCTAAATACCACTCATGTTCAACCTCAATAGATACTTAGTAGATTAGTAAGAAATTCAGAATTTTTTTTTTTTTTTTTTGGAAGTAATTGGATACTCTCCATATCTCTCCCTTTCACAATATTCCTCAAGTCTCTTCCACTCTTGGCATTACCCCCTCCCCCCCAAATGAGAATACATGAGACTCATATATAGGAGGAGCAACAAATTCATGTCATAAAGGAGGATTAATATGCATGCATTGTATTCCTTTTAGAGGAGTGTAACTTATGCCGTTAAGGAGAGGTATGCATGCCTTATTTAAGGAGAGTGTAACATATGCATTAAAGTGAGTGTAAGAGGAATATTTTATGACACATATTTAATGAGTGTAGGAATATTTTATGACATATATTTAATGAGTGTAAGAGGAATATGCCATTCCTTGATGACTGCATAAAAGAGAGTGTAATGTAATATTTAAAATAGAGAGAGTTATATAGAGCCATGAGAGTCATGAAGGAGAGAGGTGAGAAGTGATTGAGGAGATATAATTTCCTTTTTATAATAATATCATAGTCTCATAAACGATAATAATAATATTAATAATATTAATAATATTGAGGATTAAGTCGAGATTGAACTATTACAATTGATTAATCATAATTTAAGTGATTTTCCTTCAAGTATACTTGTTTACCCGTTGATTGGAGGTGATTTACTATTTTTGGAAAGTCATACTTGAAATGGTAGACATGGTTTCTATTTTTAGAAAGTCACTCCAAAATTGTTAGCAATTAGATTATTAAGGAAATTCATCTACGAGTTGCCCATGAGTGGTATTTTTCTTCCGGATAATAGGGATTCCGTACCCCTATTGTATGCATCTTTGTGCCTTAGTTGATTGAGGACTCCGCGCCCTGATCTACTCTAAAGATCCAAGATTCCACACCTTGATCTTTTTTTTTTTAAATATTCAGGACTCCGCGCCCCAAACATTTCATTATAGATTCAAGACTCCGCGTCTTTATATTTCATGGATTTAGGACTCCGTGTCCTAATCCTTTTATCATATATCCAAGACTCCACGTCTTTATATTTCATGGATTTAGGACTCCGCGCCCTAATTTCCATGGATTCTCATCTATTCTGCTTTGAAACTCCGCGTTTCACCTTAAGGTACTGATTGTGAGCTTATACCCATCTGATGGTTCGTTGGTAAGGTCTTCTTCCAAGACCTGCACACATCACAATCTCACTGATCAAATCAATCAAATGAATTTCATAATTAACTTATTCAAATTTTACCAAATATTGTGCATGACTTCCACAGTCATTTTGGTTTTGGAGAAATGACTTCCGCAGTCATTTATAACTTGAGCATCCCTGTTGGCAATGACCAAGTCCCCTGCCACATCATGCTTAGTACGATATTATGCACATACAATCATATAAATTATGTATCATCCATAAATCATAATTAACCATATGTTCCATCTAACCATGATCATCCATGGATCTGTGTCTCAATTCTGAATCACCATTCATGTCATACACCTATGTCCAAAATAGGATACCAAAAGAGAAAACATCGCTAATATTCTCTTAACCAAAATCAATTCTTGTGCATGCAACCATAGATATTACCATAAGCACACAACAACCAAGTGACCAGGTCATAGCATATAAGCATGTACATAAGTCTTACATACATAATATTATATCAAAATCACCATCTCTAAGTATCATCAAAGATATCTCACTAAGAAGGGACACTACATACTCCCCCTCTTGGGCTAAACTTGGCCCGAAGTTTTTCCTACGGTCATAAGATACTTAGTTCTTTTAGATTCTCCTATCAATAAGTTGTTAACCTTATGTATATATATTTGATATTTTTTTTTGTTTTTTTTTTTTTCTTCATGCCAATCCATAGTTTAATGTTTTCTAAATTGGAAGCAACTCCATGACAACTAAACATACCATTCTTAATCAAGTAGAAAATATATCCATGCCATATTAGACATGTTTTGATATAAAATACCAAAGATTTTTATCAAAACTAACCATACAATTTATAGTACCTTATAAAGTAATATTGTATGTAATTGATAAGATATCTACTTAATTTATCTATAATAATTTGATATTCTACATGTTTTTCTTTCTCAAGTCTATATGAATCCTACATGTGTCATCTTCAAGGTTCTGTAGTATGTTGAGCTTTCCAAGCTATAAATAGAACACACATTGGTTGTACACACAACAATGATGGTCCATACCATATCACAGTCAAATCGGCATAAAATAATCCACATACAATTGTGAGTGAAATTATGCAACAAAACATGATGTTATATATAAAACCCACTCTTACCCAACAAAACGTGACGTTATATATAAAACACACTCTTACATCCTACTTGCTTGATGTCTTTTCAATCCAATTTTCCTCTTTTCATTCCATAAGACATCCTTGCAATCGAAATATCTAGGATTTATCTTTAGTTTTTACCAAACGTTTACTCTTTAGGCAAAAATACAATTTGAGGTTCAAGGCACCAAATTTTTTTTTTTAACTAAAAACCTAAGGTTAAATACATTCCTCATTGACCCACTTATGTATTATAGATCATACATTTAGTTTGCATAATCTTCATTATTATTCACTTCTCTAACTTGAGAATCAATTATGAAATGAATCTATTAGAAGATCTTCATCTGAAAGCAGATTAATGATATCTTTTTGAAAATGACTTTTAATCAAGAACAAATCTCACAATTATGCAAATATGGTATCTATATTACTGAATCTACCTTGATAACTCTAAGTCAATTTGTTTTCCAACTTGAAATCGCTCATGATTTCTATTCAGTAATTAATAAATTCATTTTCTTTCATGTCTTATCCCTTACTATTAATACCTACACAACAACAAACTATGAAAACCATAAATTTCTCAAAATGTGATGAATCTTGTCAAATTTAAATAAGATTTAGACTATCACAAGGGAATTTCTAGCCTAAAGTTAAACCCTTTCGCTTTAAGGAGAATTACCACCCCCTCAAATTATTACAACATTCTGTAGGACTAATAAATACTCATACAACTATACATCCCAACACAAAATTCCTAAATCAAATAATCTCCCCCATTCCACATACAATACAATCATCATGCAATAATTCGAATCAATCAAAATGTGATCTCACTCTCCTTCAATTTCTCCCTCAAAAAAAATATCACAAGCAAATATTCTTGTAAAACAAGAACTCAACTAAGCTTTTCATTAATCACATGCTTTTTTCTTTTTCTTTTTTTAATTTCAATAAAACAAGTTCTCACCACATAAAATATTTACCTTCTAAACATGTTATTCTCTTCACAATTTATAGATAATTTGAATTTTGACTCGATCGCCTAACTAACAATAGTTTAGAGAAATACATGAGTTCAATCCTCATAATTTCTCTAATTAATTTGGTTAAATAGAATGCAACCAATATTCAACTGATAAAATCATTAAAGAGACTATTATGGCTTTCCTAGACCTAATTTGTCTTAAGCCAATAGAAAATTTATTTCATCAACTTATCATAATAATCTTTTTCTACATTTCAAGAATTTGAAAGTCATTTTAGTTCTACCTAAATTCAATACATACAAAAGGATTACAATACTAGAGGATAGATATCTAGTTCATACTTCCATATATCAAAGTCAGTTATTCCAAACATTTCAAACCACCTAATGGTGTTTAGTATACCAATCTTAGTATCTTCATCTGTAATAAAAATAAAATAATGGATTTAAAGCTCAAGCAAATTTGTGTTACAAATCTCTATCCATTTAGCTTTAATTACACATAATCATTCCTTAATCATGAATATCAGATTCCATCAAAATATTCTAACTAGAAGAAATACTTAGCTCATAGATATATTTTACTTTGGATTCCACACCCATACCTTACCTCATTACTTACCTCATAGATATATACTAGTATGGATTCCACACCCATACATTTTCTCATAGATATATGCTAGTATGGTTTCCACACCCATACATTAGATCATAGATATATGTTAGTATGGATTCCACACCCATACATTTTATCATAGATATATGCTAGTATGGATTCCACACCCATACATCAGCTTAAGGAAAACATAACATTCAAGTGTTCCTTAAAATGGTTTCCACAACCCATCATGCACCAATCATTTAAGCCTCTTGTTTATTAGGAAGTTCATACCTCAACCTAGTATTTGCGTAATTTAAAGTTATTTGATGCCTAATGTCAACCCAAAATACAAAACATCATGTCAAAGAATTCAGAGAAATTTCATTCTTACTCATTAAGAATGTATTCCCAAATCATATTTTAACACACCTAATTAATACACATACATTACTCTTGAATCTACATTCACAGTTAAAAGTGACATCCTTCAAGGTAGATTTTAGTTAAGTTTCTTTTAGTGTAGGTACGAAAGGATTCAAGATTATCATGATGAACTCAATCATCAAGTTAATGGAATCTCAACCTTACACTTGTTACTCATTCCCAAAGCATACACACCAAGGTCATCATACTATAGTCCAAATTAACCAATATTATTCTTGGTAGATATGATTTCAGCAAGTAAAGATGGCTACTAAGCCCATATCACATTGAAAATGATGCACTAAAAATATATGAAACCATGCATTCACTCCACCTATCTCACTCATTAATTGAAAATCAAGTCATTCACATACTTGGGTTTAACCCCAACTTTCTCAAGCACATCCTTTCCCAGCATGTCTCTAAGCATTTTAACATATTGTTGATAATGTGTCTTAACAAAAATATAAAGGAATATAAGGGAATTTTATTTTGTTTTATTTCATGAGTCACTAAATGACATAATGATAATAATATCCTCTATGCAACCAATATGCTTCCAAGTCAAGATATACAAGAACTCAAATTGCATGCAAAATCAACATTCATACATCATCAAACTACAAATAATCATGTTGGCCCATTAAGCCTAGTGTTGTAACTTGGCTCTGATACCGTATGTAAGGTCCCACCTTACCTACCATAATTATTATAAAGAAATATTATATTAACTCAAAATCTGATATATTTTTTATTTATTTATTTATTTATTTTTATTATTATATAGAAGTTATTGGTGTCCTTTACACTACACCCTAAATTCTACCAACTTATCTTCAAAGCTACAAAGTTCAAGGTTTATCAAGATCCAAAAAAAATACAACCATAATACTTGCTTCTCAAGACTAAAATCACCTTTAAAATATAAATTATTTAGTGGGATGAATAAATGTCAACCTTTATGAACCACAATTTACAATAAACTAATTGTTAATTCCGTTGTAATTAAATGTGTTCAAGAGTGACTAATAACATGCTTATGAATTATTTTCTTAAAAGGATAATTTAAATTATATAGATTTGGCATCTCATAATTTAGGAATTCATATGTGAGCTGATATTGCAACAAATTACTTACTGCAATTTTGAATTTTCAGCAAGACCCTTTAACTCAATGAGTTATTATACTCGAAATACCTTGATTGCAAATCTTAAATTAACTTAAGCCTTTTGTTTTATGGACGGTTCATAAACGTAATTAGATGCAACCATTGAACATTATGAAAACCAATTTACAAGCATGAAATGTACAGCCATTGAGGCATTTCGTCAAACACTTACAACCATTATCTCTTTAAGGTGATTTCACAATAATTAGCTAACATGAATCCAAAGTTGCATGACTTCTCTTTTTTTTGTAAGTAGTGCCAATAATTGAACTTAAGATATTAGTAGACTATCAGCCATATTCATTTTTGAATCTATACCAATGAATATAAATATTTAGAAATTTCAAACATAGCTCACAATGTTGTAAGGTACACCCATTGAGGAATTTTGACAAATAGTTGGCAGTCATAAAACAAGTTGCCATATGGTTATTTAAATTTTCAAATTATTAACCATTTATACTTTAAAAACAATTTCCAAGTGGTTAGCCTAAATCAGATTCATCACTATAAATTATCAGGAAGTTCCAATATAAAAAGAACCAAACAGCAAGACAAAACAACAGGCGGTTCTACATGCAACAGCAAATCTACAAAACAGAGCAGATTTTGGAATTGATGTCCAAAACCTTTATTTTTGGAATCAAACTTGGGGTGAAATGGCCTATAGGTATGGATACCCCCTGAAGTGGAGCTGGATCGCAACAGGGACGCCCAGAAATGCGATTCTTTAAAACAACAAAATTTATAACCTAAATGTTTCATTTATGACTTTTGTCAAACATATGGAATGAAAACTTACAGCTACACCTCTACATGAGGAAAAACAACCCAGAGTCATGCTACTAATATATGCTCATTGAAATCACACATTTCTAAATCCACCATATGAGTTCTTGAAACATTTTACCACCCACAAGCTAATTCATTTGACATGAGTGGCAAGCTTTTTGCACCAATTGCTACAATTTAACAAACACATGGAAGCCCTGAATGCTATAGCCATTAAGACTTTCTGTCAAAATTCTGATAGTACTGTTACAACAACTTGAATAACAAAACATTGAAGAATATGAAACATAAGCCATAACTAAAATTTATCTCCAACTTACCTCAAGCATTTGATCTTCCAAACTATACTTTAGTTGCCATTATTTTTGCATTTTCTTTTAAGGGTTGATTCTGTAATTCCTCCAAGCATATTTGGGTACATGTCCATTTTCTTACTTCTGATGTAAGCTGCAAGTTATCACTTATTCGTGCATAAATAAATTTATAACATTACTCATTCACAGATTTTGTCAAACACTTTGCAAACTATCCTAAAACCATTTATAAAACATGCATCTATTAATTACTTGAAACAGAACCATAAATCGTGAAATACTTACCCAAGTCCTTTGGAATTTATATATTGAAATTACCTTCAACAATATTTGGCTTTCCTTTCTCAAATGCTACAATACCAAGATTAGTACCATAAACTATACCAATAGTAATTCCAATATTGAGATCTAAACATCCATACATATAGATTGATCTAGTCTTCATTTTTAACTAATCAATAATATTTTACATAACATAAGCCTAAACCAAAATTAGATGCTGACAACAATTTAAAGGTATACCTTTTATTTTATGCTAAATCTATACTATAATTTTAGGACAATGGAAATTATACCTGAAGAGATATTCAGCTCCAATCGTTGAGAATATGATCCACCTTCGATCCCTTAACCAACTCATTTGAACCATCAGGTTTTCCACCCAACCATATCCAGGGAGAACTCCTCCCCCTGGAACCCCCGAGCTGTAAAAGCTCACAACCAGTACCAAAATACAGCAATAGAGAGAGAGATGCAAGGAAAACTCATGAAGATAGTTTTCACTTCCTCTAAATACCACTCATGTTCAACCTCCATAGATACTTAGTAGATTAGTAAGAAATTCAGATTTTTTTTTTTGGAAGTAATTGGATACTCTCCATATCTCTCCCTTTCACAATATTCCTCAAGTCTTTTCCACTCTTGGAATTACCCCCTCTCCCCCCAAATGAGAATACATGAGACTCATATATAGGAGGAGCAACAAATTCATGTCATAAAGGAGGATTAATATGCATGCATTGTATTCCTTTTAGAGGAGTATAACTTATGGCATTAAGGAGAGGTATGCATGCCTTATTTAAGGAGAGTGTAAAATATGCATTAAAGTGAGTGTAAGAGGAATATTTTATGACACATATTTAATGAGTGTAGGAATATTTTATGACATATATTTAATGAGTGTAAGAGGAATATGCCATTCCTTGATGAGTGCATAAAAGAGAGTGTAATGTCATATTTAAAATAGAGAGAGTTACATAGAGCCATGAGAGTCATGAAGGAGAGAGGTGTGAAGTGATTGAGGAGATATAATTACCTTTTTATAATAATATCATAGTCTCATAAAAGATATTAATAATATTAATAATATTAATAATATTGAGGATTAAGTCGAGATTGAACTATTACAATTGATTAATCATAATTTAAGTGATTTTCCTTCAAGTATACTTGTTTACCCGTTGATTGGAGGTGATTTACTATTTTTGGAAAGTCATACTTGAAATGGTAGACATGATTTCTATTTTTAGAAAGTCACTCCAAAATTGTTAGGAATTAGATTATTAAGGAAATTCATCTACGAGTTGCCCATGAGTGGTATTTTTCTTCCGGATAATAGGGATTCCGTACCCCTATTGTATGCATCTTTGTGACTTAGTAGATTGAGGACTCCATGCCTTGATCTACTCTAAAGATCCAAGATTCCACACCTTGATCTTTTTTTTTTAAATCTTCAGGACTCCGCGCCCCAAAAATTTCATTATATATTCAAGACTCTGCATCTTTATATTTCATGGATTTAGGACTCTGCGTCCTAATCCTTTTATCATATATCCAAGACTTCACGTCTTTATATTTCATGGATTTAGGACTCCGCGCCCTAATTTCCATGGCATCTCATCTATTCTGCTTTGAAACTCCGCGTTTCACCTTAAGGTACTGATTGTGAGCTTATACCCATCTGATGGTTCGTTGGTAAGGTCTTCTTCCAAGACCTGCACACATCACAATCTCAATGATCAAATCAATCAAATGAATTTCATAATTAACTTATTCAAATTTTACCAAATATTTTGCATGACTTCCACAGTCATTTTGGTTTTGGAGAAATGACTTCCGCAGTCATTTATAACTTGAGCATCCCTGTTGGCAATGACCAAGTCCCCTGCCACATCATGCTTAGTACGAGATTATGCACATATAATCATACAAATCATGTGTCATCCATAAATCATAATTAACCATATGTTCCACATAACCATGATTGTCCATGGATCTGTGTCTCAATTCTAAATCACCATTCACGTCATACACCTATGTCCAAAATAGGATACCAAAAGAGAAAACATCGCTAATATTCTCTTAACCAAAATCAATTCTTGTGCACGCAACCATAGATATTATCATAAGCACACAACAACCAAGTGACCAGGTCATAGCATATAAGCATGTACATAAGTCTTTCATACATAATATTATATCAAAATCACCATCTCTAAGTATCATCAAAGCTATCT
>JAXQQM020059772.1:0-44290 GCA_034641835.2 Pinus albicaulis
ATAAAAGAGATATCAACGCCTTAGAAATAAGCCACTTCGAGGGGGAAACCTCCAATACATTACATAAATGAACAATTCTTGGATGATACAATTTACAAAACCTCCTTTCTATATATAGGAGTCCATGTGGCCATTATGTAATCCTAGTGGGCCACAATGTAATCCTAGCCGACCTAACAATAATAATTTAAGGGCACAATAATAACAAAATGGGGGTTACAAGGGTACAATAACAATAAGGGGGGCTACACTAACATACTAAGGGGCTACACTATTAATATAGGGACTTAACATGCCCCTCTCCTTCAAAAAAGTGTTGTCCTCAATGCTTGAGTAGCTCCAGGTGCTTCTGTATAAAATTCTCATCCTCCCATGTAGAATCTTCAGTGGGTAAGTTCTTCCACTTGATGAGATACTCTGAAATTGATCGATTCCGTAGCTATCGAGTTCTTGTTTCCGTGACCGCTTCAAGTTCCAATATGATTTTTCCTTCCTCATCAAGTTCTGGCAATATTGTTTGAACTGGAAGATTTTCACCTATAACCTTCTTTAAGCATGAAACATGGAAAACTCGATGTACTCGCGAAGAAGCAGGAAGCTCCAATTTGTATGCCATAGTACCAATCTTTTGCAACACCTTGTAAGGACCATAGTACTTTGGTGATAATTTATTATCCTTCTTAGCTTGCTTGAGGGACATTTTTTTGTATGGTTGCAGCCGTAAAAATACCCAATCTCCTACATTAAAACTTCTCTCGCTGCGATGTTGATATGCCCGTTGTTTCATTCGATTTTGTGCCAAATTCAGGTTATCCTTTAAGAGTTGGAGAACTTCTTGCTGATGCTCGATGTGATCTTCCACTGCTTGAACCTTCGAATTTTCCCTCAAAGATGATGTGATGGATGGTGGATGATATCCATAAAGTGCCATAAATGGGGTCATTTTTGCTGTAGTATGGAAGGAAGTGTTATACCACCATTCAGCGAGAGGTAACCACTTGACCCATTGTGTTTGTTTATCGTATACAAAACAACGAAGATATCCTTCCAAACATTTATTTACTATCTCAGTTTGACCATCAGATTGAGGATGATAAGATGAGCTATGAGCTAATTGAATACCCAAACAAGAAAATAACTCCGTCCAAAAATTTCCAGTAAAAATGGGATCTCTGTCGCTCACAATAACCCTTGGGCTTCCATGTAGCTTTTGAATTCCGTCCATAAATGTAGTAGCAACTGTACTTGCTTTAAATGGATGAGATAATGCACAAAAGTGTGCATACTTGGTAAGTCTATCAACTACCACCATGATGACACTTTTTCCTTCAGACTTAGGTAAACCTGTGATAAAATCCATTGAAATCTCCTCCCAACGTTGACTTGGAATGGATAAAGGTTGTAGAAGTCCCGGGGTCTTAATTGTCTCAACTTTATTCTGCTGGAAAACCAAACATTTTGCCACAAACTTTTGAATATCATATTTAAGTCCATCCCAAAAAAAATCTTTCTTCACCCTGTGGTAAGTTTTTAAAAATCGTGAGTGTCCTCCTAAAGGAGAAGTGTGCAATTCCAAAAGAATTTTTTGTTTTAGTTGGGAATTCTTACAAAGATATAAGCGATCTTTGTACCATAAGGAATCATTTTTCCAACTAAATGTATCAGATGTACTAGGATCTTGCTGCAACTTTTGAATGAGTATCCATACATCTTTGTCCTTCTTCCATTCATCTCTTGCTTCAGCTATCCAATCTGGTTGGATAATAGAAATGGCACAAAGCAATGCTTCCACCTCTTCATTCTTTCTTGAGAGTGCATCTGCAACAACATTAAGCTTCCTTTTTTGTAGATTATTTCAAAGTCATAACCCAACATCTTTGTGACCCATTTTTGCTGCTCTTCTGAAGATAGTCTTTGTTCCAAAAAAGTGTTTAAGACTATCATGATCAGTTTTTACCTTGAAGTGTCTTCCCATTAGGTAAGTTCGCCATTTCTTTAGTGCATGTAGTATTGCTAACATTTCCTTCTCATAAATAGGTTTCTGTAAATACTTTCCTTTGATTGGACGACTTTCAAAAGCAATGGGTCTTCCTTCCTGCATTAAAACTGCACCAATTCCATTTCTCGAGGCATCACATTCCACAATAAAGGTTTTTGTGAAGTCTGGCGTAGCTAAGACCGGTGCTAGGCACATTGCCTCTTTAAGATGTTCAAAGGCCTTAGTTGCTTCAGGAGTCCATGAAAATGCATCTTTCTTCAATAATGTTGTTAGAGGTGCTGCTATTCTCCCATAATTATTAATAAACTTGTGATAATACCCTGTTAACCCAAGAAATCCTCGCAACTGCTTTATGGTTGTGGGGACTTTCCATTCCTTAATGGCTTTAATTTTTTTAGGGTCTACTTTAACACCCTCGTGAGATACAATATGACCCAGATATTCCACCTCTTGTACTCCAAAGAAACATTTGGATGTTTTTCATATAATTGTTTCTCCTCCAATAGTTTGAGCACCCTGTCAACATGTTGAACATGATCCTTCCAAGACCTGTTATAGATTAGTATATCATCAAAAAATACTAGCACAAATTTTCTAAGGAAGGGTTTGAAAATGGAATTCATCAACCCTTGAAATGTAGAAGGTGCATTGGTAAAGCCAAAAGGCATGACCAAAAATTCATAATGACCCTCATGAGTTTGAAATGTTGTTTTTGGAATATCTTCAGTCTTCATTCTAATTTGATGATATCCCGAACGAAGATCCAACTTGGTAAAATAAATTTCTCCATGTAATTCATCCAATAATTCATCAATCACAGGAATGGGAAATTTATCTTTAATGGTGAGCTTATTGAGCTCCCTATAATCTAGACACATTTACCATGATCCATCCTTCTTGTGTACCAATACTACAGGAGCAGAGAAAGAACTTTGACTAGGTTGAATTATACCTGCCTCTAACATTTCCGCAATCATATGTTCAATTTCGCTCTTTTGGACATAAGGATATCTATAAGGCCTGATGTTTGGAGGAACACTTCCTGGAATCAAATTAATAGCATGATCATGATCACGAATAGGTGGGAGTCCTTTGGGAGTTTCAAACACCTTGGAATAATTGTCCAAGACTTGTTGGAGATTTGCAGAAATAGATGATTTTGATGTTGGAACTTCTAGTGAGCATAATTGTGAAATTACACCTCGTTGTTCTTTATTTAGAAGCTTTGTCATGACATTAGAGCTTATTATCTTTCCCAGATTCCTTGCAATACCCCGTAATTCGACTTCCTTTCCTTCTGAAAAAAATTTCAAGAAAAGTTCTTGAAAATTAAAAGCTATCGTCCCCAAAGATTGTAACCATTGTAATCCTAGTACAACATCAGCACCTCCCATAGGAATGGAAAGCATTGGACTAGTCAATACATATTCCCCCGTGGTTAGCTTGATATTATGGCATTTTCTAGAGCAATTTATAGTTTCTCCATTTTCAACCATCACTTGACATTCTGGTGCTGGGTATAGGAAACAATTTAATTCCTTGGCTACCTTACAATGAATAAAATTATGGGTGCTACCTGAATCAATCAACACTATTACCTTTTTCTTCTTGATTTGTCCTTTTGTCTTGAGAGTTTGAGGAGTGGTAATTCCTGCCAGTGCATTACACGATATGGTCGGATTCATTTCTTCCTCTTCTAGGGTTGGTTCCTGGTGTATATCCTCTTCTTGTTCATTTTCTTCTTCCTCTTCACAATCTATGTAAATAATTTCTTCTCAGCACACTTATGACCTTTAGTGTATTTGCTATCACAACTATAGCAAAGCCCTTTTGCTCTTTTTTCTTCCAATTGTTGTGGTGTCAACCTTGTAAGTTGTGGAAATCTAGGCGTAGAAACACTTCCTTCTTTATAGAAGTGAGTGGTAGGCTTCCTTGTCGCCATAATTTTACATTCAATTTTTCTTGCCAACCTGAATGCCTTCTCCAATGAATCAGGTTCCAAAACGCGAACTTCATGTTGGATGTTATCCTTTAAAGTACCTATGAAGAGATCAATCTTGTGTTCCTATGGAATATCAGTTACCCTTATATTCAATTTTTGGAAGTCCTCAATGTGCTCCCCCACTAAACCCTTTTGTTTGAGATTTATCAATTGGCTAAAGAAGGTGTTGCTCTTTGTATCCTCATAATGTGCTATCATTTCCTCCGTAAAAATTGACCAAGTGACAATTCTTTTACGGGAGAAAAGTCATTGATACCATACAAATGTATTTTGTTCTAAATGTAAAGTTGCAATGCGTACCTTTTGTGTGTTTTTCACGTTATGGAGATCAAAATATTGCTCCATCTGTAGTATCCATGTTACAGGATCCTTTCCATCAAAATTCCTCATCTCCATTTTTGGAATATGGTGGTTCTTCCCGCCAACCTTAGAGTTTATGAAATCACGATTAACATTTATTTTGTTCTCGTCATGAGTTTCTTCTACTATATTTTCACCATTATGAAACATTTCTTGTATCAACTTTGTCAAACCTTCCATACCTGATTTTAGATCCTTCTTCATGTTTTCCATGTTGTCTTTCATGTCATCCATCTTAGCTTCCATGCCAGCTTCCATGCCATCCATATTAGCTTCCATGCCATCCATCTTAGCTTCCACGCCTTTCTTCAAAACTTCCATTTCATTTTTTGTTGCTCTTTGCGAGAGCGAAATTTGGTGCACTTGCTCTTGTAATTTTGATAGATTATGTTGCAATTCTTCATCTTCATGAGTCATAGTAGAGCCTTCTAAAGGCTTAATGGGTGTTGAATTATTTTTACAGGGCATCTTTTAGAATCCAATACTGATATCTATTCTACAATATGCCTTTGGAATCAATTCAAATTGATTCTTCAAACAAGACTTATGCAATTCAGAAAAAAAAAATACACACCTTTTTCTTTCTTTTGAGGAGGTCGATATTGAAATTTGATTATCTCTGTGATTGTAGCACTTCAATATTTGAATTTCAGTACCAACGTAGCCCTCTGAGTTTTCTTTCGAATTCCATAGGTTTGACCTGATTTGGATTCTCCAAGACAATCTCCCACAATGACCTAATTATGGACTGGTTCAGTAGAGCGAACTTGTATGACTTTCCACATGTCACTGTTTCGTCCTTCGGCTCTGAAATTGATAGCCAAGAAACTATAGTCCATGTAATTGCGACCACTTTTTACGACACTCCAATCCGATGCTCAGAGAGAGAATTATGGATATTTTCCCACGATCACCTCTTTGAGATGAAATTCGGGAGCCTAAAAAAGCACTACCTTCCACAGATCATATCTCCGAAAATATTGCGAACCAAGGTCTGAAATTTTTTGACAAGTTTCCTCAATATTTCGGCTTCTCACCCTAAAAGTTTCAGATTCTGAACCTTCGTAGAAAAAAATTTATAGTGCAAATTCCACGATGACTTTTTTAGGAGTCTGAAAAAATACCTAACTTCCACAAATCATATCTCCGAAAATATTGTGAACCAAGCTCTAAAATTTTTAGATGATCTTCCTCAGGATTTTTTCTTCGTACCCTAAAAATTCCAGCTTCTGAAACTTCGTATAAAAAAGTTATAGCGAAAATTCCACGATGACCTATTTGGAGCAGCGAAACCCTAGAATCCAAAGCTCTGATACCAAATGTTGTGTAACCAGCGCCAAAAATAGAAGAAAAGAGATATCAATGCCTTAGAAATAAGCCACTTCAAGGGGGCAACCTCCAATACATTACATAAATGAACAATTCTTGGATGATACAATTTACAAAACCTCCTTTCTATACATAGGAGTCCATGTGGCCATAATGTAATCCTAGTGGGCCACAATGTAATCCTAGCCGACCTAACAATAATAAATTAAGGGCACAATAATAAGAAAATGGGGGTTACAAAGGTACAATAATAACAATAAGAGGGTTACACTAATAACAATAAGGGACTATACTAGTAATATAGGGACCTAACAGAGGTCGATTGGTTATATAACCCATTACTTCGAACCCATGCATTCGAGACACATACACCTTGTTGCCATTACATTGATACCCAATTTTTGGATAAGGGGCACCCATATTTGAGGTTCTAGGAGAAGTAATTCTCCCCAACCCTGCTCACGCATCTGATAGTGTTGAATCTAGTACCATTATTCTTCCCCATTTAGAAGAACCTCTAGAGTCTCATATCACTTCATATCACTCTAGGGATGATCCACTTAATCACTCCTTCATCTTATACCAACAACCCAGTCCCTTAGACATTGTTGTTGGTCACCCATAGTGTTTTCTCGGTGAGCACCAGTTCATTATCTCCGAAGCCAATCTTTGGTATAGTGATACCATATATGCGAACCCATATATTCAGTCCATTTGATTCATATATGTAGTGCCAAATGATATTGGTAATCCAAAATTTTCTTTCTCTAACTGTATCTATCCATTCTTTTCACGAAAGACAACCATAAGATAATCAAATGGCGAACCACATCATCAAAATGTGTTTAGAGTCCACTATTCTAAATACATTTGGCATGTCCATAGCATGTTTGAGGGCACATATGCCCCTATATATTCTCACCACCCTCTTGAGGATTTAATGCCTATGAGATTGAATGCTTGAATCCATTATTTTAGCACTTGGAACACCATGGCACTCCACAAACTCCTCTAGCTAGGGGCATCATTCCCACCTTTGCATACTAGATCATTCCCCTCCATCACATATGATGGGGGGAATTATCCCATGATTGGGGGCATGATGGCACCCCTGGCCACCTTCTCACTTGATTTTCATAAGTCTCGGCCTAGACCCCACTGATCTAGGTATGGTCAATTATCCTCCCATTCTGTGGATATTTTATCCCATCGGCCTCTCCGGCGAGCCATATATCGTAGATGCTGATACCATCTCTTCAAATATTCTACTTTATGTGATACCACACTTGCCACTTGGTCCCCATGTTTTCCTTGCTGGGGGATGATGATTCTAGACCTTTTCTCGTAGTTCATTCTTGTTTTCCTTTCTTACCTTCATTCTTCACCAAGAACCATCCTTCCAAGAAGTATTAAGGCCATCCTTAGACAAGTAAGGCCACCTTCCTGAAAGTCACAGATCCTGATTCTAATGGTCGGTTTGTCGCTACAATCACCACAGGATTTAGGGCCTTCTCCTCCTTTCCAAATTCACCACAGCTCACTTAGAAAATGAATTAAATTGGAGGGAAATAAACCTTTTAAAGGAATCAGCATTGCCCTTGCCCACATGCCTAAATGACCTCAGATTATGCTACAACCTCAGATGTAGCTCCAAAAATTTGACGGGTCTGGTTTCAGTTGCTTACAAAGCCAATAGCATGCATGTATCATTCAGATGATCCATTCATATTTTCAGAGCCCTTTCCTATTCAACAGGGCTTATTTGGTTGTTATTATGTCTCATGTACTCAGATATTATTGTATCGGTCCTGGCTCATGTTTCTTCAGACGCAATATGTATGTGGGATCCATTATATTTTTTGTCTATCCCATTTATGCCAATATGTCATGCACCATTTATCATGTACTTTATTTCTTAGTTTCATATTGCTGAGCCCATTATCATTCTTTATAATTTTTCATCTCGGTGGGAATAGGTATGCCTCCCCCGCCTCATTGAGAACATGCACCCTAACATAAATGGAGACTTATATCACTTTGTAGGTCTCACCTCCCTAATTATTGTTCTGTCTCGCTTTGCTTCGTCTTCGTCTCTATCTAGTCTCCCTGACTCCCTTTCGGTGTTTAGTGATTGTGTTCTTACAACATACTTCATTCATATGATTAGCTCATAACGCTTGCACGTTGGGGGGAAATCTGTTATCACCAAAAATTGGTCATCTAAACATTTATAATTAGATGGAACAAAGTGCACCATGTAAGACCAATTTTACCATAGTAAAATTGCTTTCACTATAAGAAATAATTTAATAAACCATATTTTATTAAGTTATTTCTAGTTTAAACAAAAAACCCCATGAGGAATAATTAAATAAATCCATATTTATTTGAATTTTTTTCTAGGAATAATTAATTAAACCATTCTTTAACTAATATTTCTGGTCATATTTAACCCAATTATGAGAAATAATTAGATAAATCATTATTTTTCTTATTTTTCTCTAGGAATAATTAATTAAATCATTATTTAGTTATTATTCCTTGTTAAATTTGACTAACTCACCTATAAATAATTAAACAAATCATTATTTGTTTATCATTTTTTAACCACATTCTTGAAATGATAAATAAATCATTTATTTGTTTATTATTTCTAAATAAAGGTATTTAATCAATTTAAATACCCTTTCCCTGCAAAAAAATATAATAAAATATTCCAAGCGGTTAGATCTTGATCTTGGTTAATAATATTTTATTATTCGCCATTATCGAGGATAACTCAATATTGTGTTATAAATAGAAGAGCTTTTTCCATTCATTCTTCACTTTGATCCTTTTCATTGTCGCACTTTGATCATTCTCATTATTGCTACTATTTTCTTTTGCTTCTTGAGCTCCCACTTGAGTTCAACATACATTTTGGGTTCTTCGCACCATTGAGAGAGAGAAACATCTGAAACTGAAGTGTTGAGGACAACTAAGAACCCATCCCATTAAGGGAGACTGGTAACATTTATTTGTTCCTTCACGAGGTGTAATAATATATGAGAACATTCTTCAAATCTTGTCTTGTTTGTTGGATGCATGGAGCAATTACTCTTTATTTTCACTATTTAACTGCTTTCACTGCATAGATATGGTTTTTTGCAACATTTGTTCTAACTATTCTTTGCAGATCTAAAGAGTTAAGCAGTCATTTCTGTTGTCAGGGTTGTTTGTCACACACAACTAAAGTAGGCTCTTTTCGTACACTTACGTTAAGAATTTATGCTAACAATATTTAATTCATCTTATGTTGTGCTTCCTAGTTCGCAATAATTTGTGGAAATTCATTGCTATTTAATGAAAAATCGGCATTGAAATCTTCCTAAGACACATGGCATCCAATTCATCTTATGTTCTACTCCCAGTTGACCTTTGACATGACCAATTGAGGTTCCTTTATAAAGTTGCTCTATGGCATCCCTCCCTTGAAACAAACAAAAGATCAAGAACTTGTTTATAATATGTAAACAAATAAGAGACCAAGGGCTTGTCTGTGTTATCATATGTAAAGAATCTATGCTCCTTGGTAGAGGATTTAGTTGAGAAAACTACAATTAAGTTAGATTCAATGTAAACCCATTTTAGTCCCCATATATATTAATTGTAAAAGAATAAAATCACTTAAAGTGCAAATCTTTTGAAAGGTACATCAAATCTATTGAAACAAAAAATCAATCACCATCAACATATTCTTAAAACACATGGGATTCTACTCATCCCATATTATATTTCTAAGTTAACCTTTGACATGACAAATTGAAATTATTTTTTAAAGATGTCACATGGCATTCCTCCTCTATAAAGTGAAACAAACAAGAGACCAATATTTCTAAGTTAACCTTTGACATGACAAATATAAATTCTTTTTTAAAGGTGTCACATGGCATTCCTCTATAAAGTGAAACAAACAAGAGACCAATAGCTTATTTACATTATTATATATTTCTAAATTAACCTTTGACATGACAAATTGAATTTATTTTTTAAAGGTGTCACATGACATTCCTCCTCTATAACGTGAAACAAACAAGAGATCAATAACTTATTTACATTATCATATATAAAGAATTGGAATTCTCAATACAAAAGTTTAATTTAAAAAGTAGTATTAACAAATTAGACTCAATCTACATTCATGGTAAGACTACATTTATCAATTGTGATAATTGCATAGTCAAATTTATTTATATTGAAATCAATTTTAATCAATATATAGAAATTAAATCTATTCATATCTAAATTTTTTTAACAAATACTTTAAATTTATTCACATTCAACTAAATTATAATGTAATTTAATTTAAATTTAGATTACCATAATCTTAAATTTATTAATTAGAGGAATTATTCACATCCCATTTCTAGAGTAGGCATAAAATCTATTCACAAGCCAAATTCTTCTAGAAATACATCAAATCTATTCACATGCAAAGTGATAATCTCTCTTTAAAAAGGTTGCATTCAATGGACCTACACTAACATAATAATATTTTGCCATTGTCATAATATTTTGCAAGTGTTTATAGAGTTGTTAATTTAAGTTAGAAAGCAAAAAATTGGTGGGAAACTGGTTTTTTGTTTTTCAAAATTTTTGAGACTTTTAAATGCTTGAATCTTGTTTTGTTTTTATAGTGGAAATGGATTTAGCAACATCAAATACCAATAAAATATCCAAAATTTTGAAGTTGAACACTTGTAACCTCCATTTCAACCAAAATTTTGAAGTTGAACACTGTAACCCCAATAAAATATCCAAAAATTTGAAGTTGAACACTTGTAACCTCCATTTCAGCTAAAATTTTGAAGTTGTACACCTGCCCGATTTCAGCCTGTAAGATTATGAAAAATTTGGGAAAAAAAAATAAAAAAATTGTGAGTTACAGTTGTTAGGTATTTTGAGCGTCTTAAAAGTTTTTAATGGTAGTGAATCTACTTCCACTATCAAAAATGCAATTCAAACACTCCAACTATTTAATTTTTTGAAGTTTATTTTACCAAATTCAAACAAAAATCTAGAATCCAAGCAATAATCAATTCTGTTGAGTCTGATAGACAACTCCCAATCCAATCTAGTCTCTACTCATGCTACGCTGAGACTACGCTGTAACAGTCTTCACATTCCAAGCTGTAGAACGCCATTGTAAAAACAGTGCGTATATTCTCGTAGGAATCTACCTATACTGCTCTGTAATCTTGTGAATTTAACCTGAAGAATTCCCCTCAGGAATCAGAACCATGGAATAATGAAACGGGTTCGGGTGGTTGATGCTCAAATCACCAAAGTTGCATTTGTGTTTTCGTGGACGCACAAGCAAAGAAGATTCTTCTCCCATCATATCAATGTTACTTTATGGACTTTTATTCCCATCGTTTCCTTCCATGGGAAACAACCAGGGCAACTGGTTGACAAAATCTGTATTTATGAAATCGGGAGTGGTGCCATGTGTGATTAGCTAGTACATTTGTTTCAACTTTTAAATTACCCTTTCGATCACAGCGAATCCATCGAGATTTCTTTAGGGTTGAACCGAGAACAAGCAACTGGAAAATGCTTCACGGCTTGAATGCCTCTGCAAATCCGGGGGACTGAGATGCCTGCAACATGCCGCCACCTGTGCTGCCTTGTTTTAAGCAAAGCCGTGTCCGGAAGCAGAACGAGCGAATTACAGAAAAGCGCGGCAGCCGTGTCAGGCGGGACAGGGGAGTCCCCTCGGCGCAGAGTCGTGGCTAATGAAATTGCGTCCGGGGCGGCCTCGGCCGGCGTCGCAGCTTGCTGCTGCCCGCTGGCAATTGTGTATTCTGTACTACTCCTAGTCGTGGGCTGCCCCTGCTCTCTGATCTTCAAATTCGCGCGCAAAGCGAAGACTCGATATCAGATCAGCAGGCGCAACCGGGAATGCGAAGGGGGAAAACCCGCGCTTTTCGCGCTCCCCGAAGAAGAAAAGGCGACGCTGCTCCCGCTCCCCCGCGCGCGCGCAGGCGAAAATAATTCCGATCTCCAGCCTCAGTTCCCTTCCCACGGGTGGAAATTTTCATTCGGCTTCGGCATGAAAAGCGGGGGAAAAACCATGGCGTTTCATGCCGATATCGACTGTGAGCGGTTTCTGTCGAGAGTTCCGGCGCTGATCAAGCAGAAAATCGGAGAGTTAAAGAAGAAAAGATTGGGCGCCGCGAGGAGGAGGAGTAGGAGGAGGAAGGAGGGGTTATCGTGTAATGATTTGCCTGAAGAATTTGCGGGCAACGAGTCTCCTGTACCGCCATCATCATCATCGGGTAGCCCTGGCAGAGAGCACTGGCCTCTGTGCTGTAGGGATGGTGAAAGGAGTCGTGGTAGGGATGGTGAAAGAGGTCGTGAGATTGTGGAGGCGAGGGGATTCGAACACCCGTTCTGGCAAGAGCATTTTGAGGGCGAGGGTAGTCAATTAGGCTTCTGGCGGGGTCTCGATCTTAAGGACTCTTGAGCCAACGGAGTCGAATTCGAAACGTCTTGTTTTTGTTTGAAGAGAAGTTTGTATGTAACCCCTGTGTTATCTTACTACTTTTAATGAATATCATTTTCTCACCGTGTTACATTGTGTGTGTATGTAACCTTATTGCTGCTGGACATTTTATTTTTTCAGTGTTAGGGTGTGGCTGTATGTAATCTAATTCTTGCTGGACATTTTATTTCTTCTATGTTGTTGAATAAAGATGCCTGCTATATGGCCAAGCTAAGTATTCAATACCAACTTAATAATCACACTTATTAGATTCTGTCACAGGGTGGGTATTGGGGATAGGAATAGGAATAGGGTTCAATATAATCAAAAGAATGGAAAAGATAAGCTTTAAATACATCTTTTAAAAGTGATTAGTTTTTAGATGTTTTGAATTATCTAAAATTAGTTTTATTTTATATTTAAAATGGTTATAATTTAGTAGTGAAGATTGCCATTACTAATCACTATCAGATAAACCATTTTTATTTTTTATAAATATAATTTTTTAATCTTTATTATTGTTTTTTTTTTTGAAAAAACAAGTGTGTTTATATAATATAGAAATGGCTCTCATAAAGATATATATAATCTGTTTTTAATTTTAAAAGTAGTTAAAAGATTAAAAACATTAAAAGTGGAAAATTTCTATAAAAAATTATTTATAATTATGATATTAATTGGTGTAAAGATTATTTATGAAATTTAGTAATAAAACCTAATCTAGTTTGAAGATCACATTAATAATGTTCATAATCATAATTTTAAAGATAAGAGATAATCATAATTTTAGGCATAAGAGATCATCACAATTGCAGGATTTGAATCATCATCTTCATTGATTTGCCTTTTAGTTATCTAAAGAGGTTCATTCAAAACCACAAGCTCGATCCATTATTCCTTCCTAGGATGATTTGGTCACCTTAAAAACAACTAATGAAGCACAGGGAACTTTCATTTACTGGAATACATGGCCCTTTTGTCATGTTAGCCACATAAGAGAAACTTTACAGCTTTATTACTTTAAAATTAAAAAAGATAGCAATGTTAAGTCCTATATAATTCGGTTGTAATTTCATTATTTTCACCACTATTCAACAATTATATTTATTTCTTATATATTTTGTAAATAGTCTAGTCATCTTAAATTAAATTTATGTGGTGGTAAAAAGTGAATAGGCCAAGATGATAAGACAATTCAATATGCATTTCAAACAACATGGACTTCCAGTCAAATTTTAAAAAATCCTAATGTGTGGGCTTTAAGCTTTGGGCATGGTCTTATAGTGTTAATGAAAATTTGTTATAAGCCACTTTAAACCTATTGACATAGTGAGCATTGATTATGAAGTTAGATATGTGAATTTGAGTCAAGTTGTTTACGTGGATGCAACCTTTAATGATTATGAGATAAAGGGTATTTATGGAAAATGGTGTTGTAATTGGTAATGGATGTATTGGTTAGTAAATATAAAATGTAGTTATGTATCTTACTGGGCTTTAATGAACCAACCATAGATTTTTCTTAAGGTTTTTCTATTTATAGGTAATTGTTGTTTGAGAAATGGTTTTGAAACCTAATTCTTGAGTTCTTTCACCATTGCAAAAATGACCTTGGATGATGGGAAAAAACATCACCATGACTTCATTAATGAAAAACAAAAGCCCCCCCCTCACAAAAAAACTAGGAGCCACCAAAACTAAAGTAGCTATGGTGATGATCAAAAGGCCCCCGGACATCACCCAACATTGATCATCGTTGAAATTAAAGGAGATATGGTGACGTTCAATATCTGTCACCGATAATAGTTTAGGTTCAACATTGTTGTTGCAAAAATAACAAATGGGGACAATCAAACTATCACCAATGCTTTGCATGATCATCACCTTTTCCAAAGAATAATAACATTCTTGGTGACATTACTTCAGGATCACCACCATTGATGTATAATAAAATATTGTCGTCATTAATGCAGAATAAAGGATTGTCTTCATTTCCATTCAACTTTAAAAAAAAAATATAATGATGATTCAATCTAACTGTCACCAATTCCTTACATGATCATCACCAAGGTGAGAAATCTGTATATGTGGAAAGTCTCAGATATTATAATCTCTCATTTCAATGTTTTTCCACATCAATTGATTATGTTTTTTTGCATCATTTATGCAATTTTGTGAAGGCTAGCTTGCAACCCTTTAAGATGACGAAAGGAGTGAAGGTGTAATTTTGGAAAATCCATAAGTTGTAATATAAGATAGTTTTAAAAATTCTTAGTGTGTAAGGTAATGCACCATCCAAGACACCATATCTATATCCTTTTGGATGTTTTTAGAAATTCTTCTATGAATTTTTGAAATGTATTTTGTAAAGTTATTCCAATGTGATTTGAATGCTTGTTTTTGTGTTAGAATTCGTTTTTTAAGCAAATAGAGTGCATTCATAGCATTGGATAAGTAATATGAGCATATATGAGGATGTGCCATGGAAGATAAAAATGGTAGCGTGTAACAAAAACATCTCAAATATACTTTTTAGGGTAGAATGTGCATCTCTATGATATTTTATTAAAAAACAATTGCAAAAAAATTGTATATATGTTGTAATTAATGATTTTTAATCTATATTGTAATATGAATAATGCCTCCATGTCATTACTATGTGAATGTTTGAATAATTTGATGGTTATAAACAAATAGGAAAGGAAGTTACAAAAAATTTCATTACTTTTTCATGGGATAAATAATGGATTATGTGACATTTTGCAAGGGTAAATTGTATTAATAATAATACATTGAGAGGTTGGTTGTAGGTTGAAGTAGGTTTTGATTAATTTCTTTTATGATATCGTTATTTATTATAGAAATTGAAAGGCCTTTGTAACTTGTAATATGGTACAAAAGCATTGACCATTTGAATAGATAAGAAAATATAGTGTGTCATTGATGTCACTTCCAATTATGTCTATGATTTTCTTTTAATTTTGTTGGTATAGATAATTTTTTGTTGTGCACTCTAGCCTTCAAGAGTGACATTCTTGCATCAAGTGGAGGAAGAGTAGAGGAATCCTAAGTTTGAAGAGAATTCTAACAAGGAGTGAAGGCATTAGGAAGAACTATCAAAGAGTAGTGTGCAAATTTTAATAGAAGTTCTAACATGGAATGGCAGGATGAGAATTTACTACATGACAAAAGGTTGAGGAACACCCAAAAAAGTGGATGATGGTATAGATGTTGTAGAATTTTTTAGTGTGTTAACTGTGAGAAGGGATGTTAGAGTGAAGATGGGGGAGAAGTGAAAGTTATAAGAGAAGAACCAAAGGAATAAGTTTCCATAGAGGAAACATTGATGACTTATAATGTATCTAAGAGGTTGACTAAAACTTGGTACCCCTTTGTATTGTGGAGACTTGGAGGATTCATGAAGGTGACCTATGTATCACTATGTATATGTGTGATCAGGTGCTCAAATTATGCTAAAAAATGAAATTTTTTCAGAATGGTGTGGAACTTGAACAACCATGTAGATCTCGTCATTTTGAATCCGACGCAACTCATTTCGTGGAAAACCGACATTGTATGCTCCCAGAAATGTGTTCTATCCACTTTGTCAAATAAGCAATTTAAAAATAATGCAGGACAACCTAGTCAGCAGTCCGTACAGCTGACTGGGCATGCCTACGTGGCAGGGTGATTGTGCAGGTTGACTTGGTCAATGTTTTTCCTCTGGTGTATGGTATTGTACCAAGTGGCATGTTTGTATTGGGTCAAAATGGCGTGTTTTGGTTGGGTTTTGAAAGGCCAATCAAAGGCTACCACGTGGCCCAGCTAGGGGCTGCCACATGGCAACCCGAGGGCCACTAAAATTTATGTAGAAGTTTGAGCAAAGCGGGTGGGGGTCAAACTCGTGACCTCCAAACACTAGCGTTGAGCCTTTACCATTACACCACGACTATGTTCCTTGATATATAGTGTATTCGGCATAGTTTTGTTTTCATAATGTTTCTGCCATGGTGGGAGGGGGGTGGGGTCTAGCCCCAGCCCTGGTCACTGCCAGAGGCGGGAGGCTAGCCCCACGCCCCCCCAACAGTCCATAACCACAATGTTAAATGCCACCGTCACCATGTGACATAACACAAGACCGTCAGGACTTCCGGTTAGTTAAGTGACTAACCATAACCGCAAAAAATGTTATGCCTATGTGTCCACACTTAATGCTAAGTCCGATGGTTAACTAAAAAACTGCAGCATTTTTATCATAATTTTTTTTGTATTAAACCATATGTTTATGGTTTGAAATTCGACATTAAGGCCTTATTGGGAAAATTAGCATGGTGAAAATTTCACTCGATTTTTGGGCAAATTGGCTCTCAATTAGCGGAATTCTGGGTGGATTTGTAGGATGGTGCCAAATTTTGAGGAATTTGTGAATCGATTAGTGCCAAAACTTGGGGAATTCATAACTTAATCAGTTTTTGACCAAATTGGAGGCAGAAACTTAGGCTACACAGGAATTTTTGGGCATTCTGGAGCTGATGGAACATGTTTCAGAGTTGTTTGAGCATTATAAACATATGTAATCACACTTTTGAGCATAATAGAAGAGGGCCAAGCCATTGGAAGCTGGACCAATGAGACATAGCCCAGGCGGGGTGAACTCCTTCATCATGTGTTGTTGTGTTACTATTTATGGTGATGTTCATGTTTGTTAGATGTTGTTGTTTAGTTTTTTTTTATGTTATTTTGCTCAAAAAATTCACATAAAAACTCATATTTAACTTGCATTTTACCTCATACTCCTCAAGCACTTTGTTTATATCCTTAATTGGATCTTAGCACAAAAAACACTAATATTCCCATTCAGATCAATTTGGTATCAGAGCACTAGGTTTACTTGTGCAAGGAGGATTTAACTATTTTTCAAGTGTTTACATGCTTACAAGGTTGAAGCTCAAGAGAGGAGAAGGCAAGCTTGTGGGTGCAGGTCCGCATTTGCCACAATCTCCACCACAAGATTCACATCCAGTTTTAGTAGAAGCTTCAGTAATCATGTATCATGAAGGAGTGAATGATAACATGACAAAGGATGAGAAGGCTTATAAGAAGGCTTTATTTGACATGACAGAGATGGTGAAGGTCCTATATGAAGAGAGGAACACAAGGTTGCAGGGTGAAAGCTACAAGCCTCCAAGAGGAGAGGGTTCTCCAGGAGGAGGAGGTAATGGAAATGGTGATAAGCCACCATCTACTCCACCATCATCCACATCACCATCTTCACCTTCATCTTTATCCTCTTCCATTACTACAACCCTTACTCATACTCATTAACATACCTCAAAAGGAATGGGTAAACAACTCTTGTTAAAACTTTATATTAAATTTGAGATGCCTATGCATAATGGTGCAGTGAATGTAGAGAATCTTGATAATTGGGTTCGTCAATTGGAGGTCTACTGCAAGATTCAAAACCTTCAAGATGATGACACAAAGATTTAGCTAGCTTCCTTGAGATTGGAGGGTGCAACACTAGTATGGTGGGAAGCCAAGACACAAGAAGAGATGAAAAACCATGGTAACATTTCAATCTCTTGGTCTAATTTTATTGCTACAATTAAAAGGAAAACTTACCCTCTAGCATATATACAGAAAGCCATAATGGACTGGTAGAATTTTAGAAAACTAAAGGGACAAATTATTCAAAATTATACACAATAATTTAGGAGAAGAGCACTAGTTTTGGGTGTCAATTTATCTCCTCAAGACACTTTGTTAAAGTATATTGGGGGTTTTCATAGCTATCTTAGAAATACTATTCTCATGTTCAATCCCACAAACTTAGATGAGGTTTGTGTTCAAGCCACACATCTAGAAGCAAGAGGGAAACTTAGTGGAGATGAGAAACGTGATAGTTTCCTTGAGTATGAAGATAAAAGAAAGGGTAAGTTTATTGGAAAATGAAAGAAAAATGGTTCTATAAAGTTAGAAAAAGAGAAACTAATATGTAAACATTGTTCGAAAAATGGCCATGATGAAGACCATTGTTGGCAACTCCATCCAGAATTGAAGCCCAAGAAACTTAAAACCAAAGAGAAGGAGAAAACAACTGCAATCATTGAACATGACTTAGGTTCAAATTTAGGAGATGAAACCAAGTTTTCAACAATGGTTTTGAAAGGTAAGAACATAGAAAGCACTAGTTCTTCAATTTGTTCTAATGTAACTCAAGATGATGATACAAGAATTGAACTCTTTCATATTAGAGTTGTTTCAAAGCACACCAAAATAGACACACTATTTGATAGTGGTTCTCAAGCCAATTTGATTTCTGAAGACTTAGTGAAGATTTAAATCTAGAAACCGTTACACATCCAAGACCTTATCCTTTAGGCTGGATATGAAAGAATAAAAACTTGCAAGTAACAAGGAAGTGCATCCTAAGGTTTGCAATCAATTCAAACTTTCTTGACGAAGTTGAACTTGAAGTAGTTCCACTTGAGATTCTAGGTATTGTTTTGGGAAGTCCTTATCTTTATGATAGGAGGGAAATATTTTATCGCCATGAGAATAAGTACCACTTGTTCAATAATGGACTTGAGTACATAGTTAGAGTGCATAAGAAGAAGATGAGTTTGTCTCTTATACATGTAGGAGAAATGAAGAGAATAGTGAATGCAAGTCAAAATTTAGCTTTGTTAATGTTCAAGCATAGTGATGTTTTGAATGAGACCTTTCAAGAAGATGCATAAAATGAACAAGATGATTTCATTGAAGTGGCTAATGGTTGTAATAAGATGTTTCAGGGCTCTAACATGTTGCCTTTGAAAAGAGGTAAACAAGGTGTGAAAGATTTGTAGCAGTCCACATCATTGATGAACAATGATGGGAACAAAATGTCAGTGTTGAATGGTGAAAAAATCAAAGAACAAGCGCCAAAGAAAGGTGAAAAATAAGGCAGAGGTTCCACATGTACTTCTTTTGGGTTTCAAAATGGTACATGGCAATGGCGAAAACACTTGGTCAAAATTCGATGCGAGTACAATGCAAGACAAGCTAAAAATCACCATGTCAACAACGTTCGAGGTGAGAAAGTTTTCAAGTTATTAAAGTTTCATTTGAATAAGGACCAAGGAAGGAACAAGTTTGTTTCTTCAAGGATAGTTTTTTGTTCTACAAATTCTAAGAAATTATATCATAATGGTATCTACAACAGCAAGACATGGTCTCCAGAATCAAGGAAAAAGATCAATTTTCATGAAAAGCTCAAATAATTTGTTGAATTCGGAAAATTCTAGTGGATTGAGACTAAAAGGGTTAGAGGGATGTACTCTCATCCACATGTTCAGTAATGAAAGATATTTTGGGGTCCAAAAGCTTCCAGTGGCAAGGTGTGATCAGGTGCTAAAAAATATGCTAAAAAATGAAAGTTGTCAAAACGATGTGGAACATGAACGACTGTGTAGATCTCATTGTTCTGAATCTGGCGCAATTCATTTCACGGAAAACCGACACCGTATGCTCCCAGAAACACGTTATTTCCACTTTGTCAAACAGACAATTTAAAAAAAAAAAGGATCGCCCAGTCAGTAGTCTGTACAACTGACTGAGCATGCCTACGTGGTAGGGTGACTATGCAGGTTGACTTGGTTAATGGTTTTCCTTCTTCGTATGGTATTGTGCCAAGTCTCACATTTGTGTTGGGTTGAAATGGCGCGTTTTGGTTGGTTGTTGGAAGGCTAATCATAGGCTTCCATGTGGCCCAGCCAGGGGCTACCATGTGGCAGCCCAAGGGCCACCAAAATTTATGTTGAAGTCCAAGCCGAGTGGGCGGGCTCCAAACACTAACGTCGACACTTTACCATTACACCATGACCCTGTTTAGTGTATTCGGAATAGTTTTTTTTTCATAATGTTTCTGCCATAGGGGGAGGGGGCTGGGGTATAGCCCCAACCTTGGTCACCACCGGAGGCAGGACCAAGGACAAGAGGCTAGCCACGCGCCCCCCCAACGGTCCATAACCGCAATGTTAAATTCCATCGTCACCATGTGACATACCACGAGACCGCCGGGACTGCTGGTGAGTTAAGCCATTAACCATAACTACAACCATTAAGTGTTATGCTCATGTGTCCACACTTAATGCTAAGTCTGATGGATAGCGGAAAAACCACGACATTTTTATTATAATTTTTTTTGTATTAAACCATATGTTTATGGTTTGAAATTCGACCTAAGGCCTTATTGTAAAAATTAGTGCGGTGAAAATTTGGCCCAATTTTTGGGAAAATTGGCGCTCAGTTAGTGGAATTTTGGATGGATTTTGTAGGATGGTGCCTGATTTTGAGGAATTTGTGGACCAGTTAGTGCCAAAACTTTGGGAAGTCATAACTTGATCAGTTTTTTACCAAATTGGAGGCAAAAAGAGGCTACATATGCATTTTTTGGCATTCTGGAGTTGATGGAATATGTTTCACAGATGCCTGAGCATTGTAAACATATTAAATCACACTATTTAGCATAATAGAAGAGGGTCAAGCCATTGGAAGTTGGACCAAGGAGACATAGCCCAGGCGGGGTGAACTCCTTCATCATGTGTTGTTGTGTTACTGTTTATGGTGATGTTCATGTATGTTAGATGTTGTTGTTTAGTGTTTTTTTTTTATGTTAATTTGCTCAAGAAATTCACATAAAAACTCATGTTTAACTTGAAATTTACCTCATAATCCTGAAGCACTTTATTTATATTCTAAATTAGATCTTAGCATGACAAACACTAATATTCCCATTAAGATCAATGTGATTCATGAATATGAAATATTTGAAGGTGTTAGTAACATAACACAAAGAAAGTGAGGGTTTTGAGCTTTGTGAATAGGTTTGCGAGCTCAATTACTAGGATGATAGTGGGGCTAGTCTATGGAGCAAGACCATTGTCATAAGGAGTTAGTGGTGGATGGAAGGAGATTAAATGAAATTTATGAAGTATTTATTTTGGGATTTTATTACCTTTATGGTTGAGCGAATATTTAGGGATTGTCATCTTATTTTTCCTTATTAGCACCCTTGATCCCTAGTTGTTCACGTCGTCTGAAAGCTCTGCTGACAGGATTACTAGGTAAATGTAATATCCCAAAATGGAATAATGCATTGATACACAAACATAATATTTGAAACACGGAAAATGTACATAAAGATAATGATCAACACAGATATAGATAAAATAGATCAGCCATTTCATTATACATCAACAACAAATGAAAGTACACAGTGCTCCAAAAGGAATGCACTCAAGCCACAAGATGGCTGAAATACACTAAAGAAACCAAGCATTGGAAATGTTGTGCTGCTACTGCTATTGTTACTGCTAGAAACTACTGCTACTGAGGAGAAGAACCATTTGCGGAAGGTTGTTAGAGTTCTCATAATGATCTGCACTTTTAACCACAAATTCTACTCAAAAAACCCAGAAAAACCCAAAAAAATTTTGGCCAGATTTTAAATTTGGATTTTCGGCCCTTTTTGGGTTGCACACTACACCCGTGCTAGCATAAACTACGCTGTCAAGGATGAAGGCTCTCTAGCCTGCTGAAAAATATGGATATGAAGCTCAAGGCTGATGGAAATAATGCATGCAATGTGAAGGAATGGTCCTCCACTGGATTTACCTGAAATGCTAGCACCTTCCCTTCTCCCTTCGATCTTCAGGACTGGACTACGCAATTCCTGATGGAAGTACTGCTGCTGGGAAATGAATAATAGTTAGCCTGATGCCTGATATAGATTTGAAGCACTAGAAGTCTGATCTTGAAGCTCAAGGTGATAGCATGAATCATACACCGTTTCTCTAGCTGAAATACTGAAGACAACCTCCTCCTCTCAAACTAATCTTCAGAAATGTGAAATTTTTTAATATGGATGTTTTACAGAAAGAAGGAAAAATATGGCACCAATGCCTGATGATGAATGAAGGACAATACTCTTTCAAGATCTACTTAATGAGATATGTTTGATTCTCAACCAGGAACACCCAGTGCTAAACATCACTTGCAATCTTAGCTAAACAACCAAAGAAAGCATGGAATGTCAAATGACAAATCCAGATCTAAACAGATCACAAAATCAATAATCCAAAGCATATAATCTATGTTGCCTTCATCTCCTTTATATAGTTTATGAGCCTTCCCAAGCCTTGGCCCACCTCATAACTTCATTGTACATGTGGACATAGGTCTCCATGTTGACTGCGTTATCTCTACATGATCTCCATCATGTGTGAATGTAATGATCACCCTCTCCATCATGTGTGCATTAAATGCACTTCTTCCTCCATCATGTGTACATTAGATGCACCCTTCTCCACTAACTTATCATAATTGATTTATGATCTTACTTTGAATGCATTATGATTTTAGTTGACCTTTTCAAGATCCTCATGATTTTACATTTAAGATCCATGATCTTATTTGACTGTTTCATCCTCCATGATCTATCTCATAAATGAGACATGATCTCCATTAAATGAGCTGCTCCACTACTCCATGATTTTAGATCTAAATAGAATATCCACATACACACATCAAAAAAGTGGTTTTATTTATCTTACGAGATTATGAGTTTCCTCACCTTTGTTTACTTAATTAATTAGTTTATTAGAACTCTAACCTTCCAAATATCATGTGAAAATTTAGGAATATTATAGTCCTCCCCGGAAAAATGTTGCTTGCCCTCAAGCAACTACAAAAGTGAATGCTACAACAAACATCCTCCTTCCAAATGGCATCCTCATATGGAAGGTCTTCCCATCTGTCACAATGTGTCATGCATGTCTAGATCCAAAGCTGCCTTTCTAGAATGTCTAGAATGGCCTCCAACTGGAAAGTTAGATACCCATCCTTAAAAATGAACCTCCAAGTGGAAACCATATGATGACCAAAGATCTTCTATACACATGAGATACATAAAATGAAGTGGTTCATTCCCAAAGTGGAAAGTCCCAACTCATGTACTACCTCTCCAACCCATGATACATAGAGTAGATTGCATTTATCAATGCTCACATCATTAGCCCTGTTGGCCATGTAAGATCTAAACATCACATCAACATAAGGATAAATAAGAAGTAGAGACATATGGATGAATACTAACAATATCAAACCATATTCTCCTAATAAAAAACAACACAAAAAACCCTTATGTTTCCATGCTAGATCATCATGAAAACAAGTAAGAGAGCCAAACTCTCTCAAAAGGAGCCACTGCAACAATGCTTCTTGTTGCCATGCCAAATCATCAATAGAATATGAGAGCCATACTCTCTCAAAAAAAGCCATCTCAACAATGCCTCTTGTTGTCATACCACATCATCATTGTACCAAATGTAGTGGCCATATTCTCTCAAGAGAAGCCACCCTAACAAGGCATCTTGTTGCCCCATCACATCATCATTATACCATGTACAATGACCATAATCCCCCAACAGAAGTCAACGCTGTAAGGCCTCCTGTTGCCATCCTCCAACAATGTCATGCAATGTATGGGAAGAATTCAGCCCATACTCTCCCAATAATAACCATAGTAACAAGGATTCTTGCTGCCTCATTGCATTATCATGATGCAAGTCATGGAGAAACAATATAGTAATGGACATGTGAGATATCTCATCAACATAATAAAAACAAGCTCCCTTATGCCACATCATGTGAGAGTTATGATTTCTCCCAAACCAAAGTACATACATGAACATGAGATACATCCCAAATAGAAATACATGTAAAGACATGACACATATCCCAAACAAGAGTAAATACAAGGACATAAGATATAACATGTGATGTCCAAACTCTCTCATCAACAACCAAAGCAACCATGCCTTTTTCTTCTGCATCCTTCCAGTGATGTGTAAGGCATGACTCAGAAAATTATGACTCATTGAGTGGTAGCCATACTCACCAAAGAGCAACCAGCGCAACCATGCTTCTTGCTAGCATGTGTCATAGATTTGCAAGTGGTTTGGCAACCCTTTGCTCCATACTATCAACCATTCATCCCAATGTGGATGATGGGTCTCATTCTGAAAATACTTGGTATCCTCCCATTGTAGGACACCAACCTCCTCAAAATTATGAATAAATTTGCACTCCATGATATGTTGAAGTGCACCTTCAATGAGATCTCTCCATGAGACCTTCTTATCATCAATGGCCCTCCAAAACCAATAAGGTTCTAGATCTTCTGCAGGTAGAAGTTTCTCTTTGAGATGTGAGATGCTCATTGAGAAAGTGTCATCTAGAAAGGAGAAAATGTTTCTTATCTCAAGATGTCTACCATCTATCATCTTTTCCTCCATTGCTTCATGAATGAAGCTTCCATATGATTGCTCCCATAAGGAATGGGTCCTCTTCTTTTCACTGCTGCTCATGGACAACGCTATAGATCCACAAGGTGATACATGTGTTGTCTCAAAGAAAGGCACAATGTTGAACTCATAGCCAGCCATTGTACATAGAATCATACTCATCCTACCTTCAAAAATTCTACACTTCAACTCAAGAGGTTGAATGTAGTTCATCCATGAAAAACTAGGATGGTTCGTCATCTCTTCCTTGATTAGATCAAGGGTCCTTTGTGCAGTGATATAATGCTTCTCCAAATCAGCATGATGTTCTAACCCTTGGTCATGCAATAGCCCTGATGGCATGTCCCCATAAGTTTCAATAAGAGGTACTGAAACAATATGAGATGAAAGTGTATGCATACCTTGGATCAACTGAGATTCAGAAACATCTTGCAAGAACACAAGAGTTTCTTCTTGCGGTGCAAAGGTCTCTCCAACTGCTGGTAAGAGTGATGGTTGCACTTCTACAAGTGTATCAGCGCTGGTATCTGTCTCCTCCTCTTATGCATCTCATCAATCATGCATGGGGCTCCAAATTTAAAGAACTCAAGACCATCTTGCAAAGATGCAAGTGATCCTCCTCTTGATGTAAGCACATATACAGCTGGTGGTGGTAGAGACTCCTCTTGAGTGATAATGATAACATCGTCTCTTGAATATTCATGCACTATCTCCTTGATAATGGGAGATGTCATCATGTGAGATGTCTCTGGTTTCTTTCTACCATATCTTTCCTTCAATCTTTGAATAAAATCTGCATAAGAAGACACCTTCATGTGTGTCAAGTGATTGAACCACCATTTTCTTGCTTCACCTTTAATGTGCAGCGCTACAAACTCCACAACCTCTCTTTCTAATATAGAATATTTCAGAAATAATGTAAATAAGTCTTCCCTCCAAGCCCTTAAGGTGCTTGTGGAAGATCCATCAAATGTAGGCAAGAAGAATCTATGCCTCTTTCTTCTATTGCTGCTTCTGGATATCCTCTCCTCTTTGAGTTTTAGAAACTGTTGGAGAGAGAGATTTTCCTTCAATGCTCTAGGCTGTGACTTGTATTCAAACATATATTCACTTAGGGTCTCATGCCCCAAGCATTCATCACATTCAGACCAGTCCTCTTTCTCAAAGGAAGTGGATCTAGTGGAATAATGTGAAGCTTTTTGCTTCTCCGACCTTATTTGATGTTGAAAAGAAGTGCTGGGACCTTCTCCATCTTGAAACCTTCTTGAGGTCTCTCTTTGCCTTTCTCTTCTTGTTTCATTGATCCCCTTAGAGAGATCCTTCATAGATCTAAAGAAATATGAGGCAAAACTTAATCCCTCCATAGTAGATCTCTACTATCTACTTTTCATATATTGTCAAAATGTCCACAAGCTGAGCCAAAGATCATGCTCTGATACCACTGTAATATCCCAAAATGGAATAATGCATTGATACAAAAACATAGTATTTGAAAAAAAGAAAATGTACATAAAGATTATGATCAACACAGATATAGATAGAATAGACGAGCCATTTCATTATACATAAACAACAAATGAAAGTACATAGTGCTCCAAAAGGAATGCACTCAAGCCACAAGATGGCTGAAATACACTAAAGAAACCAAGCACTGGAAATGTTGTGCTACTACTACTGTTGCTACTGCTGGAAACTACTGATACTGAGGAGAAGAACCATGTGTGGAATATTGTTAGATTGCTCAGAATGATCTGCGCTTTTAACCACAGATTCTACTCAAAAATCCCAGAAAAACCCAGAAATGGTTTGGCCATATTTTAAATTTGGATTTTCAGCCCTTTTTGGATTGCACACTACACCCCTGCTGGGATAAACTGCACTGTCAAGGATGGAGGCTCTCTAGCCTACTACAATATATGGATATGAAGCTCAAGGCTGATGGAAATAATGCATGCAATGTGAAGGAATGGTCCTCCACTGGATTACTACCTGTAATGCTAGAAACTTCCCTTCTCCCTTGGATCTTTAGGACTGGACTGCGCAATTCCTGATGGAAGTGTTGCTGCTGGGAAATGAATAATAGTTGGCCTGATGCCTGATATAGATCTGAAGCACTGGAAGGCTGATCTTGAAGCTCAAGGTGATAGGATGAATCCTACACCGGTTCTCCAGCTGAAATACTGAATACAACCTCCTCCTCTCAAACCGATCTTCAGAAATGTGCAATTTTTGAATATGGATGTTCTGCAGAAATTAGGAACAATATGGCACCAATTCCTTATTATTAATGAAGGACAATACTCTTTCAAGAGCTACTCAATGAAAGAGGTGGGATTCCCGACCAGGAACACCCAGTGCTCAACAACACTTGGAATCTTAGCTAAACAACCAATGAAAGCATGGAATGTCAAATGACAAATCTAGATCTAAACAGATCACATAATCAATAATCCAAAGCATATCTTCTATGTTGCCTTCATCTCCTTTATATAGTTTATGAGCCTTCCCAAGCCTTGGCCAACCTCATAACTGTGTTGTACATGTGGACATAGGTCTCCATGTTGACTGCATTGTCTCTACATGATCTCCATCATGTGTTAATATAATGATCACCCTCTCCATCATGTGTGCATTAAATGCACTACTTCCTCCATCACGTGCACATTAGATGCACCCTTCTCCACTAACTTATCATAATTGCTTTATGATATTACTTTGAATGCATTATGATTTTAGTTGACCTTTTCAAGATCCTCATGACTTTACATTTAAGATCCATGATCTTATTTGACAATTTCATCCTCCATGATCTATCTCATAAATGAGACATGATCTCCATTAAATGAGCCGCTCCACTATTCCATGAGTTTAGATCTAAATCTAGAATATCCACATACACACATCAAAAGTGGATTTTATTTATCTTTGAGGATTATGGGTCCCTCCACCCTCTTATTTACTTACTTAATTAATTTTATTAAGAACTCTAATATTCCAAATATCATGTGAAAATTTGGGAATATTACAGTAAATCGTTCTATAGGATGACTTGACAGGGGTTTATTCATGGATGAGATCTGGTGGCGCTCAAAACTACCTTAGGCTGAAATAAGGTAAATCTCAAGGCAACATCAAACTAAGCTCAGCCTCGTAGCTAGCCCTACGAGGACAGGAGAGGGCTCTCTCCGGGTCTATCTCGGCAAAAGGTGTTCAAAGGGGCTGAGATGACTTATAGTGGATACTAATTTTAGGCTAGTAAATAGATAGGAAAGTTTGTTTTAAATTTTTTGGGTTTTCGTTGGAAAAATGGGAAAAACAATTTTGGGCTCGGGGATGAGGCCAGATCTTTGCAGAATTCGAGTTGGGGCAAGGTAGGCAGTAGTATTGATGCTTTTTTATTATGTGTATGGATGGATCAGAATGAAAAGGAGCTGAAGAGGGAAAGGGAGAACAAGGATCCTCTCCAAACTGGCGAAAACATATAAAACTAAACAAATTTAAAGGCAGAGCACTGGAATCAATGGATTCTACCTCATTTACTCATTCATTTAGTTTCAGAAGAAAAAGGAGGGAATGGCATACATTAAACATTAAAGAACTTACAAATAACTGAGAGAACACACCATCAAAACTGAAAGCCACAAGAATCCCAACAGGTGCTACAAAACCTCTGATCTTTCCTTAGCCAAAATGCAGAAAATATGTACAATAGTGTGCCAAACTTTTCCCAAGAGTCCAACCCTGAAAGTGTCTCAGAAAATACAATAAATAGACAATTCTAACCCCTTCCCATGCCTCTAGGGGTCGAGCTCATGCTTCTAGGAGCAGTTTGAACCAATTCTAAACAAAGAGCTAAAATCTAGGCAACCAAACAACTTGCCTCTATAAGCTAGGAAACTGATCCATTCACTTGATTTTCACTTTTTTGTGAATGAATCATCTAGAACAAGTAAATAAGTGCCAAATTTACATCATGTACATCAAATTACATCAAGAAAAACCAAAAATTACATCAAGAGGTGAAACTAGTCCAAACTGGCCGAATTTCTGAGCTGGAAGGTGAAAAATAGGCTAATTTCCTCTATGCGCCGCGCGACTTTGGACCTGCGTTTGGAGCACTTCCCAAAGTCAAAATCAAGCTCATGATAGCTTGTTGGAAAGCCCTGGATGTCTGCTATCCAACCCAAGTGGAATTTTTCAATTTGGAGCCCATTTGCCCCTCCAAAACTTAATTCTCCCAAAAGTACTTCCTGCTGGTGCAAAAGGTGGCAGAAAGGTGATTTTCATGGTGTTTTTGGCCCTTTTGATCATCCAGAACTTGATGAAATGCTTCAGCCATTTCTGAGCATGCATAAATTACCATGAAAAATCCAAAAATACAAATTTTTCCTCCAGAAAGTGTCCCAATCATAAGCGCGCGTCGGGACGCGCTACACGTTGGGCGGAAAAACCTGTTTTGTGACCAAAATTTTCAAAAATGGCAAAAAATTCTCCAAATTTGCTGAGATTCAGAGTGAAGATCCACTATCATGCCTCATGCTCTGCCAACGAAGCCTCGGAAAAAATCCGAAGTGGATCAGGCCTCTTTCGCCGTTTCAGTGCTCTGCTCAACCTTCTCTTCAAGATCTTCATTTTTGCTTTGCAAACGTGCATGCGGGCCCAATAATGACCTTTCATATGACGGAGCATGTCTTTGTCTCTATTGGCCTTTGCCAAAAACTTCTCCAGATGAATGTTAACATGCATGAGTTCGGTCTCTCGCTCAATTGGTGTCATGTCACCAGGTCTCTTCCGGGCCAATTGTCGATCTTCACGGATTCGCCGCAGCTCTACAGGTGTGTGTTGATCCTCTAGCTATTTGTTCCGCTGCTCCAAGTACTTTATCACCCACTGTGCTCTCTGTAAATTCTCTGTCAAAGTACCAATTTCATCTTTCTGCTCCTGGATGACCTCCCTCAGTTTCGAGCTGGGAGAGCTCGAATCAACATCAATCAATGTAAACTCAGTATCTTGGCCTCCTGAGGGGCCCTCATCCTGCATCGGCCTCTTGCCTCTGTCCTAAACCTGTACCTGTGCTGATGTCGAAGGCGAGACCCCTTCCACACCATGTGGAGATAGTACTCGCGCTGCTGATGAAGTCAACGAGACCCCTTCCACCCTGGGTGGAGATAGTACTCGTCGTGTAGCTGCAAATAAGGCTCTGTGGCCTCGCTGATATGTCACATACACTGGAGCACTGATATGCTCAGTCTCAGGAATATCAAACTGGTGTGAAGGCTCTCCCTCATCATGAACTACCTCGGGAGGCGGCTGTGGCGTTGCAAAGAATTCACGGGAGATGAACTCATCCCATGCGATGCCCTGCTATGCGAGCTGATGTACCACCATGATTTTGATCAGCGCGTAATGATATATACTGTTATGCTACTGTGCTGGGGTCTTCTTCTGTACAAGAAATGTCATCCGCTCTATGTTACGGTACATGAAGTATGGAATGCTCATCATACGTACCCTCATGAAATGCATCAAGAAGCGGATATGGTACGCATAGAGGCGCAAGAATCTGCCCTCGCAACTGAAATATCGAATGATCAGTCTCATCAATGGTGAATACTCATCCTTCAGAAATTGGAATGGAAATACCCTGCTCAGCTGCCTCATATATCCAGGTCTGATATGGCTCATAATAGGATTTCTCTAGCTGCTGTCGTTTGTTCCATTCCTCTCCTATGTTTGGTATCCCGGTGGCCTGAGCAATGGTCTCTGGTGACAAAATGAAGTTTACTCCGGCAAGGTTTACACGGCCATCATGCAAATGTAGAACAAATAGGTGAGCTAACTCATGATGATGCTGAGTTTGGGAAATCATCTCACAATAATGGAAACATGACTGACGCTGAAAACAATCCATTGCAAGCGGGCAAGCCTGCAATTGAACCAAAGAAGTAGGTTCCTCCCTGACATGCCTGCCACTTTTGCCACTTTTGTGAGACCTCCTTGGCACATCAACCTCTGTAGATGAATCACTGTCCTGCTCATACCCCTGCTCATAAACTGAATCCGTCTCTGACATGATGCTGAAAACAAGATGTTTGACAAATATATGCTGATATAGGTATGGTGAAAACAAGCATTAGGAATATGTCTGAAAATGATGACTTGGTGCTTTGCCTTTCAATATCAAATATGCCAACTGTTTCAAACATGAAATGGAGAACTGTGGGAGGTATAAACAGTGGGCTAAAGGACTGTCAAATGGCTTTGGAAAAGACAAACAATTTACTCACTGCCTTGGAACATGTTGGGATTACACACCTTTACAAATGGTATGGGAATGGGTGATATTAATGGGAATTGCAATGTGATAGACATAAGAGTTATCAAAATGGCCAAAGTGAAGTGAAAAACACGGAACAACCATTGATCCTTATGGAAACTTGAAGTTTTATAAATGGCAGGGAAAGAGGCAACCAGTAGGGTTTGGAATTGCACATGGGAACATAAGGGAATTTAGGATGTGAAACAGTGGTATAACAATGGGACTGTGGTATAATATCAGTGATCCCAGCAGTGAGGAAAATGATATAATGATAGTAGTGATATAAGCATACATAAAAATGGCATAAGAGTGTTCTGGAAAACGCAAGTTTTGACACCAATTTCAAATGACAATCATCACTCCTCAAACCCTATGGAGCAGATTTCGAAGTGGACATAGGGTTAAGTTTTGCACCATTCAAACATTTGTTTTCTCCGCCTTTAAACCACCACAACATATCCAAAAATCATTGAGCAGGCGTGGATAACTTACTTGAAGGCGAATGAGGCGATTTGATACGAGTTTGGGTGAAGGAGGGTAATTATCCAGCCTTAGGGCTCTATGCGCCACGCGCATGCCCAACGCGTCGCACTGGTTTGGTGCGCCGCACGCGTGTAAAAATGAACTGCACAAACTTGCCCAGTGCGCCGCACGCATCCTATGCGCCGCATGCTCTTTGTATGCGCCGCGCGCTGACTGTTAGCACAATTCCGGCCCTTCAACAATGAAATTTGTCTACAACCTCCAACTTCGACTTTGCTGTGAGAATTTGAAAACGTAACTTAACTCAAATGGTTTATATAACTTGGAGAAATGTCTTGCAAGGGTTGGATTTAATTTTTTCTTCCTCCATAACCCATTTTGTAATGTTTTGCAATTTTGGCACTTTATCATTTAATGAAACTCTGTCCTTTGGCTTTTCACTGATTTTCTGAGTTTTGGACTGATGAAATGATTTGATTTTTGTAGGGATTTTGGTGTTTGGACTTCGGAAAAGACCAGAGGCTGCATTGAAATTTTTTATAGTAGAAAAAATACATGATTGTTACAAAAAATAAATTTGACAGTTTCTTGTTCAAAACAGAGTTTTGAACTAGAAATGTCCTCAAATGTGTTTGACGATGAAAATTTGAATTAAGAACCTTTTCGAAACCATCCTCATGTCCTGCGGGCATTTATTAAATACAACAAAATACTGAACCCTAGAATCTAAAACTAAAAGACTCTTGTTGACGAAAATAATCATTTATGACCATGAATGATGTGACCTGAACTTCGATGATTTTTGAGGAGTTTTAATTAGCCCAGCAGGTACAAGAATGAGGGAATACAAGACGACCAAACCCTCTCGTCAGTCAATGGCATGCCCCTAGCGAAATGCAATGAAGTGAAGTTTGCGAGACACCTAAAAATGATATGAAAAAAGTGAAATGATCTCTGACGGAGGGCTGTAAGGACCGAGTCTAACATTGGCTCCAATGGGGATGGCAGCTGCCGCTTCTTGGAGGTGCCAAGAACTGCAGATCTTTGGGAGAGCAGACAGTGCCTTCATCCATTGGGCAATGGAGTCCATTATTTCAAGAAATCAACACGACTAATTTATTAACTGGAAACTAACTCACAAATGACTCATGACTGACTAAAACAAGTATTTACAAATCTTTTTGAAAAAAGGCAGTAGTCAATCAAGATTTGAAAGCATGATGACAACCACCTGCATACTAATGAAATATGTACAATCATGTGTAATGGGCCTTCCAATGTAACCAATCAAGAAGATGCCTCCTTGATTGATTCTCCTGATCAGATCTCCTGGTCAACAATGAATACTGGTAACTGGGCATCAAAAAACATAATTGACCATGATCTCCTTCATCACTGAATACAACAATAATCACCTTCACTGCTGACTGCAACAGATTTTCCACTAGATCCTGAAAAACATGAAGATTTAGCTTCTGCTGAAAGAACAAGGTATCTTTTTCTCCTGCTTCTGATATTCCTTCAGTAAAATTCTGTTCCTGGTCTCCAAAGAATTCTGAACAAGTAGATGAGAAGATCTCCTCTTGAAAAAACATTTCAAAACATGAGACATATGAAGAAGAATCTGAAAGGCAATCCTGAATGTTCTGATCTTCTGTAATCTGAATATATTGTAAGTCATCTTCATATGATATGACAGCCAGATTCTCATTACAGTCATCAATCATAAGAAAAGAAACTTCAGCTGATTCTTGAAGCTCAAACATGACATTTCTATCATCTACCATAACTTCATCAAGAGAAAATTTTTCACTTACTTGAACGAAGATCTCGTCTTGTTGTTCATGCACTAACTGGATTACCTCTTTATGAATACTTTGTTCCGATGAACTAAAAACATTTGGATCCATAACTGTGTCTTCTGCATTCCAGATGATCTCAACAGCAGAGTTATCCTTGATGGGTTTCAGCACAAGGTATGCTTGGTCATCACAACACGAATCGGGATGCAAAATGATTGATTTAGACATTATCACATTACGAAAATTAGGCTGGTATTACTTGCATCTTTGTCTTCTTCTATTGACGAGATACGAAACAACACACTTTCTCTTTCATCACTTTCAGCCATATGAAATCTTCAACACTGCTGATCTATAAAAACACATCCAGAGTACATCATCCTTTGGTAGGAAGAGGAAGAAGTTCCACCATCACCTTCTTGACCATGTGCACACTGTAGATCTGCGTTAACTTGAGTTGGAACAGGACCGTTCAAGAGTTGATCTATCTCGTCTTCAGATAGAGGAGATAATACTCTTTGTTTTCTTTGCCTTATGCAGTGATTTTCTTCATTGATTTCAAGTGAAGGAGTATACAGATTTTCTTCATACTGCTGATCCATTTCATGTAATTCCTGTTGACTGTCAACATGCAAAATGACTTCATTTTCCACCGCACTAAAATCTTGATCCTGCTGCAATATTTCATGATCGTATTTATGCTGCTGAAATGGATTTTCATATAGGGCTTCCATGATCTCATCATCCATGAAATTATCATCTTCATAATATTTCTCAAGGCTTTCAATAAAATTAGGAGCATGTTTGCAATAGTCATGAACTAAATTTAATGATGGATAAGATGCTTGATACCTTTCAATGAATAGAGCATGAAAATCCTTTAAACAGTAAATACAGGCCAGCGGCAAATTTTCATACCAAGATTGGGCTTCACCTTCCAGAGTGGCCAGGAATATCTTCATTAAGCAATCTTCAGGAAAATCCACCTTCTTCTTTTGAATATGCATGTGAAATCTAGCCGAGGATGTAAAGCGGCATCCTTCTTACCTTCATCGTTAAACGTAGGCAGATTCCTTGACCCATCTACCTTGGGCATCTTATTCGGAAAACCTGGAATGTGATCTCGGCTCATGGGAGCATATCTTATTGCAATCCGGTCCATCTTGACAATCTTGAAGCTACTGATCTCCCTGCAGTGAAGTCACCATGAAGCATTGATTCTTGGATTTGTCAGTGAATGAAGTCACCAGGTGAATGATTTCAGCCTTGCGGTGTCTGATCGTTGTTCACCATCAACGATCAGATCTGAACTTTGTCATCCTGTACCGGGGAGAACTTCCCCAGTATGGTTGCCACTATGTTAGCGCTCGAATCTACCTTAGGCTGAAATAAGGTAAAACTCAAGGCAACATCAAACCACGCTCAGCCTCGTAGCTAGCCCTACGAGGACAGGAGAGGGCTCTCTCCGGGTCTATCTCGGCAAAAGGTCTTCAAAGGGGCTGAGATGACTTATGATGGATACTGATCTTAGGCTATTAAATAGATAGGAAGGTTTGTTTTAAATTTTTGGGTTTTCGTTGGAAAAATGGGAAAAACAATTTAGGGTTCGGGGATGAGGCCAGATCTTTGCAGAATTCGAGTTGGGGCAAGGTAGGCAGTAGTCTTGATGCTTTTTGATTATGTGTATGGATGGATCAGAATGACAAGGAGCTGAAGAGGGCAAGGGAGAACAAGGATCCTCTCCAAACTGGCAAAAACATATAAAACTAAACAAATTTAAAGGCAGAGCACTGGAATCAATGGATTCTACCTCATTTACTCATTCATTTAGTTTCAGAAGAAAAAGAAGGGAATGGAATACATTAAACATTAAAGAACTTACAAATAAATGAGAGAAAACACCATCAAAACTGAAAGCCACAAGAATCCCAACAGGTGCTGCAAAACCTCTGATCTTTCCTTAGCCAAAAATGCAGAAAATATGTACAATAGTGTGCCAAAATTTTCCCAAGAGTCCAACCCTGAAAGTGTCTCAGAAAATACAATAAATAGACAAGTCTAACCCCTTCACATGCCTCTAGGGGTCGAGCTCATGCTTCTAGGAGCAGTTTGAACCAATTCTAAACAAAGAGCTAAAATCTAGGCAGCCAAACAACTTGCCTCTATAAGCTAGGAAACTGATCCATTCACTTGATTTTCACTTTTTTGTGAATGAATCATCTAGAAAAAGTAAATAAGTGCCAAAGTTACATCATGTACATCAAATTACATCAAGAAAAACCAAAAATTACATCAAGAGGTGAAACTAGTCCAAACTGGCCGAATTTCTGAGCTGGAAGGTGAAAAACATGCCAAAAACCTCTATGCGTCGCGCTCCAAAGCTCTATGCATCGTGCTACTTTCAGCCTATTTTTGGGGCACTTCCCGGAGTCCAAATTGAGCTCATGATAGCTCGTTGGAAAGCCCTAGATGTTGGCTATCCAACCCAAGTGGAATTTTTCAATTTGGAGCTCATTTTACCCTCCAAAACTTCATTCTCCCAGAAGTACTTCCTGCTGGTGCAAAAGGTGGCAGAAAGGTGATTTTCATGGTGTTTTTGGCCCTTTTGATCATCCAGAACTTGATGAAATGCTTCGGCCATTTCTGAAAATGCATAATTTACCATGAAAAATTCAAAAATGCAAAGTTTTCCTCCAGAAAGTGTCCCAATCATAAGCGCGCGTTGGGTGGCGCGACGCGTAGAGCAGAAAAACCTGTTTTGTGACCAAAATTTTCAAAAATGACAAAAACTTCTCCAAATTTGCTGAAATTTGGAGTGAAGATCCCCTATCATGCCTCATTCTCAGCCAACGAAGCCTCGGCCAAAATCCGGAGTGGATCAGGCCTCTTTCGCCGTTTCAGTGCTCTGCTCAACCTTCTCTTCAAGATCTTCATTTTTGCTCTGCAAACGTGCATGCGGGCCCAATAATGACCTTTCATATGATGGAGCATGTCTTTGTCTCTATTGGCCTTTGCCAAAAACTTCTCCAGATGAATGTTAACATGCATAAGGTTGGTCTCTCGCTCAATTGGTGTCATGTCACCAGGTCTCTTCCGGGCCAATTGTCAATCTTCACAGATTCGCCGCAGCTCTACAAGTGTGTGCTGATCCTCCAGCTGTTTGTTCTGCTGCTCCAGGTACTTTATCACCCACTGTGCTCTCTGCAAATTCTCTGTCAAAGTACCAATCTCAACTTTCTGCTCCTGGATGACCTCCCTCAGTTTCGAGCTAGGAGAGCTCGCATCAACATCGATGAGTATAAAATCAGTGTCTCGGCCTCCTGAAGGGCCCTCATCGTGCATAGGCCTCTTGCCTCTGTCTTGAACCTGTACCTGTGCTGATGTCGAAGGCGAGATCCCTTCCACGCCGGGTGGAGATAGTACTTGCGCTGCTGATGAAGTCAACGAGACCCCTTCCACCTCGGGTGGAGATAGTACTCGTCGTGTAGCTGCAAATAAGGCTCTGTGGCCTCGTTGATATGTCACATACACTGGAGCACTAATATGCTCAGTCTCAGGGATATCAAACTGGTGTGAAGGCTCTCCCTCATCATGAACTACCTCGGGAGGTGGCTGTGGCGCTACAAAGAAGTCACGGGAAATGAACTCATCCCATGCGATGCCCTGTTGTGCGAGATGATGTACCAGCATGGTTTTGATCAGCGCATAATGATATATACTGTTATGCTGCTGTGCTGGGGCCTTCTTCTGTACAAGAAATTTCATCCACTCTATGTTATGGTACATGAAGTATGGAATGCTCATCAACCGCACTCTCGTGAAGTGCATCAACAGCCGGATGTGATATGCATACAAGCGTGAAAAGCGCCCTTCACAACTGAAATAACGAATGATGAGTTTCATCAATGGTGCATACTCATCCTTCAGAAATCGGAATGGAAATACCCTGCTCAGCTGCCTCATATATCCAAGTCTGATATATGGCTCATAATAAGCTTTATCCAACTGCTGCCGCTTATTCCACTCTTCCCCGATGTTTGGTATCCCAGTCGCCTCTGAAATGGTCTCTGGTGACAAAGTAAAATCCACCCCAGCAAGGTTTACACGACCGTTATGAAAATGTAAGACAAATAGGCGAGCTAACTCATGATGATGCTGAGTTTGGGAAATCATCTCACAATAATGGAAACATGACTGACGCTGAAAACAATCCATTGCAAGCGGGCAAGCTTGCAATTGGGTCAAAGAAGTGGGCTCCTCCCTGACATGCCTGCCACTTTTGCCACTTTTGTGAGACCTCCTTGGAACATTAACCTCTGTAGATGAATCATTGTCCTGCTCATACCCCTGCTCATAAGGTGAATCTGTCTCTGACATGGCGCTGAAATCAAGATGTTTGACAAATATATGCTGATATAGGTATGGTGAAAACAAGCGTTAGGAGTGTGTCTGGAAATGATGACTTGGTGCTTTGCCTTTCAATATCAAATATGCCACCTGTTTCAAGCATGAAATGAATAACTGTGGGAGGTATAAACAGTGGGCTAAAGGACTGTCAAATGGCTTTGAAAAAGACAAACAATTTACTCACTGCTTTGGAACATGTTGGGATTACACACCTTTACAAATGGTATGGGAAAAAGTGACAGTAATAGGACTTGTACTGTGATAGATATAAGAGTTATTCGAATGGAAAAGTACAGTCAAATACAAGAGAACAACCATTGATCCTTATGAAAACTTGAAATTTTATCAATGGCAGGGAAAGAGATAAAAAGTAGGGTTTGGGATTTCACATGGGGATCAAAAGTATAAAGGGATATGGGAACACTGAAAATGGGACTGTGGCTGTGAGACCGTGGTAAATCTAACAGTGGCAATAATGACATTCCATAACAAGAGCATATATGTTATTGAAACAAGTTTGAAACACCAACAATATCACCAACACTTCTTTTAAAACCCTATGGAGCAATTTTGGATGTAGACATAGGGTTAACTTTTTGACCATTCAAACACTTGTTTTCTCCACCTTTAAACCACCACAGCATATCCAAAAATCATTGAGCAGGCTTTAACACACTTACTTGGAGGTGAAAAGATGATTTGAATTGAGTTTGGGTGAAGGAGGGTAATTTTCCGGCCTTAGGGCTCTATGCGCTGCGCGCACTCCCAGTGCGCCGCGCCCACACAAAAATACACTGACCAACTTTGCCCGGTGCGCCGCGCCCTCTTTGTATGCGCCACGTGCAGTTAACCACACAATCACGACCCTTTCAACGATGCAATTGCTCTTCCTCTTTTGAAAACTCGACTTTGCTATGGGATTTATGAATGAAACTTGATACAAATGGGTTCAAATAGACTTTGAAAATATCTTGCAAGAGATGGGTTTAATTTTTAGTTCCTCCACAACCCATTTTGTAATGTTTTTCAATTTTGGCACTTTATCCTTTCAATGAAACTCTGTCCTTTGGCTTTTTTACTGAATTTCTGAGTTTGAACTGATGAAATGAGTTGATTTTTGCAAGGATTTTGGCATTTGGACTTCGGCAAAGACCAGAGGCTGCATTGAAATTTTTTATGGTGGAAAAAATACATGATTATTACAAAGAGTGAATTTGACAGTTTCTTGTTCAAAACAGAGTTTTGAACTAGAAAAATTTCCTCGGATATGTTGGCAGTGAAGATTTGAATTAGACCTTTTAGAAATATCCTCATGGCACAGTAGGCATTTATTAAATACATCAAAGGCTGAACCTAGACTTCTAAAACTAAAAGACTCTTGTTGACGAAAATAATCATTTATGACCATGAATGACGTGAACTGCACTTCGATGACTTTTGAGGAGTTTTAATTAGCCCAGCAGGTACAAGCATGAGGGAATACAAGAAGACCAAACCCTCTCGTCAGTCAATGGCATGCCCCTAGCGAAATGCAACGAAGTGAAGTGAGCGAGACATCTAAAAATGATATGCAAAAAGTGAAATGATCTCGACGAATGCATGGGGACCGACTCTAACAAGACAAAAATGGTGGACTATGAATTGGCACCTGAAGGGGGATTATTGATTTAGATTACCACACCAGAGTTTAAGGTAGAAATGGAGGATTACCAAAGGGATTTATAGTTGGAAAAAATGTCCAAGTTGGCCTTAAAACTCTTAAAGGTTCCTAAGAGAAGGAAAATGGAGGTTTAGAAGTATCCAGAAAAAGATCAAGAGGTCAGGGGGACAAACACGTGCGAGGACTTAGGCCCTATATAGAGGGAAGTAAGTATGGATATTTTAGATACATCATGGGGGTTGTCGTAGGAGTTTATCCCATTTAGTTCTATGCCTTTTCAGTAATATGTATTTCTATGTATTGATTTTCATACCCCTTTTGAACTTTTTATAGAGCCAATTTTAGATGAGGTAATCATTACTATTAAGGGCGCATACAAGAATCCATCTAGTCCCTTTAAAATGAACTCCAACTGGTTAAAATACGAGGAGTTCATAAGCCTTGTCAGATCTCACTAGAATATTTTCAACCCTCACGAGGGTACCTCTGTTTCCTTCCAATTTAAATCCAACCTAAAATTAATCCAACACAAAAGTAAGGAATTGGCCAAAAAGAAGAAGCAAGAGACTACAAGGGATATGGAAGCCATCGATATCTAGAAACAATTTCTCTCTGAAAGGAAAGGAGAAGGTTTTGATAAGAAAGATGTAAAGGATGAATTAATTAGAATTGAAAAAAGAAGGAATGAGGTTATGAAGGAAAAAGAGGTTAAATGGAATCACAAAAGTAGGTCCATATGGTTGGAATGTGGAGATGAGAATACTAAATCCATGCATATGCAAATGGCCGGAAAATATGCAACACTATTTGGAGCATCAAGGATGGGGAGGGAAGAGACATTGCCAATTTTGATGAGATGGAAAATATGGGGGTGTCCCATTTTCAAAATATTTTTAGAGCACTTGAAGGAACCTTAGTTTTTGAGGTTCTCCAAACTGTAATGTTATTCCCTAGATTCATTGAGGAATATGAAAGAAGAGGGCTTATTTATTATGTTTCAGAGGAGGAGCTGAAACCGATGTTACATAGTTTCCAAAAGAATAAAAGTCCAAGAACAGATGGATGGACTATCAAATTACTTTTTGATATATATGATATATTAGGGGTAGACCTGCTATTATCCATCAAAGAGCCAAATAAGGAACACAAATTCTCATAGTGTTCAACTATACCTTCATTGCACTCATTTTGAAAATAGATTCCTTGGAATCCTTAGATGACTTTGGGCCTATCCACTATGTAATGTGATCTATAAGGTGGTTGAAAAATTGATCGCCCATAGGTTAAAGCCAATTATATCCAGAGATATATCCAAGGAACAATTTTATTCTTATAAGGAAGGCAGATACATGAGATGATTCGAGTGGCTCAAGAAGGGATCCACAACATTAAAATTCAGAACCCTAAGGGGGAAATTTTGAAAATTTATCTCTCCAAAGAATATGATAGGGTAAACTAGATCTATATTTGTCTCCTCCTCACCCATATTCATTTTAGTGTGGAATTTATCACATGGATAATCAGTTGCATTCAAACGACGTCCTTTGTGTTATTGATTAATGGATCAACCTCCAATTGTTTTCATGCCCTACGAGGCCTGAGGCCTGGGTGTCCACTATCCGCCATGTTGTTCCTCCTGGTGGTTAAGGGTCTAAGTTTCTTCATATCAGATGCAAAAAGAGGGGGAGAGCTACAGGGAAGTCATATTTCCAAGGCTATGTCCATCACACATCTTCTTTTTGTAGATGATATCCTTATCTTATACAATGGATTCAATAGAGAAGTTCTCAAGCTTGCAGAGATATTACTGTTATGTGGGATTGTGATCTACGAATAAACCAAATTCCCTAAGTGTGGTGCTAGTCACTTAGAACAACAAAGGAAATAATTACTATCACTTTCTCTAAAACAAGCAGATATACAAAATGGTAAAGGAGCCTACTTGTGATTGAATCGCTTCTCCTTCTCCTTCTGTCGCTATTGTCGTCGCTTTCAATCCAACTCAAAACACCAGATCGATTCCTACAAGCACAAACAGAGAACATAAAAAACATGCAATTTATAGATATCTACTTATATTACTCAAATCAAATCGATTAGATATGAAATACATACATCATTCAATAATACATTGCACAAGAAATAGAGACATATGTATGGGAAAATGAACATCAATCTTTATTAAAGAGTAGAAGGGAGAGATTACAACCAATGGACCGATTTGTTGTCAACTTTCTCCAGCTTCATTCCACCCTCATCACATCCAACATCATACCAACAGCATATCAATACTTTCACTCTCTTATCACATGAGAATCCAGCATCATAACTTTACCAAAATTATTTCTTCCCTAGCACTAGGATGAGGGCTCAATTTATAGGGAAATTGATGGTAGTTTCTCAATGAATGAATTTCTAATAATAGGAAAGACATGTTCCCAAGTTCAGAGGTGTTAGATGGACACTTGGATTCAAAGTTTGACACATATGGACTCTTCTAGAAGCCACTCGCCATGTGGAGATTCCCAAAACAATGAGAATTCCGCTCCTAGGTGACCAACAGACCCTTGAGTGTCGGGAAGTGCACTGCAGTGCACCCTTGAATGGAGGATTTAGCACTGCAATGCAGTGAGTCCCTTTAGAGACTGCGTTGGTGAGTCAATAAGTGATATAAAATATACTTCAAACCTTGGAAATATCACATGAATGAAATGTTCTTATCTTAGGGAATATAGCAACTGAAATATAAGGGGATGATAGACCCTATTTCATTGGTCATGGGGATGATGTCCAGTTTGACCAGGTCATGGGGGATGATGTCAAAATTGACCTATAACAGCTACCCCCTAAAGCATGAAGTCAAAATAATAATAAAATTATTTGGATGAGATGATTTACGATGTGATGAGCCAAAACTGAAGTGGATGGTGACCTGCATCAATCTTACAATACATTACATCATGATATTTTTCATCTTGATCACAAATTTCTGAGGGAGGCATTCCCATGCTCAGCACATAAAATATCTAATAACATGTACATAGTTCAGAAAATCATCTACACTGGAATGTTGCCCAATACAAACATGCCTACAGATATAGGCCCATGTTCAGATGACGATCTGCATGTAAATTCATCGTACAGATGATGTGCACAAAAATCCTAAAATTGCAGCCCATATGGATGAAACTAGATACGGGGTCTTCTTATATCGTTCACCCAATCGTTCAGGTACAAGTCTAGCCATGTGAATATATGATTTGTAGTCGAACACGGGAAGACATCATTTGATTACCAGCCAATAATGTGAGTTGTTAACAAACGCGAGAGAACCACCATTGATGTTAATGGCTCTCAAGGTACTACAGTACAGTTTACAAGGCATGAATAGATGATTTGATGTCGAACGCCAAACAAAATATTTTTGTCAAAGGTCCATAAGAGAGAAAATTTTTGATAATGTAACAAGCATAAGGGTATTGGAAGATGATGTTTATAATTAAAAATCCTTTATGATGAGTTGATGTTGACAAGAAGGCACTTTATCGTGAAACAAGAGTTGCTGATTTTAGAGACAAAATGTGACTTGATATAGAAATGTTCAGGGATGACTCTCATGAGAATGAAGGTTTATGAGTATTGAAGAAGGATGAGTATTCACTGGATGACTTCTCTTGAACATATCGGCGACACTGAGATGAGTTGGCAACATTGACCCCAAATTGAAGTGAAGGTATGATGAACCATAGGTATGAGTGAACCGTCAAGAAGATTACCCAACCCAAAAGTCATGATGATGGAGTGAAAGTGTCATGTTCAAGAGCGACCTGCTACCATAAATTGTTATGTTCACTTTCCCAAATTTTCCCTAGTCATTTGTCGACCAATACCTCTTTATTTTTTAACAAGCTTGAGGAGGATAACATATGCTTGATCTATAATTCAACCCTTCGATCGAATGCATCGCTATTTAATAGTTTAACGAGCATAGCGATAAATGAAACTCGATTCTTGCCATGATCGACAAGCCCATCACTATTTTATGTTTTAATGAGCCTAACGACAGTCATAGGCTGGTCCTTTTTCATATTTAGAGAGTTTGAAAAAGAGGAAAAAAAGAACTCCATGAGTCATTTTTCGTAAATTTGTTGCTAAGGTCTGAAAAAGTGTAAAATGATACCTGAGAGAACGTCTTAGCCATGTTCGACTAAGGTTTTCCTTTTTCGTAAATAATCTATCTCATTTCAAAAAAGGGTTAAACTTATACTGAGTATATGTCATTTCATTTACTTTTACGAGCTCAAAAAGACAAGTGCTCGACAATATTTTCACATTATCGAAGTCTCAAAAGAGCTAAAATAAGACTCCAAGGGTTCCTTTTTCGCATTATCGAAGCTTAAAAAAGAGATAAAAGTGTGCTTCAAGTCCTTTTTCATTTTTATAAAAGTATGTTTTGTGGTCAAATAATTCTTGAGTAAGTGTGCACGACTAATCTACTATATCAGTTGTAAATGTTGTTCAAAACAACATCAAACGAATTAAAAATACCCGTTTCATAGAAAAAAATGAATACAAACCATAGTTACAACATTAAATATGATTTGAAAGAATAAAATGACTAATTAAAAGAGTTTTTACCATTGATTTTTACCATTTGAAATTTGGAGCTCTGAACCAGTTTTTCCCCCGAACTTCAATAGTACTACATGTGGCAAATAGATCATACATGCAGTATGCACTAGAGTGCTTGGAACCAACAATATTTAACTAGGTTGAAGCTGTCCTCTTTCAGATGAAAAAACATATGACCAAGGCAAAGGAAGGAAGGAAGAATAATTTCAACTATGGATCGATCCTGATATCTTTTGCCTTAGATCGGATTCCATTGATGCATCCCCAACATGTTACATTGGGTATATCTGGCCCTAGAGATCCAAGGATGTAGAGATGGGTAGAAATGATGGCTAGACATGATGGTCAATCGACCATCATATTCTCGACTGCATTCTTCGCCTCGTTCAAATGAGCTACCACAAGATTCTTTTGATAATTTCAC
>JAXQQM020068592.1:0-79893 GCA_034641835.2 Pinus albicaulis
TTGGTTCCACTTCCTTAATTGATGTATAGGGAGTTGAATAATATCATAGTAACTCTTCGTCACATGTTTGCACCAGTTGGCCGGTTACTTGGGTAGATGTGGGAGGAGGGTGTTATAGAGTGGTATCATAGCATGGTTCCATTCTCCTTGGGTGATGTCTGGTTTATGTTCCCCTTGGATGGATGTGTTGTCGTATGTACATGCCAGTTGCATATAGGTCCTTGTGCTTGTGATCTATCTGCTTGTTGTGTATTCATGGCATTGGTCATGATTGTAGTGGTGTCTCCATGTGAAATTTGATGGTGTCGTTGTTGAATGTATTTGTTGTGACTTTATGCCGGTCATGCATCGAATATGTGTATCAGTTGATAACACATATGTTGGTCGTGCATCGATTATGTCGGTCGTGCATAAATTATTTCACATTAGTTGAAGGAAATGTTGGACAAGGGATACATTAGGGCAAGTGTATCACCATGGGGCACACAAGTATTATTTGTGAAGAAGAAGGATGGTACTCTCAGATTGTGCATTCATTACATGCAATTGAACAAGGTGACCATTAAGAATAAGTATCTGTTGTCGAGGATTGATGATTTGTTCAATCAATTGAAGGGAACAACAATGTTATCAAAGATTGATCTGAGATTAGGATGTCATTTGAGATTAGACTATTGACTATTAACATTTATCCTAAGGGTTGCAGAACTAGGGTTCATAGATAAACTTGTATTCTATGGTTTCAAACCCTTATTGTCTCCTTCAAGGGGGTTTCTTAAGCCCTTCACAAAGACTTCCTTTTGCTAACCAAGTGGATTTTTTCTTTCGCACATGTATGTAAACATACTATGCAAATCATATTGTAATATATTCATAAGATGATATTATTGGTATTGACTACACCTTATTTGGAGACAAAATTTTTGTTGTAGGGGTTGGTACCTTTCTATTGGATGTGGTTGGTGATGTGAAGACTACTCACCTTCTAGTAAAGATTCATACTAACTCTAAAAAGCCTATGGATTCTTTTTTATAAAGGGAGACCCTTCTTAGCTCAACTCATTGGATTCTTTGTTTGTTCATGCTAATTTCTTTTTCTCAAATTTCCTTCTCCAAGGGGTTGAGACTATTTACTTCATTTATAGAGACTAAGAAAAGGCGCTTTCAAGTCAAAAGTATAATAAAAAGTTGGGACTACCTCTAGGATTTTAAAATTCATAGGGTGGTTGGTTTGGATTACATCCACTTTTCTTAGGCTATATCATGTCTACTACTTTACCTTCCTCTAGCTCAAACAATTAGAAGACATTAGTAAGTGTTTCTTCCTCTTCTTTCTTTGTGATGATATCTCTCTCCATATGTGAGTCAATGCCTTGCAAACCGAGGCTTCTTAGTGATGGAATGACGCAGTTTGATCTGACCATTTCTTCTTATTGCAGTTTGCAGGAGGTTCTTGATCCCACCATTTATTCCTATTTAAGTCTTTTGATCCAGGTTGAAGAAGCTAAGGGGGTTTAGCTGTAGACGAAGCCAAGGAGGATGCATGGACTACAACTTGCTCGAGGTTCTCGATACTGCCTGTTCTTCCTATTGAAATTGAAGCATTTTTATCTTATTTGAAGGAGATGAGGGGGAGTTGAGCGGGTTGAGTCACAAGAATAGTCAAGGAGGATGTAGGGACTGCAAGTTACTTGAGTTTATTCATCCCTTCGATTCTTCCTATTGAAATTGAATCTTTTTCATCCCGGTTGAAGGAGTGGAGAGGGGTTGAATTGTATGTGCAGTCAAGGAGGATGCAGTGACTTAGGTTAAGGGGACATGATAATGTCTGGGTTAACTGGGTTTTCCTTTTATTTCAGTTCATAAGAGGTTTAGGGCTATAATACTTTGATCTATGACATATTTTCATGCCATAAATGGGTGTGCGGTTGGGGAATTTCCCATTCCAAAGTTTCCTTGAGTGCCATCATGCCACTGTACGAACATGGTATACGAGATGAATATTGAGCCCCAACTGAGGAGTGTTGAGCTCATTAGTCATATAAAAAACCCTCATTTTAAAAAGTCATCATTTGTGAATTAAATCACTTGCTAGGAAACATACGAAGAGTTGTTGAATTATAAATTCCCCTTTCGAAGGCCCTTGCAATATTCTATGTTTTAGGTGCACTCATGTGGTATTATTGGAAAGAGAATTGAACAGAGCTTTCACTCAAAGAGTTCGACACGAGACAACTCTCTTATTTTCCCTTATTATTTGAGCCAGTAAGAGTTGGGAGTAAACATATATTACTCAATCTCGAATTGTAGGACCTTGTTCAAAGTAAAGATAATAAAAACCTATGGGATTTGGCTGATATCATTACTCATTTATAGTTCTCCCGAATATGAATGGGGAATTCATCTAGAAATACCAAAACCTACCATGAGTAGCATTAGGGTGCACCCTTTAGAAAGTGAGAGGTTTTATCATTTAGAGTTTTTTTGAGCAAAATATTGATGGGTCCCTGTAATGCTCAAGACAGATCTTTTTGTGAAGACCAAGCTTTAAACAACGATGACATGGCTCGTATCATAGGAGAATGGAGATTTTGGCTCACACCTCATAATATATTTGGTAGATAACTTGCTTGCCCCAATACCATTGGTACAAGTCTCATTCATTAGTTGGGAAATTTCCTTACAAATATATAAGGAAACAACTACTGATATCACGGTCATTCGCCATCATTTACCATCACCCATGGGGTAGCAGGACTCAAAGGTATGGTGGGAAGTGATTTTTGGGCTTATATATTGCAATTAATTGGATGTAGACCTTTGTTCTTACATTGATTTCTCATTTCCATATTTGTTTTGGGTTTCCTCTTGCTACAAAGTGTAGGGCTGGGTGTACATAGGATAAAATATTGCGCCTTCACCTTTGGTTCAGATTTCAAGGGCCTGGTTTTTATCGGTCAGTAAATTTCCCACCTTTACAATTGATTGAAGTAATAAATACAAGCCAATGTATGCACCGAGAGATTGATAGGGTTGAGCAGTTTAGGGCTAAAATGATATTGTGTTGGTGTATATTATTTAGATTTCGTTTTTTCCCTCATCCTTTCTCCTCTATCTTTTCAACCAATTTTATATGACTGGATCTCTCATGAAAACGTTTTTTTTAGAACTTCTACTAGTTTTAGAACAAAGTATTTCCTTGGGTGTGTGCCATTAACATTTTGGGTATATTTTAGTGCATCCAGGTGATGTTATACATATCCAAGGTTTTTAGATGTGTCTTTATGAAGATTGTATTCAATTTGACAAGTATCATAAAATCTTTCATCTATCCAAATTTAATGAACATGGTGCATAAGCCTTAAATTTACTCCCAAAATTTTAGGCCCTTCTTTTATTAGCTTAGCTAGGTTTGGATTGGTTTTCCTTTATAATTTATTTCCTCTTAGGTTATCATCCAAACAAAATTAGTGGTAGTTTCCTCTTATTTGAATGGAGGACTTACCATACAATATGTAGGTGGTTTTGTGTTGTAGATTCACAACATGTATGTCCTTTTCTCCTCCAATATATTTAAGTTCAAACGTCATATTTGCAATGTTCATTACAAACATATAATTTATTACAAAGCACATTTAACTTGTCTATATATCATTGAGCTTCTCGTCTATTAAAATTTCAAATGTGGAACAAATGTTTAAACAATTTTTTTTTTATACCCCATGGGAGAAAATCTTGTTATATTGTTGTTTTGAATGGTGTAGTTTGATCCATCCATTTCTTCCTATTGCAGTTTGCAGGAGGTTCTTGATCCCACCATTTATTCCTATTTAAGTCTTTTGATCCAAGTTGAAGTATCTAAGGGGGTTGAGTTACAGACGAAACCAAGGAGGATGCATGGACTACGACTTGCTCGAGGTTCCCGATCCCGCCTGTTATTCCTATTGAAATTGAAGCACTTTTATCCCAGTTGAAGGAGATGAGGGGGAGCTGAGTGGGTTGACTCATAAGAATAGTCAAGGAGGATGCATGGATTGCAACTTACTCGAGTTTCTTCATCCCATCGATTCTTCCTATTGAAATTGAATCCTTTTCATCCCGGTTGAAGGAGTGGAGAGGGGTTGAGTTGTATGTGCAATCAAGGAGGATGCAGGGACTGAGGTTAAGGATGATGATAATGACTGGGTTAATTGGGTAATGATGCAATTCAACCTAGCCATATATGAAAGGTTTCTTTTCTTCATGAAGTCAAATTAGATCTACTTTCATCCACACATGTTAATTATTACAATGAGAAAGGCAAATAATGAGAAGAGATGTAGTCAAAAGGGATTATTATTGGCAGATTTCGTGTTTCAACCATTCAAACAGTGAACATTCTTGGAGAGGGTGTGCTCAAGGAGGATAATTCTAGGCAATGTTTGTATTTCATCCATACAAATGACAATCAATAGATATATATGGTTACTAAAGGAAAACAACAAGTTATTACAAAGGGGGCACCATATTGAACTATTTCTAGTAGGTTGGAACTTCATAATAAGAAAAAAATATATATCATGGACTTGATTGTGCCACGGTGTTGTGTTGACTTGTTGCTCATACATTTAATGCATTATCATGAGTATTACGTGCTAAAACAACACATATTTTAGAAGACATGCACCTCACTAAAGATACTTTCAACATATTTGTCAATTAAAGGAAAAACATTAGCTACGAAGTGTTTTGGGCAGGTGTGTACTTTCAACAAACCTGGTTTTGAAAGAGAGCAAATTCACTAGAGAGGAATTGTGACATCCAAAATGATCTAGCACACAAGACTTTAACCCACAATTTGATCCTCTTCTCTTTCCTAGACTACATTATCTCTCCTCCTACCCTGTTCTATAAAGGAGAGGTGCAAGTCCTCATTCTAGAGGGTGGATTTACTTACAAAGGTGTCAAGAGCTTCTCATCACCTACCCTCATCCATTTTAGACTTGAGAGCACTTCATGTAAGAGCTTGATAGGGTAGCCCATGGTACAATGTCTTTATGATTTACTTTCTAACACTTCATTCACATATCAGATGGTTTCTAATATGCTTATTTTATAGCTCTTTGAGTTCATGTGGTTGTTTTGTATATGTTATCATGCTACAAGGATTGTGTTGTCATTAAAGTGCACTTATTTAAATTTTAATTTCATATAAGATGCATATTCTTTGCTTCTTTTCCATCTAATCACTACACGTATTTTAATTAAGAAACTCATCACATCCCTTTATAATCTAATTTGTACTTTAATCTCTATCCTCTTTAAAACACTCAAAAACAACATTTTATGTTGGATTATTTTAAACTTACACCTAAATTATGCACAAACATCTTAAAATAATCCTCATGAATAAAATAAAATAGTAATGCTCTATTTATAAACCCAATAAATAATTAAACAACCATAACAATTATATCACTACTCCACATAACAATTATATCACTCTAAAACATTTTTTTTTAAGGCCGAGTAATATTTTGTTTTAAAATCCTAAATTATTATTTTAGTTTATTTTTATATCACTCTAAAACAATTTTTTTAAGGCCAACTAATATTTTATTTTAAAATCCTAAATTATTAATTTAAAAATTAAAACTATTTTAACTATGGTAAGTTAGAAATTAAGAATGTCCACTAATATTTTGTCTTTTAAAAATTAAAACTATTTTTACGCCGGAGGTGTTCTCTTTGTTGGCTTGGGGTGAGAACACTGTTCAGCCCAACCAATAAGAAGCTTTGTTTATCGCCCTTCCAACCAATTAGATTTTGACATTTGGCAACCAATTAAATTTTGACATTTGGGCTTATCGTCCTGTATTACCCTCCGGTTCCAACCCTTTCTGTATTCAAGTAAAATGTCCAACCTTTCTGTATTCAAGTAAAATGTCCACAGTTATTGATTGCGTGCGCACCTAGCTTATTGCATCTTGAAATTCTCGGATCGAATCTCACAAACTCCAGGCGGCCTCTGCATTGTGAGATTGGCGCAACTTCTATATAGACGAGGCTGCCGATGGGTTCATTTTATATCAGTTAGAAGACAAAGGAAGTGGAGAAGGAGAACGCACTTACTATTATTGTTTTCAAAAGTCTTTCCAACTTATGAACAAGATCCTGACTTTGCATTCTCTGACCTGAAGACCCAGGTTTGTGCTATCCAGGTTTGGGCACAATGATTTTTCCTTTTTTTTGTTCATGTGACTCCCCGGGGGGTGGGGTGTCATTTGGTTCTTATGTATGGCTCCCAATTTTGAGCTTCAAGAATGGTGGAACAAGGAGAAGGAGATCCACAAGGGAACTTCCGTGGTAGTAAAAATGGAGAATCCAAATTTTTCCATGGTGGGATTGCAAAGCCCTGAAGACGATTTCCACCAGTCAGATAAGCAGGCCTGGGACAAAAATTCTAGGCAGCTTACCAGGGTATGGTTGCTGAAAGCCCATCGCGCCACGGGCTATGTCGCCTGGCTCGCGTAGGGGCTATGGAGCCTTCTCTCCACCGTAAATAGAAGAGTCACTTTGAGCAAGAATCAAAATCGTGTGACAGAGGAGGAAAAACCAGGGTAAAGAAAAATATAAATAGTCATTAGAGGGTTTCTCTTATTTTCCATCTTGATGCTATTGTTTGAGATTGCGGGTTTTATGAAAGGTTTGCACTTTAGCCGCCCTCATTTCGAATTTTCTCCGGCGCTGGACTTCCAGGGCGTTTTTTCTTCCATTTATTCTGAATAAGTATTTGTCAGGGCCACTTATCTCGCCCCTCCTCTTCAGGCATTGGCCAACATCTACATTGTGTATTTTCTTATCCAGTCAGCAGATAGACTGGTGTTGGCGATGGGATGCCCGTGGATCCACATCAAGAAGATTAAGCCGGTGCCCCAATTCGAATTCCCAAGTTCAGCAGCAGATTTGGAGAAAGGTGTGTCAGCAGAGTATCCGATGGTTTGGGTTCAGATTCCCATGTGTAACGAGATGGAGATAAACGTAAGCCTAAGCTCTTGTACTGCAATGTGGGTTATTTTAGTCTCGTTAACCTACATTATGCAACAATGCGCGTGTTTTGTTCTGTATTTTAGAAGAGAGGCTACATAATGCTAGGTTTGCAATTTAGATTTGTTTCATGTGTTCAAAACCTTTTTTTATTCCATTTTGTGTTTTTTTGTACATTTATAGATTGAAGCATAAAATGATATTTGATATATATTGTATTGATTTGTTAGACAAAAAAAATCTACAGTGGGGAAACCTTTGCTACATAGATGGTTTCTAACAGCAAGAAATATGAGCTAATAACAAGATGATATGATGCTTTGATAAAACTGTAAGTGGAGATTACATCACAAAATTCAAATGGAAAACAGGTCTATGAAGAAGCCCAGAAACATGGAACTGTCCTTTATTTATTTAATTTTCAATATACTATGCTACAGAAATAAGGAGCAACAAATCAGAACATTAACAACAACATCTATTGTAGAGTGAAAAAATGTTGATTGATTCATCGAGAGTGATGGTACAAAGTATTTCACAAATTTACAGTACTTGCTCACTACCACTGGAAGCAGGGTTTCAGTGCTCCGTCTGTGTCTGCGTCCTGTGGGACTGCAAATTTATCTGCTTTTCATCCCCACTCTCTTCCCTCCAGGGAATAGACATTATCAAAATCAAAGAAGGAATTTTTGTACCCATTCCTTAAAACTATTTTTTGATGACTCCTTTTGCCAATGTGGCCTCAATGGTTAGGTGGCTACAATTTTTGGACAGATCATGTATGGTGTGGATTTTTTTAGGTTGTTACTAAAAAAATACTCGTATATTAAAAAGTTCAAGTACTATACGAGGCATCACTCTCTTTCCAGCCAAGCCGGAATAGCCAAGATACCAAACCATGTACCATCTTAAGAATGTTTGATGTTCTTCTAAAGGAAAAATCTATAGCAGGTACCTGAATCAATGTGGGTCTTTATTTTCATTGTCTGCGCTTTTTAGACTTTGGCTTGAATGGGTTGTGCCCAATTGAATTTGTGAGAGTATTCATCTCTCTCCATTTTTCTGTCATCCCATACACATTGACTGAATGGGCTATGGATAATGTCTATGCTACCTATTTGGCCTTTTTTTCTCTCTTTTGGAGGTGTTGGTGAGCTGACCTGGAGGCTTGCAACGTTGGATATTTGTCCCTCTTCCATTCTAAAACCGACTTAGCTTGGCACTCTAGACCGAAAAATGATAAAATTAGTGTATGTATTAACTGGAAAATGATCGAATTAGTATTGTCCTGTCAGTGTCGGGGGTATATTCTATGCCTCATACAGGATTCTAACAAGTTATGTTGCAGTAAATCTGATCCAGTGTTGTGTCAAAAATTTGCTTTATTTTGTTTTGATTATCAATGTTTCAATGCTTCTTCTGACCATTTGTTTTTGTTTCTAATTCAGTAAAGTTTCGAAACTCACACATTGTGTTTGAATACTGTTACTGAGTTTATGATTGACCTCTTTGTCTTTTTTTCTTCATATGTGTTGCTAAAAAATAATTTGATTTTATCTAGTCTATATTTACGCCAGAAGCGTTATATTTGCTGGAGTGGGGTTAGAAAACACTATTCACCCCACCCAATCAAAACCTTTTCTTATCACCCTTTTGTTGAATAAAAAATTTACAACTTTCGCCTCTAGCTTCGTCCTCCCGTTTGGATTGTCGATCACCCAGCATCCATTTAATGCACCTCTGGCATTCCCTTTGCACCCTTGTGCAAATTCTAGTAATTAAAACTATTAGAAATTAAAACAATTCGTTCAAGCTGAAAAATGAGGAAAACTATTAAAAATTAAAACAATTTGTTCGAGAAAAAAAATGACCAAAAAGAAGAGGGGAAGTAGACACATGAAGGTTGGAAACTGGTAATTGTTACAAGCAGGTCGAAAGAGGAGTGTGTTTTCCCTCTCGAATCGAGGACAAGGGCAACCTCGCCTCCAGTGGCAGAAAAGGCTTGTAGTATTTATATAAGAACTCCTTGATAGTATATCGATTTTGTGGTGCTCCATCCTAGTAGTATAATTGATGTTGTTAAACTTGAAAATTTGTTAGATGCTTGATTGAAGGAAAATTTGTTATTAAGTAGAGATTAGATAAATTGACAATTATGATAGATATATATGTATATGACTGTCAAATATGATTGAGTATTAGGCTCTTATAATAATAATCATTGGAATATATCTTGAGCAGCGACGATTCACTGACATAAGTTCATATGAAAAATATAGGGGGATTCTGATACCTGATAGTGACCAAAAATTATGATGTTCTTAATCATTAGGTAAGACCTCATCATTGCCTAACAGACAAGCTATCTGTGTGGACATTCTCATTTGCACAGCTGCATTAATCGTGAAATGAAAGCATATGGAAGCATCCCATTCAATAATAAATCCTCCCAGGTGTTAAAAATCCTGACTTAACCTTAAGTAGGAATGGTCTGGGAAGAGACAGACCTACATAGCTATCAAAGATAACCTTACAAATATCTTGTGTATACTAATGTATGTATGACATCTCAACAAATACAACTCAACAAAGATCTATGTTCTTTCATTTAAATTTTCCATGTACAAGTATCATTAAGTTTAGTAGATATATACCGACATCAAGAGAAACTGCTCCAGCACCAAAATTGTGAACAAGACAAGATGTGTAAATTGGGGGATAGATTATTTTAGAAAGGATCGTCTACTATGGAAGCTACAAGAAAGATTTCACATCAAACAAGAACAAGTGGATGACACTTAGAAATTGTTCTTTGTTTCATTCATGATCAACATAGTGTACATTGAAGAAATTGTATGACCTTTGAGCTCAAAGAACAAAAAGGCCTTGGATTCGCATCTTGACTGCATTAATTATAGATATACTCGATAAATAAAACACTCGGTAGTTGTCATTTTTCATTGTGTTGATAATTCGCTTATATTGAGATAATCTCATAAGAATATTTATTCTTTCCGGGTGAAGAGTCTTTTTAGAATGTTTCTGACTCGACGTTTCCAAAATTGCTTTCATAGGTAAGATCTTCTGAGCCACAGTGACAATAACTCTGCAATCCGTATCAAGGACATAAAATTCCTTGATGACCTTGCTTGGTGATTTGTATTTGAAAAATTAAATATTACGAGCAATGCAACACATAAATACAAGGGGAAATACAAGAAACAAAACATAAAAACCGTAGAGAGACACGTATATATGTGGTTCACCTACTTTTGGGCTACGTCCACTCAACAACCGGCTCCTTCCTTTCTATTATCCACAAAAATGAAGAGACAAAACCTAAGGCAGTATCCACCTAATATCTCTTTTTCTCTCTGCGCCTCTATTTGTTTCCCGCTCAAAGAATACACATACCATGCTGAGTCACAACAATGGGCACTCTCATAAAAGCGAGGTTGCCTTCTAGGGAAAAACTCAAACTAAATGTACCTACCGCGATCATCCACCTAATGAATGACCTGTATTGACTAGAAATTACTGGTACTTACAAGGCAATTTTTTACATATATTTACTTAGAGTCACTGGAATTTCACCTGGGATCATTGCCCTGAACTTCTTCAACCTGGTCAGCCCTCTCCGCACTCTGCAAGTGTGTACAATTTTCCCCAGGGTGTGATTCATCTAAAACAAGGATCTTCTCAACCGCTAAGAAAATCGTTCCACACCCAACAATCTCCCACTTGAGACCGATTGTGGCAACTCCACCACTACTTTACTTCATTGTATGTCGACCTTTTTGGACCTAGTTGTTCCTCATCTTTCATCATCCTTAAAGACCATTTAAATCGAGCACATTTTCAAAGCTTCTTCCCGTGTTAAAGCTTTGTTAGCATATCTCACAGGATCTCGCCAGTGTGTATCTTTTCCACTTTCAACTATCCATCTTCCAATAATTTAATGAAACGGTACTTGAGACTGCATGTGTTTAGTCCCATCTAAATGCTGAGTTCTTTTGTAAGATGAATGCATTTAATAACAATGATAATGTGCTCATATCATGCTTCTACCTAATTCACCCATGTAAGCTTCCTCAGCTCAACATACTCTTTCGTTGTTGAAAGGCAACAACACTTTGGATTTTTGAAACCCAATCGACAAGCTGTTCACCCACGAAATACACATCTCGTATGTTTCCTCCGTATCTCTCACACCATATCTCGGTATCAAGATATCCTCGTAGAGCAATGTTTAACCCACCAAAGCATAATGATTTTTGTGCTTTCAAATATCCGAGAACGCATTTAATTAACGAATGTTCTTTTCGGATTATTCATGTATCTCAGCTTATAACCCCACCGCATGTGCAATACTTTCCAGCCTTGTGCACTATTAAAAGTATATTTTTTTGTTTAATCATTGATAGCATATGGAACTTAGAGATATAATCCATGTCTTCTTAGGTCTTTGGGCACATCTCCCTTACTAAGTTTGAAATGGTTATAAAAAAGGTATTAACTAGTATTGTATTCTTCATATATTAAATATTTTCTAACACCTTTTCTATAAGATCTATTCCAGATGTTGTTAATTTTATTTTTCTCGTTCTCTAGTTATCTCCTCATACTAAGGATTTGTTTTGTAACTCCCAAATCCTTCATTGCAAAATGAATTTCACAATTTTCTTTTGAGCACATTTATTTGTTGTTAGATCCATGTCACATGTCATCTACATACAATAACACATATAGTTTCACTGTTTTTCTCTTTTAGATAAATACAGACCGTATATATCTAGTATAACCTTGTTGCATACAAACTTGTCAAATTTTTAGATACCATCGCTTGGAGCCTGCTTTAAGCCATACAAGATCTTCTTTAACTCCACACCAATTTTTCTTTCCTTTGACCTCATATCCTTTCAGCTGTTGTAATAGTATATCTCTTCCTCCAACCTCCATGGAGAAATGTTGTCTTTACATCTAACCTGCTCAAGATAAAAATCTTCCATTGCTACAAGACTTAAGAGGCTCTACTAGTTACCTAACAGAGAAAATATTTCCTATCAAAATAAATACCTTTCCAGGTAAACCTCTTCACCACAAGTCTATTGTACCTTTTGTTTTCTCCATCTTATTCTTCATCAGAACCTACTTATTTCGTAAATGGTTTTTTTACCAAGAAAACTCATCAAGTCCCAAGTCTGGGTTATGCATTAAGGAGTCCATATCTTTCCATAGCTAGCTCCCATTTCTTCAAGCTAACTCACTGATTGCTTTTTTATAAATATCCAAGTTCACCAAAATTAATAAATAATACACAGAGAAGCAGAAGGAGTATCGCTTTGTGGGGAACAATATCCCGGTGGGATCTCTAACACCACTTTCAGTGTTTGGAGGTCTCTGTCATGTGGTGGTTGTTCCCGCTGTGGTTGTTGATTGTTATCATTTTCTGTGCACCCATTAGGGGAATTTTGAGGTCTAAATGGGCCTCCTAAGAAAAATGTACAAAGTAAAAATAAACTTTATAACAACTATTGCATTCAAGATGATGATGTCAACCATGGGGATGATTTACTCATTTTTTAAATAAAAGGGTAAAAATATTTACCAAAAATTTCGAAATGGAGCACCGTTGACGTAAAAATTTAATCTCTCCTCATCCAAGGAGTACCCATGTTGGTATACCTCGATGAACTTACTACAAAAAATGAGAAATATATAAAAACGATTGCAATCAATGCTTTTTATGTATTTCTATCTCGTAGTAGGACCCATCAAAAAGTATGTAACATTGGTACTCCTGGATGAGGAATTAAATTTCATATCCAACGAGTACTCCCACCTCGAAATTTGAGAAAAACTTTAGAGATAAGTTGAAAATATGAGTTGAAAAAAAAAAATAGTTTTTTCATTTTTCCTCTAAAATCTTACGATGTCATCAACTCATTTGATTTTTCTTTCACCATTATTTTATAATTTCTTTTAGGAGGCCCATTTTAGACCCCCAAAATTTCCCCTAATGTTTACTTTTCGGGCCATCTCATCAAGAACTGCGTATTCTTGCTTTCTTTTTTCTCGTTTCTTTTCCGCAATCGTATCTCTTACAAGACCTTTTCATTGAATATTACATCTCCGTCTTCTAATGATTTTGTGATTTTTACAATTACATATAATAACTGGTGCACCTTCATAGCACCATCCACAAAGGTATTTCTTTGATTTCTGCTCTCTCAAGCTTTGTTCATTTTCTATTAATAATGACAAAGGTCTCACAACCAAATGGCATAAAAGGAGTAGTTTACCTTTTGTTATGTCCATGCTTTCCTATGGAATACCACCATCCAAGGAACTTAAGGTCTCTTTGTTTATTAGATAAACAATGAGATTCACAACATCCGCTTCAAAATTGCAGCAACCCGCATGCAATCTCATGCACTCTTGCACGATCCATGATTATTCTTTGTTTCATCTTTCTAACACACCATTTTCAGTAAGCCTTTGAACTCATTTTATCAATTCCCATGCTCAACAAGACTCATCAAACTCTTCTTTATCATAATATTCACCTCCATTGTCTGATTTGAGACACTTTAACTTCTTTCCGTCTCAATCTCAACCAAATCTTCCATTTCTTGAAAGTATCAACAAATCAAATTCTATTTTGAATAATAATAAATCCAAGTTTTTCTAGTTGCATCATCAATAAACGTAAATATAACAGCGAGAGCCACCTAGAGATGATACCGTATGTCCCCATACATCTGTATGCACAAGCTCCAATTTTTTGCTCTTCTTTTCTTCCTAACCTCCTAGAAATCTCTGCACTTTCTTTGTTTTCCATAAAATGCAATTCTCATGTAACCAAATCAACATTCTTCAAACCTCGAAAAAATTTCTTGAGTGAAGAATCTTCATCCCTTTCTCACTCATATGTCCGAGCCTATGATGCCATAATGTCGATCTCGTCTTTCGAAGTTAAAGCATTAATGTAATTAGAAATACTATTGCATAAATACAATGTACCAACCTTTTCGCTTTTGCTACGCTCGTGGCTCCTTTGGTGACCTTCCAAGTTTTATCCATGAAAGTTGTCACACAACCTTCACCGCCTAACCGCTCTTGCTGAAATCAAATTTTTCTTTAGATCTCTGGGAACATGCCTTAGCTCTCTCAGCCAGGAAGCCATTGGTTTCATTCCTGTATTTTACAAGAACCTTACCCATTCCAACAATTTTGCTGTGGTTTAGTCATCACCAAACGAACTTGTCCAAAATCTCCTTGAACATAGTCATGAAAAATATTTCTCAAACAAAAAGTGGAATGAAGCCCCTAAATCTTACAACCCAAGAATCTCTGAATATTTTCTAAAAGAAAGAACCAAGCATCTTGTAACACATCCTCAATGTCATATTTGTCAAGATTATTTTCACAGCACTTTTCCCTTCCTAGATCTACGCCTTCTTCTTTAGGTGTCCTTTCCGCATTTCCGCAAAGATTATCATCCTGATCCGGACTTGGATCTCGCTCTTTCCTTGATTTCATCTATATCTCGAGCTCTTTCTCTCTTTCCTATTTCTTCTTCCCAGATTTCGCCACTCAAAGCATTACCCGATGTCTTCACCGCCTGGCGTATTTCCTCGTTAAGTGATAGTAACGACAACATCATCAAACTTTAAAGTACTAGATCTGTGACAAATAGTTACTAATGGCCAGCAACTGTCCATCTCCAAATTTTCCCTCGCAATGATACTTTAAATAACAAGAGCTCTAACTTCATCATCAAAGTTTACCCTTATTGCAATTAACCCATTGGCAATCAGATAAACTGTTTAAATGGTCTCAACATCCACCTTCCTAATGCCTTCACATTAAATAGTCGTTTCATAAGAAAAACACCTTGTTTGAGGCTTCAGGTTTTCATATAGTTTCGCCAACGTCAACATTAAACCCTCTATTTTTTTTTCCTTCAAAATATCAAGGCGCATCGACGCCTAAAGGCACAACCGCATCAAGCTGAAAGCCTTCTCTATCGAATTTTTCCATTTCATTGCTCATTGTACACTGCTTTTTGCTTTTCCACCAATGGTAGGTACAGATTCTTCCGAGCATGAGTAATCTTCCACCGCATCTTCCATGTCAGAAGTTTTGGCCATTAAATCTTCTCGACCAACTTACATCTTCCACATTGCTCCCACTCAAACCAGGAACCCTTCTTCCTCGCGAGTTTATCAACCAAATATACCTTCGACCTTAATACCATTTGTTAGAAAATTAAATATTACAGAGCAATGCAACACATAAAATATGTGGGAAATACAAGCACAAAACACATAAAACCATAGAGACATATGATATATCGTGAGTCTACCCAGCTTAAATGATGCCCACCCAAACAAATGGCCTTTTCCTTTTCTATTATCGCAGAAATGAAGAGAAAAACCTACAAGCAGACCACTGAGCACCTCTGCTGCAGCTTCTGTATCTATTTCTCGTCGTAATACACACTATGTGTGTGCCCACAATACAATACCCTCATAAAAGTTTAGGGTTGCCTCTAGAGAGAAAAACTAAACTAAACATAACTTCTAATACGTATCATCCATTTAATGAATGGCCCGATTGACTAGAAATTACTATACTTTTGCTGGCAATTTACATCTAGCTTAAGGTTCAGTGGCGTTCCCACCGAAACTGCTGGGACCGTCCCCGAACTCCTCAAACTCGCTGGGGCCCTGAACTCATGGGGACAGCCCCCCCACTTCTCGCGCAAGGTGTAAAATTTTCCTGGTATACATCCAGCTTAAAATAAGTGATTCAATCAGAAGAAAATTTAGCCCACACCCAACAACATTGTGTAATGATTAGCCGCCATCCTAAGAACAATGTCTGATCAGGTGATAGGATCTCTTAATCAAGAAACCAAGAAGGGTCACGATAGTAATCCATAGGATCAAGAGGTTCTATCTTGGATCTATCGCCTAACTGCCAACAAGAGGAAGTTCTTTATATGTCAAGGTTAGTCTAGATTTCTGAGGTTTGTTGAAGAATTATGAGAGAGGAACCCTACTACAAGGAACAGAATTTAATAGTAGCTACCTTAGTTAAGGCAGAGTGTTGGAATTATATCCATGAGATGTTTTATTGTCCAAAGTTGGATGAGCCTCTTATCTCACAGCATAAGCTCTACTTTCTTGGATTTCACCATTTTTAGAAGACAAAGGAAGCACCCTCTCACATTTAACTCCCACTCGACCATATCTATTAAGGTTTTGGCGGGAAATTATAAATTTCTTTCATGCTTATTTCAGGCTCTTGTAGTTCATATATGGCCCACTAAGGATCAGATATTTGGTTTGGAGCTTTATAATGAAGGTTAAATTACTATGAATTGGGTTTTAGCAAACTTTTTCCTCTAAAATCAATTATTCAATTGGAAGAATCTTGATTAAATAAATTGCCACTCGGGATTTGTAATGAAGTCATATAAACAAAATTACTTGTCATGCATTGATCAAGAGATGAGTTTCTTGGTCATCTAAACAACCGATTGTGCCATGGTCGGGCTATAAATTATGTTTGATAGGAATCTACACTGTTTTTCGGGGATTTATGTTGAGTTTAGACTGAGATAGATTGTGGTCTAATAAAGATTTGTAGAAAGTTGATCCTAAGAGAAGAGCTTTGATTCCTACATAGATCATGAAGTTTTCACTTTGTGGCCTACGAAATCAAAACACAGATAAAGACTTAGATCTTTAATCGATATACAAAGATATGTCTTAGAAAGCCACATAAATCTAGCAAACAGATATTCGGGGCTGGCTATCTAAACTCATTAATAATTAGTCATGGATACCATAAAGTATTATTGAAGAAAGGACAATTGTGAATCCTAAAGAATATGATCTTTACTCATGTACACAGTTGCAAAAGTTGTGCTCTTCTTTGAAAACTCACCAGATCGAAGTATGCTTCTTAGATTAAAGATTCACTTATTGTCTCTAACACTATGACTGAAAGTAAGAACTTTAGTATTTGCAGGATCTTGGAGCACATTTTGTATGGAAGAATGTTACAAACATGGTTATCAATGTAGAAAGTTCACTTTTAGTTTTAGGGCGAAGAAAAGCGTTGGAATATTCATGCACAAGCAGATTGTAAGGTCATGCAGTTTAGAAGTATAAATCATTTCCATGACAATTCTTATTCAAATTTGAGAAATTTCCACATAGCCAAGAAAATTTCTTGTTGATACAAAATGAACATTGAATCAAAGGATTTTATGAAAATCTCCTAAAGCCCAAAGCTCACTTGATAGGGTCAAGTCATGTGCATATCTAGTACTACATTGTCACCATTCTAGCTAGCTAATGCATAAAGTAGAACCACAATACTCTACAAGATTCTATACACAAGAGCCAAGGCATGATGCAACCTAGTAAAGTGTTAGCATTAGAAGATTGAAGACATAATCGTATCTACAAGACAACAAATGTAGGTGAATCCTCATTCTTACATCACAGTATTATACATTGTGAATCTAAAGGTTGACCAAACTAGCGTTAGTGCTTGGAGTATTTATATAATAACCCTTAATATTATATCGCTTTAGATCATCCTAGTAGCATAATTGATGTTGTTAAACTTGAAAATTTGTTAGATGCTTCATTGAAGGAAAAGTTGTTATTAAACCAGAGATTAGATAAATTTGACAATTATGATAGATATAAATGGTATAGTGACCCGTAAAATATGGCCTAGTATTGGGCTCTATAATAATAATCATTAAATATATCTTGAGCAACACTATCTAATATTAAAAGTTCATATGTAATATAGGGAGGATTTTTTTACCGACAAAGGGATGTAAAATTATGATGTTCTTAATCATTAGTAAGGTCTCTAATATTGCTCATAATATTATATAAGCTATCTTATGAGATTTCACTAGCAGTTCAACAAGAAATGAAAGCATCTCGGAAGAATCTGATCTATAATAAATCCTCCTTATGTTTAAAAACTTCAATCTTAACTCTGTTATAATGGTCTTCAAAGTATGAACTCCATATAGCTACTCAAGGACAGATTCGTAAATACTTTATGTGTGGCACCAACGTATGTATAATATTCATCAAATACAACTCAACATCAATCGAAAGCTGGCCTTTGCCGTAGGGGCGAATAGTATGTGCATTGGAATATGCATGCACAAGCAAGGTTGTGTTGAGCCAGGTTTAGAAGACAAAACATTGCCATAACAATTTTTAATATTCAACTTTGATAATTATTACAGCTAAGAAAACTTCTTGCTGATAAATGAACATTGAATCAAATGATTTTATGAAAATCCTTTTAAAGCCTAAAGCTCATCAGTTTTGTCATGTGCATATCTATAGACTACACCGTCACTATTCTAGTTGAAGCTAAGGACATAAAGTAGAACCACAAAGATTTACGTAATTCGACGCACAAGAGCTATGTATGATGGAATCTTATAAAGATAGTGATGGGAAGATTGGAAGAGGCACTGTACCAAGACAACAAGTGTAGCACAGAGAATCCCTTTGGTCTTTACATCGTTGTGGTTACACAATCATGAATTCATATTTAATTACCTAGTTAAAGGTTTGAGTATTTAGAAGAACTCTTAATAGTATATCGGTTTTGTGGTACTCATCCTAGTAGCATAATTGATGCTGTTAAACTTGAAAAATTGTTAGATGTTTGATTAGCGAAAATTTGTTATTGCTGCAGATTAGATAAATTGACAATTATGATAGATATATACAAAGATAGGACTTTCAAATATGGTTGAGGTTAAATTTTTTATAATAATAATCATTGAAGAGTATCTTAATAGCCATTTATCTACCTGGCAGAAGTCTACATGTGCGTAATATAGAGGATTCTCACACTGACAAAGGACTAAAAATTATGATGTTCTTAATCATTAAGTAAGGTCTCATCATTGCCCAATATTAGATAAGCCATCTTATGGAGACATTATACAAATATATCACTAGACATCAAGAAATGAAAGATCCAAAGAATTTATCTCATAATAAATTTCCTTATGTTTAAAAACTTCAATTGTGAATTTCATAGAAATGGTCTTCTAAAGTATATAGACCTACAGGTGCCATTTCATGAGCAGAATCAACATTCTTATGTACCGATGTATGTATTGACATTCATCAACACAACTCAACATCACCGAGAAAGTTCAATTTCGCTTTAAGGGAATAATAGTATGCATTGGGAATATTCATGCAATAAGGCAAGACAAAAGGTTGTCAGGCTCGAAGAAATCACAAGACAATTTTATTCAACTTTGAGAAATTCTACATAGCCAAGAAAACTTTTTTGATAAAAATGAACATTAAATCAAATAGAGTTTATGAAAAAATCCTTTAAAGCCCAAAGCTCACTTCTGATGTAACAAGTCATGTGCATATCTAGTACCACACTATCACCATTCTAGATAGTCAGAGACAGGTAGAACTACAAGATTTACTGCACTGAGGCACAGATTTAGTAACAGATGAATCTGTAAAGGAGCAGGATTCGAATATTGAATATTACAATCAATCCACAAAGACACAAGGTAGTGATAATCTCAGTATTTACACTAAGGTGGTTACACATTGTGAATTCATAAGTTGACCAACTAGAGAAAGGCTTGAGTATTTATATAAGAACCTCGAGCAGTATATCACAGGGTATTCCATCCTAGTAGCATAATTGATGTTAAGGAATTTAAAAATTTGGTGATAAGCCACTGATAAAGTTAATAAGCGTAGATTAGATAAATCGACAATTATGATAGATATATATGTATATAGGACTCACAAATATGGTTATATTGGGCTTTGTATTAATAATTCATTGGAAGATATCTTGAGCAGTGGTGATTCACCCATTTAAGTTCATATACGGTAACATAGAGGATTCGTTTACCTGACAGACTAAAAATTATGACAAAGCTAACAATAGTAAGGTCTCACTGGCTGTCACAATATTAGATAAGCTATCTGCGTGGAGAAATTGCCTTATAGAAGCCTGTGACATCAAGAAATGAAAGCTATCCGGGAAGCATCTCGATTCCATAATAAATCCTCCTTATGTTTAAAAAATTCAATTTCGTAACTTTACTTAGGAATGGTCTTCCTGTAAAGTATATACCCATAGCTATCAATGATAGAACTCTGTAAATATTCTTATGTTCGGGTACGACGTATAAAAAAGACATCTTCAAAGAATACAAATCCTTCCAACATCATATATTCTTCTACCACATTCATGTATGATATCGTTTGTAAGTACAAAGAGATATGTCGACGATATTGTTATAGTCTTGTTCACAATTCAAGTTGTGAACAAGATAGATGTAACCGTGGATAGCTTATTTTTTTAGAAAGGATCGTTTACCAGAAGGCAAGAAAGTTTTCATAATTAAACAAGAATAAGTGGATGACACTAGAAATTTTTCTTTGTTTCATTCATGATCAACATAGGTACATTGAAGAAATTACATGACCTTTTGAGCTCAAAGAAAAAACACTCCACTGAATTTTGACCGATTAATTAGACATATCAAAATTAAACACCGTAGTCACATTTTGCAATAAAAAGGATAATTCAAATATATTGAGATAATCTCATAAGAATATTTATTATTTCTTGGTGAAGAAAATCCTCTTTGTAATGCTTCTTTGACTCGACACTTTCTAAAATCTTGTTTCTTCCCATATGAAAGATTCTGATTGTGTTGATAACAACTCTGTATCCAGACTTCTAAGGGAGCTAAAATTCTCGATGACCTTGCTTATGATTTGCATTGTGTAATGATTTTTGGGCTAGGATTTCATCCTAAGAAAGAATGTCTTACCTGTAAGATCCGCTTCCAACTGCTATTCCGTGGAAGGGTCATATACCAACCCAAAGGAACGAGAGCAACTTATCTTGGATCTAGGTCACCCCCAAGTGCTCAGCGCAGGAAGCTTCCTACATGTCAAGGCCACTTAATAGATCGAGGTCTTTTGGGTTAATTGAGTGAGATAGCGTTTCATCAGACAGTAACCCCAACTGCATCAGTAGCTACCTTAGTTAGCAAAGTCTTCTGGAATCTCTAACTATTGAGACGTTTTATTGTCTCAAAGTTGGACCTTTCAAATTAGAAAGTCATTGACTTTATTCTATCAGACTCCTCCTCCGATGAACCATTGATAATAATTATGCTATAATTTCAGACTATGCTTTTCCTTAGCCTTGGGTTTTTTTCCCCGCCTTTGTGCCATATTGTGTCATCTTATCTGCTTGTCTTCATCATATTTTATTTCTTGAGTAATCAATATGGTAAGAGAGACATTTCTTTTGTGATGCTAAGAGTAGACGTTTGATGCTAAGAGCAGTGATCAGTCATCTTCTTCTAAGAGTAGACGCTTTCATGATGCTTGAAATATTTCCTTTTGAAGTTGTCATATTTTGGTTCTTGGGTTATACCATCCTAAATCCCTAGTCTCAACAACAAAGCCAGAAATATTATTGTGATCAATAACGTGCCATGAGTTATCATTAATACTATCAACATTATTGTGCATCAATATATTATTTTTTCGACATAAATCAATCGCATTTAACATTTGTTGATTCTAGGATGAATGCTAATCCTCATGGATATCCATGGTTATTCAAGGATTTTAGACCATTTAATTATTTTTTGTCTTCCATATCTCTTTACGATACATACAGTAGAATATTTAATTTATTTGATCTACGTTAGAAGGGGGTGTCGAAAGTCAATTATTAAATAATTGATTGGTCATCCTATCTTCATTATTGAGATGCTTTTTCATTTAGCTCAAGTTTAGAATAATTATAGTATGCGTAAAAGCATTGTAATCTATCCTCCCCTTCTGACCTGATCATTTGTCTCTGCTAAATTTAACGACAATGGAGCAACTCGTGACCAATTTTTTAATTGATTCGTTAAACAAGATAGTTCGGCTAGCGTGCTAGGGAGGAAATAATTCTCCAAATTGAAAACAAGTCTCGTATAGTTTCAAGTGAGTATATTATTACCTTCATTAATATGATTTAAGATTATACTTTGCTTGTTGAGCATATGGTATATACCTATTTGTTGGACTACTTGCATCACCAATCACAATGAAACACCACCAGAAGTCATGAGATGATTTACAATGCATAAATCTTATTTCACATGTGCCACCTTCTTAGAGTGATTATACTATATAAGCACTGCTTTTTTTTAATTACCTATTTAATTTTTTCACATCCGAGAAGAGGGACATACTATAATTATTTAATGCTTAAATGATGAAAAGGTGGAAATGACTCCAAATTAAGTCGTGATATGTGATGATAATGTACAAAGAGTGCTGAAAGAAAACATACCAAAAATACTAGACTTTGTATTGTCTTCTTTAACAATTCAACAAGTAATTTACTATTTTGATCGTAAGTTGAGAATGCTCATTCATCTTTAAATGTTCGATTAGCCGCACTTGCTATTTTGATGTTCATGAACTGAGAATTCTCATTCAATATTTTAAATGTTCCACGCGAAAACTTTGTGGTATTAATCCTGGTAAGGTCTTTTCATGTTTTAACATAAATGAAGAGCATTCAGGAAGTGTTATCCATCGTCGACAACTGAAGGAGGGTTGTGATACTCTAATTGACAAGGAGAAAATGTCAAATGTAGCCATACAACTAAGCACTTGTTAGCCTATATAATAATTATAGAATTTATTTACAATTTCTCAAGTTGGAGAAGACAATTGGTCACACAAATTTCACAAGGTTAAAGGTGTACAGACAAGTTCCATGCTATAAAAATATGTCACAAAGAACCCTACAGTAAGTTAATTATTGGTTCTATTTGGTGATTGATAAAAATATGAAATTTGATTAACAAAATGAATTATTTAGTTAATGTTATAAATGTTTTGATATTTGTAAATTGCAAATTATTGATTAAAAATTCTTAGTAGAATATAATAGAATTTTTAAAAGTACTAGAATATGATTTTGTTAGAGATAATTATACTAGGTCTTTTTCAACAACTACTATCATTACACTTGCACACATTCATTACATATCGCAAGTAACTTTGCTTATTCAAAAGGTATCATACCATAATCTCTTTTGACTAGTAGACACATTTAAGCATGCAATGCAGCTTCACCTGAAGACAATCATACTATATTTTTGTAAATAAGATATTACAATTCAAAGTTATAGGGAGTCAGATGTTATTGGTGGTACTTTCCTTGGGCTTTTCCATTTTGATCTTTCATAAATCATGTATGGTTTTATTAGCAAAGCCATTCAGAATGAGTTTTAAAGGGATTCACAGAGTCTAGAGTGAGTAAAGGATCTATAATGACTGGGTTTGAAGTCGTAATAATATAATCAAAGGTTAAATATTTGTGGCTTGACCCCAGATGGAACCTATATGCTTTGTTATTAACTTTTAAATGGTGTTGGGTCCCGCATGTTACTTTACATATAGGAATTTTTAGGTCCATATTTTTGGGTTGACCCATATCCTGTAGTATGCTTTATATTGTACTTTGAAATGGTGATGGGCCTGATAACATTTGTATAAGGAATATTGGGTCCATAGGAATGAATTAGTTGGCTTACGATCCGAGGATCAATAAGGACTGGCCAAGGTCATCGATATAATTGATTGTTATACTTAAAATTTATAAACTTTTTCTTTCTAATTATTTTAAAGAAATATTTGAATAACCATCCCATTATTCCTATTCGAAGGGACTTCTTAAAGCTGTAGAGTCTCCGGTTTCAAAGGGACAAATGACTTTATAACTTCCTCACATAATTTCTTTAAATAAAAGCAGCCAATAAAGAGCACCGCTATGCAAAGAGGTTGGTGGTTTGATTCTAATAAAATTTTCAAACATGAATTATTCAATGATATTGTAGATTTTTTTAATTAAATTTTTTTATATTGATTTATTTTAATTCCAACTATTTTTTTTGGAGAGACAAATGAAATTTTCTCATAAGATACAATAAATGAAATTGTCTGTAGAGAGACAAAAATGAAATTGTAGAGACAAAAACGAAACTGCCTTTGGAGAGACAAAAATGTAATTGTCTCTGAAGAGAAAAAAATGCTTGTGTTATATATTGTCTTTATAGAGATGATATTTTAAGAAAATTTAATTTTAAGACGATTTAATTTGAGACACCCGCTTAAAGACAATATTTAAGACAGTACAAAATTTTTCTTTTGTCTCAAGTTAAGACAATTTACCCAAAAATTGTCTTAAATATTGTCTTAAAACCCCCCTTTATGTTGTAGTGTATGATCAAAGAGAAGGGAAATAAGTGCTCCAAGATCGCCATAGTTTGGTTGGCTTAATAAGTCAAGAAGAATGGAAGTTTGGAAGATGTTAAGGAATTGAGAGTGGATGTGAGTAATAGCTGGGTAGTGTAAAAGGAAATGTTTTTCATCTTCCACCTTCTTAGTATTGCAAATCTGAAAAATTCTATTCTCCCAAGGAGTCTTGGGAGTAGACCTCCACCCAGTTTCACTTCAAATTTCATGAGAATTAGTTCTTATCTTAGCGATGTTAATTGTTTTCTTAGTGTTGTTTAACACAGAAAGAGAATTATTGTTATCAAGGGTGGGGTTGATCACCTCCTTATAGTATCTTAGATTCATTTTACCCTCCAACTCCTTATCATCCTACAACTTGTCCTTAAAATTGGAGGTAATAACATTTTTGACACTATCATTGCTTCTCATGATGATCTCTTCCTTAATCCCCCAATGGTTGAGCCAAGACTGGGCATCTTTATGCCATTCGCACTTGAGGCAGAGGTGGGGTTTTTTTACTAGAGTTAGATGCAATTTTCGAGAGCCTCTTGGGGTCCATAGTGTAAAGCTTCTTCTTATACATCATATATCTAAACATAGTCGTACTTTCAATGGGGGACATGCCACACTTCGATCAAGAGGATAGGATATGGAGTATTTCCCTTGATCTTTAGGTTGTAGGTTATGAATTTATTTTGACTCATCGCAATCTTTCTCCATGAATCTTTGGATATACTGCAAACTGAAACTTCACATCCGTATATTAAAACAACAAGGGTGACGAGAGTCTCAAAGAGGAACCTCTTTTTACTCCAAATGCCAAGATCAATGGTCTTACAATTTTTTTCAAGCTCATAATAAGTTTTCCAACCTCCAATAATCATTTTCTCGATGTTATAATCCAGTTGAGTTTATGAGAAAAATAAACAGCCAAATATTTATAAGAAGAAACCCACTCTAATCGATGATTATCATAAATGAAACTACCATGGGTGATCTTTTTGGATTTAATGATCATGACTTTAGTCTTGTCGGTATTAACCATCATACCCATCTTGGAGTAGTAGACATGAAGAGCCTTAACCTACTTTTCTAGGTCATGTGGATTTTTGCAAGAAGAACGATATCATTAGCATAAAGGAGAAGAGTAATTATTATACTAGCAAGCTCGGTGCCCTTACAACCTACAGTATCAAGACACTCCTCCAGCTTATCGATGTATATGACAAAAAGGGTAGGGGATAGGGGACACCCTTGCTTAAATCCAATATTGCATTTAATTTCTTTAGACCACCCTTAGTCGGTCTTAAGCTTGGCAATGACAGTCTCGTAGAAGAAGATCACCACAATCCTGAATTCAGGGAGAACCATGATCTCTTCAAGTCTCTCCTAGAGCTTATCTCAAGGAAAATTATCAAATCTTTTCTAAAGTCCACAAAACAACATAAGAGATCGGATTTACTATTGCAACATTCCTCTGCAATGATCCTAAGAGTGACAAGATGATTGATAGTCGAGTGATGTCTCATAAAACCAACTTGCCCTTTAGCTCTTTTACCATGGTTTTTAAGCAAAAATCTAAGCTTCTTTTCTATAATGAGGCCATATAGCTTGGCTAGGATGTGGTTGATCATAATGGTCCTATAGTTAGAGGTAACGCTTTTGTTCCCATTTTTAAATATATGCATAATAGGGCTTTGCGTCTAAAGATGAGGGAAGCCATATTGTACAACCAAATTGAGAAGCTTGTGGAGATTAGGAATGAAGATAGAACTTAATGTTTATCATTAACTAATAATAATAATATTGTTATAAACCTAAAATAATAAAAAACAACTATTATTTAAAGCCCCAAGTTTCAATAGCCACACCAAATGAACCAGACTCTACCAAATGCCAATGCCACTTTTCATAATTATTTTTTTAATAAATTACAAAGATAGTCACTTTTAACAGATAATTTTTAATAAATTAAAAATAAAATAAAATAAAATAATAATAATAATAAAAAAAACAAACTTGAAACTAAAAAACATTCGCATACTTTTCATATTGTCTATTTTATCATGATATTAACTTAGCTTATAATCTCAACAATTCATTTTATTAAAAATATAAATTACTCAAACCAAATTCCAATATAATTACATTATTCTCCTTTAACCAATAACCCATTTGACCCCACCATAATAGAATGGATCATGAATAGTATATTCGACCCACACCATAATAGAATGGATCATGAATTTCATGCCTTAACATGGTAAATGGTGGATAATAATTGGCTAACTGACTTACATAGTCGCGAGGAAAAATAAATCTTGGTTGTAAAAAGGTTGGATGAAAGATTTATTTCTAAGACGTTGTCTTCAACATTTTAATGTTGGTCTAATAATTTTTTTTAGGAGTTGGGTCTATTATGATGTTACTTTGTTATATTTCATCAACACATAATTTTCTGTAATGAATAGTTTGAATCATTACAGCATATGAATCATTGCAGGATATGAAAAAGGAAAATACTCTCTCATCACATACTCCCAAATGTAATATGACCAGTCCAATAACCAAAACCCTAGCACACCAATCAACCAGTGACAAATTACTGAAGTCCACACTCATCTCCATCGTTGTTACCTGATTAGCTATAGCTAGGTTGCACACGAGTTCATCCCGATGGAACTGAGCTTTCTTTATAATTAATTGAACCGCGAATGAATCCCCACATCCTTCTGTGATTTCTTGAAGCCTATGATCTGATCTCCATCTCCATTTTCATATAATTTGTGTAGGCAAAGGTGAATGGCTCCTTCTCTATGGTCGTTTTCACATTCAAATTGAAATGTATGATCCACCGTGATAACTCCCTTTCACATAGAAATTTCTTTCTTATGGCAAAGAAATCATCATCCAATGAAAATTGGTTCCTCTCTAGGTCTATGTTTGCCACCATCGATTTTTCAAATATGTGTTTGTGGGTTTCTTCTATCCAAAAAGAGGATAGATTTGAGTATTTTAGTCTATCCATGAGGAGGATAGAAGAAATCTAGTCACGAAGCCAAAGATTTATAATGCTTAGGCTACCCTACTTGCTAAACAACATGAAATATACAAAGAGGGCAGCTGGACCAAAAAATCCCTTGAACATTTTTTCAGATGGAGAAAGCAGAGCAGGGCAATCAACCTAAAATATTGTTGGAATTTCTGAATATTTTGAACACACAAGGAGAATAAAAATTCTCCTCCTTTAACACATAGAAATGCAAACAATTCTTTCTCACTGGATAGAGATGGCACAAAAAAAAGCTTTTTTGTTTCATTAACAATGAAAACTATTACAAAATGATGGATTCAATCTTCAGAACTAGGTTTTGGTTTTACAATGATTTGGCTGCTATAGACGCAGTGCTCACAATCTTTCTCTCTGTCTCTCTTTCTGCCTTTGGGCATTACATAACACAACACACAATCTGTCTGTGCGAAACGATAACTTTCATCACTCAAAAACTTTGCTATTTTGAACTTTATATATGGCGCAACTATTTTAAAAACATAAAACAAACTATGAAATAAAACATATGGGAAACCCATTCTTGTGGGTCCCTACAGAGGCATTCTCCCTCGGGTACAATAGATCTTCATTGTGCCCCCACACTAAATCTCCGCTGTTGATCTTTGGTCAACGATTGATCATTCGGTCAACTGCGAAGGCACCCCGTGGTTCTTTTGAAACCTTTAACACTGCCCGCGTAACACTATATTTCATCAAAAACAATGAACCTTTACCTGGACTTCAAATCCTTCAACAAACTAAAATGGAAACTTTTTTCATTAAAAAATGCCCCTACGTCAGCAAGCTCAAAACAAACGTGAAATGCTTGTGATTGGCCAATTTTTGGGGCCTGCAGAATTCAAATCAAAACTGAACCCGATTTCATAAAATCTTCGCGTACCAAAAGGTGAATGTGACATCATGGGTAAAATGAACGTGAATCAATGCGAATGGTCCATGTGGCAGTGGGACCACATTGCATCAGTACTCTGGCAGAATGGACTTTGGCTTTGGCGATGAGCGATAAGCGATGTTGCGATGGCGCGATGTTGCGATGAGCGCTAAGCGCTATCAGCATCAGCGCATCGGCAGTTATACTTCAGCGGAACACATATATGGATGGGCGGAATGCTTATGCGCGATGTACGATGGTGGTAGGGACCACATTGCATCGCATCATCGGTGGTGAACTCTTTGTCGTGGCATAACACTCTTTCCCGTTGCGACATGCGATGTGCGATATCACAACATCGCATCACTTCGGCGCTTCACATCAACAAGACACAAAAACTTTGGCATTTGGCTATTGCGATGAGATATAGTGGTGGGGACCACATCACATCGCAAGTTCTGCAATGGAACGAAAAAACTTGTGGGGACCACAATCACTTGGCCCATTCAAAAAACTTGAAACTTCATGCTTTTAACAAAAAAATTTGTTTGTTGGTTGGTGAGGCCTTTATGTCTGAAAAGACTTATCTTTTAATAAAACTCTGTTGTGTGGTTGAACCATGATTCTTCAATTCTCCTTTGCAAAAACAGGTTGCGCCCATAAACATCTAAATTCCTCCTTACAGCTCCATTAAACCCTGTTAAATGCACAGAGGTGTGTACTCAACCTCTGTTGTTGCCCCTGTTGTACCCTGTTTCTACCTGCACGAGGTTTGCAGGTGACTTTAATATTTTCAACACTCCCCCTTAAAGTCAGTTTTTGGGTTATCTATCATACCCAAGCATTTTATTAAATATTCAAAACTCTTTTGCCCCAATGGCTTTGTCAGAATGTCTGCAAATTTCTCCTCTGTCCTACAATGTTGTAAAACAATTTCTCTATTGTTCACCAATTCCCTTATGTAGTGAGACTTGGCATCTATGTGTTTTTTTCTTTTGTGAAACACATAATTCTTTGACAATGTTATAGCTGATCTATTGTCACAATAAATCACTGTGCCTTTTACCTTTTCTTGACATAAATTCCTCAACATTCTTCTCATCCACATTGCTTGACACGCTGTTGTTGTAGCTGCCACATACTCTGCCTCTGCTGTAGATAATGTTACAATAGGTTGTTTCTTAGAAGCCCATGAAATGGCTCCTGAACCCATATGCAAAAATAACCAGAAGTACTTTTCCGATCATCAATACTTTCAGCGCAATCACTGTCAGTATATCCAATTAATTCAGAATTTTCTGAAGTAGCATACAAAATACTATACCTCTTTGTTCCTTTTACATACCTCGAAATTATTTTTTTTGCTTGCCAATGTGCTTCTTTTGGCCTCTCCATTAATCTGGAAATCAAACTCATAGCATGCATAATATCAGGCCTAGTTGCAGTCAAATACATGAGGCTGCCAACTATGCTCTTATACAAACTTGGATCAAAATCCTTGCTACTGCCATCTTTTCTCAATTTTAATCCCATTACTGTGGGAGTAATTGTTGCCTTGGAATCATGCATATTAAACCTTGCCAAAACTTCATTAACATACTTTGCTTGAGAGATAAAAATCCCATTTTCATTTTGCTCTACTTCTATTCCTAAGAAGTATCTCAATAATCCCATATCAGTCATTTCAAATTCATCTTTCATGACTGTTTTAAAATTTTCAATAAGGTAATCATCATTACCTGTGAATATCACATCATCAACATATAAAACCACAATCAGCATCTTACCATCCTTTTCTTTGATATATAATGTGGGTTCTCCTTCACAGTTTTCAAACCCATTTTCTAGTAGAAGGGAATCTATCCTACTATACCATGCTCTTGGTTCTTGCTTCAGCCCATAAAGAGATTTCTTCAATCTGCAAACTTTGTGCTCTTGGCCTTTTTTCTCATAGCCTAGAGGTTGTTCAACATAAACCTCTTCCATTAACACTCCATTTAAAAATGTTGATTTTACATCCATTTGGTAACCCTTCCATTTATTTTGTGCTGCTATGGACAACACTTCTCTCACTGTTTCCATTCTTGCAACTAGTGCAAAGGTTTCCTCATAATCTCTTCCATGTTGCTGCTTATAACCTTTGACAACAAGTCTGGCCTTGTGCCTTTCAATTTTACCTTCAGCATTGTTTTTGGTCTTGTAGACACATTTAACTCAAATGAATTTCTTATCTTTTGGGAGTTCAACCAAATCTCATGTTTTATTCTTCACTATTGCTTTAATTTCTTCATCCATGGCTTCTATCCATTTTCTATCTTTAATAGCTTCCTCAAAATGAATAGGATCATCAACATGAAAATACAAAGAAAATAAAGAATTTATACCTTCATTTGTTGTCTCTTGCTCATAGATTTCATTTAAATTTCTGAATCTTGTTCCTCTTTCATTAGATGTACTTGTGCTTGAAATAGCACTCAATTCTGCTCCATTTGGTGTGCGTGGAGAAGCACTCTCATTACTTCTCAAGGGTGTTCTTACTCCTGCTTGAGGTGTCCCTTGATGTCCTTGTGTTGGTGGAGGTTGTGCTACTGAGGAGGTATTATTTTCAGCCATATCTTCCTCATATTCATCATGAGACAAACAGTTTTTAACTTTGACTGTTTTATCAATGCTTCCATCCCATGCTTCTTCTTCAATGAATTGCACATCTCTGCTTATAAAAAATTTCTTTGTGGATGGGTTATATAATCTATATCCCTTGGAGTCTTCACAATATCCAAGGAAGATGCACTTCTCCCCCTTACTGTCTAACTTCTTCCTCAACTGTTTTGGAATGTGTGCATAAGCCACACACCCAAAAACTCTCATGTGGGTGACTCCCTCTTTTCTGCCACTCCATGCTTCTTCTGGAACTCTGTTCATTATAGTTTTTGTTGGGAATCTATTTAAAATATACACAACACAATTTGTAGCTTCTGCCCAATACTCATTTGGCAAGTGTTTTTCCTTTAGCATACTTCTCACCATTTCCATTATGGTTCGATTCTTCCTTTCAGCAACACCATTTTGTTCGGTGTGTATCTTGTAGTAAATTGTTTATGTATGCCATTTTCTCCACAAAAACGTAGAAATCCTTTTGAGATGTACTCACCTCCTCTATTAGTTCTATGAACTTTGATATGCTGCCCACTCTGTTTTTCTACTAGAGCTTTAAAATGGAATTTTTTTTCAAAGACTTCACTTTAATATTTCAAGAAATAAACCCATACTTTCCTTGTGAAATCATCAATGAAGGTTAGCAAGTAATTGTTTCCTGAAACTGATGCTATTTGCATCGGCCCACATAAATCTGAATGAATCATTTCTAAGGGTGCTTTTGCCCTTATGCTCTTTCCTGATGGAAAGTTTTCTTTGTGTTGTTTTCCCAAGATACAACCTTCACATAGGCTGTCCGGTTTCTCAATCAATGGTAGTACTCTTACCATTCCTTTTCTGTGCATCAAATTCAGACCTCCGAAATTGAGATGTCCAAATCTCAAGTGCCATAACCAATTCTCATCTTTCACTTCCTTCTAAAATAACTCTTGAGTTATAGCTGCTACATTTTTTTCTTTTTTCTTCAAATTTGTATTGATTTTGAGTGGAAACATTCTATTGCTGGTCATTTTTATTTCAGCAATAATCTTCTTGCTTGGAGGTATGTCCATTATTGTGCACACACAATTTTTAAAAACTACATTGTAACCTTTGTTTATGAGCTGCCCAACTCTCAAAAGATTATACTTCAAGCCAGGAACATAGTACACGTCTGGCACAAATTTCTACTCACCATTTCTTGCACGGATACTAACTCTGCCTTTTCCCTTGACATAAATCTTAGTATATGTTCCTGTTGTTACTTCTGATTTAACTTCTTCATCAAGATTGGAAAACATTGCTATGTTTCCAGTCATGTGATTACTGCAGCCTGAATCTAAGAACCATACATCATCCTATATATCTTATGCTAAATTACATGTTAACAACACATTCTTTGGGTTCTTTTCTTCTCTTGTTACATTAGCATTCTTCCTATTATTCATGTCATTTTTATTTTTCCTACACTCATTGGCATAGTGCCCATATTTTTTGCAATAATGAAATTGGACATTTGATTTGTCATACATTTGTCCTTGAGCATGTTGGTGTCCACCTTGCTGGCTACTGCTTTGGCCATGGCTTTGATTTTGACTATTGCTCCTTCCATGTGAATGTGTAGAGCTGTTTATTCCTTCTTTGTTTTGGCTTCTGCCTCTTCCTCTTCCTCTGCCTTGACCTATTCCTCTTCCAAAAGGAATCCGGGTCTTGAATGCATGCTCTAGAGATGGTTTTACTGATCTTCCCAATCTTTGTTCATGAGTCATCAATGACGCATGAAGTTCATCTACCGTGAACTTTGAGAGATCCTTTGTCTCTTCAATAGTGGTAACAATAACATCAAACCTTGAGGGTAGGCTCCTCAATAGTTTCTCCACTATCCTTCTTTCTTCAAGTGTCTCTCCATTATACCTTATCTAATTTACCATCCCAATCACATGTGTGAAGAATGAGTCTATGTTATCAGACTCTTTCATACAGAGAGTTTCAAAATCTCTCCTCAGTAATTGTAGTTTTTCTGTCTTCACTTTCTCCATACCTTGATAGGCTATCTTCAGAGTATCCCATGCATCCTTGGATCTTTTAGCTACTACTATCCTTGGAAACACACTCTCATGTACTGCTTGATAGAGATAGAAGAGGGCCTTAGAGTCCTTCTTTCTATTTCTCTTCAGCAGATCCTTCTCTGCCTATGTTAAGGAATTAAACTCTTATTCATCTACTGGTTCTTCAAAACCATCTTCTACAAATTCCCATAAGTCTTGGGAGGCAAACAAGGCCTTCATGGTAATGGCCCAATAATCATAGTTCTTCCCATTAAATTGTGGGAGCTGTGTATTTCCAATACTCATACTAGTGCTTCGTCCACCCATTACTTATAAACTGAACTCTGAACTAAACTTGACTGTGTTTTTTCTTAAACAAACTATCTTTTCTTCTTTAAAAAGATAAACTCTGTCACTGATGACTACTCTTTTAAACAAATCAAAAAATATGTTTTTTTATAGAAATACCTGGACTTTACTTCTGCTGAGCCTTCACGCTGCTAGAGAACTGCTGCAACAAATCCTTCTTCTTCCTTCAGCTTCTTTGACACCTTCAAAGAGCCTGGATAAGCTCTAATACCATGTTGGAATTTCTGAATATTTCGAACACATAGGGAGAATAAAAATTCTCCTCCTTTAACACAGAGAAATGTGAACAATTCTTGCTCACTGGGCAGAGATGGCACAAAAAAAAAACTTTTCTATTTCATTAACAATGAAAACTATTACAAAATGATGGATTCAATCTTCAGAACTGGGTTCTAGTTTTACAATGATTTGGCTACTACAGACGCAGCGCTGACAATCTTCCTCTCTGTCTCTCTTTATGCCTTCAGGCATTACATAACACAACACACAATTTGTCTGTGTGAAACAATAACTTTCATCACTCAACAACTATGCTATTTTGAACTTTATATATGGCGTGGCTATTTTAAAAACATAAAACAAACTATGAAATAAAACACATGCGAAACCCTTTCCTGTGGGTCCCTGCGGAGGCATTCTCCCTTGGGTACAATAGATCTTCATTGTGCCCCCGCACTAAATCTCCACCGTTGATCTCTGGTCAACGATTGATCATTCGGTCAACTGCGGAGGCACCCCATGGTTCTTTTGAAACCTTTAACATTGCCTCTGTAACACTATATTTCATCAAAAAAAATGAACCTTTACCCAGACTTCAAATCCTTCAACAAACTGAAATGGAAAATTTCCGCGTTACAAAACGCCCCTACGTCAATAAGCTCAAAACGAGCGCGAACAGCTTGTGATTAGCCAGCTGCTGGGGCCCACGGAATTCAAATCAAAACTGAACCCGATTTCATAAAATCTTCATGTACCAAAAGGTGAATTTGATGTCATGGGTAAAACGAACGTGAATCAACGTGATTGGTCCACGTGGCAGTGGGACCACATCGCATCGGTGCTCCAACAGAATGATGGTTTGGCGGAATGGACTTTGGCTTTGGCGATGAGCGATAAGTGATGTTGCGATGGCACAATGATGCGATGAGCGCTAAGTGCTATCGGCATCGGCGGTTATACTTCGGCAGAACACATATATGGATGGGCGGAATGGTTATGCATGATGTGCGATGTGCGATGGTGGTAGGGAAGACATCACATCGCATCATCGGTGGTGAACTCTTTGTGGTGGCATAACACTCTTGCCTGTTGCGATATGCGATGTGCGATATCGCAACATCGCATCGCTTCGCTACTTCACATCAACAAGACACAAAAAATCTGGCATTTAGCTATTGCGATGAGCGGTAGTGGTGGGGACCACATCCCATCGCAAGTTTTGCAATGGAACGAAAAAACTTGTGGGGAGCACAATCACTTGGCTCATTCAAAAAACTTGAAACTTGGCACTTTTAACAAAAAACTCTGTTTGTTGGTTGGTGAGGACTTTACGCCTGAAAAGACTTCTCTTTTAATAAAACTCTGTTGCATGGTTGAACCACGATTCTTCAATGCTCCTCTGCAAAAAGCAGTTGAAGCCATAAACATTTAAATTCCTCCTTACGGCTTCATTAAACCCTGTTAAATGCACAGAGGTGTGCACTCAACCTCTGTTGTTGCACCTGTTGTACTATGTTTCTACTTGCACGGGGTTTGCAGGTGACTTTAATATTTTCAACACTCCCCCTTAAAGTTAGCTTCTGGGTTATCTATTATACCCAAGCATTTTCTTAAATATTCAAAACTCTTATGCCCCAATGGCTTTGTCAGAATATCTGCAAATTGCTCCTCTATTCTACAATGTTGTAAAACAATTTCTCCATTGTTCACCAATTCCCTTATGTAGTGAAACTTGGCATCTATGTGTTTCGTTCTTTTGTGAAACACAGAATCCTTTGACAACGTTATGGTTGAGCTATTGTCGCAATAAATCATTGTGCATTTTACCTGTTCTTGACATAAATTCCTCAACATTCTTCTCATCCACACTGCTTGACACGCTACTGCTGTAGCTGCCACATACTCTGCCTCTGCTGTAGATAATGCCACAATAGGTTGTTTCTTAGAAGCCCATGAAATGGCTCCTGAACCCATATGAAAAACATAACTAGAAGCACTTTTCTGGTCATCAATACTTCCAGCCCAATCACTGTCAGTATATCCAATTAATTCAGAATTTTCTGAAGTAGCATACAAAATACCATACCTCTTTGTTCCTTTTACATACCTCGGAATTCTTTTTGCTGCTTGCCAATGTGCTTCTTTTGGCCTCTCCATAAATCTGGAAATAAAACTCACAGCATGCATAATATCAAGCCTAGTTGCAGTCAAATACATGAGGCTACCAACTATGCTCTTATACAAACTTGGATCAAAATCCTTGTTGCTGTCATCTTTGCTCAATTTCAATCCCATTACTGTGGGAGTAATTTCTGCCTTGCAATCCTGCATATTAAACCTTGCCAAAACTTCATTAACATACTTTTCTTGAGAGATAAAATCCCATTTTCATTTTTCTCTACTTCTATTCCTAAGAAGTATCTAAACAATCTGATATCAGTCATTTCTAATTCATCTTTCATGACTATTTTAAAATTTTCAATAAGGTAATCATCATTACCTGTGAATATCACATCATCAACATATAAAAAAACAATGAGCATCTTACCATCTTTCTCCTTGATGTATAATGTGGGTTCTCCTTCACATTTTTCAAACCAATTTTCCAGTAGATAGGAATCTATCCTACTGTACCATGCTCTTGGTGCTTACTTCAGCCCATAAAGAGCTTTCTTCAATTTGCAAACTTTGTGCTCTTGGCCCTTTTTCTCATAGCCTAGAGGTTGTTCAACATAAACCTCTTCCACTAAAAATCCATTTAAAAACGCTGATTTTACATCCATTTGGTAAACCTTACATTTTTTTTGTGCTGTTATGGACAACACTGCTCTCATTATTTCCATTCTTGCAACTGGTGCAAAATTTTCTTCATAATCTCTTCCATGTTACTGCTTGTATCCTATGACAACAAGTCTGGCCTTGTGCCTTTCAATCTTACCTTCAACATTTCTTTTGGTCTTATAGACCCACTTCACTCCAATGACTTCTTTCCCTTCTAGGAGATCAACCAATTCCCATGTTTTGTTCTTCTCTATTGCATTAATTTCTTCATCCATGGCTTCTATCCATTTTCTATCTTTTATAGTTTCTTCAAAATGAATAGGATCATCAACATGACAATATAAAGCAAATAAAGAGTTCATACCTTCATTTGCTGTCTCTTGCTCATAAATTTCATTAATATTTCTGAATCTTGTCCCTTCTTCATTTGGTGTACTTGTGCTTGAAGTAGCACTCAATCTGCTCCATGTGGTGTGCATGGAGAAGCACTCTCATTTGTTCTCAAGGGTGTTCTTACTCTTGCTCGAGGTGTCCCTTGTTGTCCTTGTGTTGGTGGAGGTGGTGCTACTGATGAGGTATTATTTTCAGCCACATTTTCCTCATCTTCATCATGAGACAAACAACATTTGACATTGACTGTTTTCTCAATGCTTCCATCCCATGCTTCTTCTTCAATAAATTGCACATCTTTGCTTATAACAAATTTCTTTGTGGATGGGTTATACAATCTATATCCCTTGGAATCTTCACAATATCCAAGGAAGATGCACTTCTCCCCCTTACTGACCAACTTCTTCCTCAGTTGATATGAAATGTGTGCATAAGCCACACACCCAAAAACTCTCATGTGGGTGACTCCTTGTTTTCTGCCACTCCATGCTTCTTTTGAAACTCTGTTCATTACTGCTTTTTTTGGGCATCTATTTAAAATATACACAACACAATTTGTAGCTTCTGCCCAATACTCATTTGGCAATTTTTTTTCCTTTAGCATACTTCTCACCATTTCCATGATGGTTCGATTCTTCCTTTCAGCACCTCCATTTTGCTGCAGTGTGTACCTTGTTGTAAATTTCTTATGTATGCCATTTTCTCTGCAAAAACGCTGAAACTATTTTGAGATGTACTCACCTCCTCTATCAGTTCTTAGAACTTTGATATGCTTCCCACTCTGTTTCTCTGCAAGAGCTTTAAAGTAGCAAAATTTCTCAAAAACTTCACTTTTATACTTTAGGAAATAAACCCATATTTTCCTAGTGAAATCATCAATGAAAGTCAACATATAATTGTTGCCTGAAACTGATGTTGTTTGCATCGGCCCACACAAATCTGAATGGATAATTTCTAAGCGTGCTTTTTCCCTTATGATTTTTCCAGATGAAAAGTTTTCTCTGTGTTGTTTGCCCAAGATGTAGCCTTCACATAGGCTATCCGATTTCTCTATCAATGGTAGTCCTCTTACCATTCCTTTTCTGTGCATCAAATTCAGACCTCCGAAATTGATATGTCCAAATCTCAAATGCCATAACCAATTCTCATCTTTCACTTCCTTTTGAAAGACCTCTTGAGTTACAACTGTTATATTCTTTTTCTTTCCTTTCAACTCAGTATTGAGCTTGAGTGGAAACATTCTATTGCTGGTCATTTGCACTTGGAAACATTCTATTGCTGGTCATTTTCACTTCAGCAATAATCTTCTTGCTTGGAGGTATGTCCATTACTGTGCACACATCATTCTTGAAGAATACATTGTAACCTTTGTTAATGAGCTGCCCAACGCTCAAAAGATTACATTTCAGGCCAGGAACATAGTATACATCTGGCACAAATTTTTTCTCTCCATTTCTTGCACGGATACTTACTCTGCCTTTTCCCTTTACAGAGATCTTAGTATCAGTTCCAGTTGTTACTTCAGATTTAATATCTTCATCAAGATTGGCAAACATTTCTATGTTTCTAGTCATGTGATTACTACAGCCTGAATCTAAGAACCATACATCATCTTGTCTATCTTGTGTTACATTACATGTTAACAACACATTCTTTGGGTTCTTTTCTTCTCTTGCTACATTAACATTCTGCCTATTATTCATTTCATTTCGCTTTTTCCTACATTCATTGGCATAGTGCCCATATTTCTTGCAATAATTACTTTGGACATTGGATTTGTCATACCTTTGTCCATGAGCATGTTGGTGTCCACTTTACTAGCTGTTGTTTTGGCCTTGGCTTTGATTCTGACTATTGCTCTTTCCATGTGAATGTGAAGCGCTGTTTTTTCCTCCTCTTTTTTGGCTTCTGTCTCTTCCTCTTCCTCTTCCAAAAGGAATCTGGGTCTTAAAGGCATGCTCCAAAGATGGGTTTACTGATCTTCCCAATATCTGTTCATGAGTCATAAGTGATGCATGAAGTTCATCTAATGTGAACTTTGAGAGATCCTTTGTCTCTTCAATGGTGGTTACAATAACATCAAACCTTGAGAGTAGGCTCCTCAATAATTTCTCCACAATCATTTTTTCTTTAAGTGTCTCTCCATGAGACCTTATCTGTGTGACCATCCCAATCACATGTGTGAAGAATGAGTCTATATTATCAGACTCTTTCATACAGAGAGTTTCAAAATCTCTCCTTGGCAATTGTAGTTTTGCTATCTTTACTTTCTCCATGCCTTGATAGGTTGTTTTAAGGGTATCCCATGCATCCTTGGATCTCTTAGCTGTTGCTATCCTTGGAAACATACTCTCATGTACTACTTGATAGAGATAGAAGAGGGCCTTAGAGTCTTTCTTCCTATTGCTCTTCAATAGATCCTTCTCTGCCTGTGTTAAGGCATTAAACTCTTGTTCATCTACTGGTTCTTCAAAACCATCTTCTACAAATTCCCATAAATTCTGGGAGGCAAACAAGACCTTCATGGTAATGGCCTAATAATCATAGTTCTTCCCATTAAATTGTGTTAGCTGAGTATTTCCAATACTCATACTGGAGCTTGGTCCACCCATTACTTATAAACTGAACTCTGAACTAAACTTGATTGTTTTTTTCTTAAACAAACTATCTTTTCTTCTTTAAAAAGACAAACTCTATCACTGAGGACTGTTATTTTAAACAAAACAAAAACTCTATTTTTTTTTAGAAATACCTGAACTTTACTTCTTCTGAGCCTTCATGCTACTGGAGAACTGCTACAACAAATCCTTCTTCCTCCTTCAGCGTCTTTGACACCTTCAAAGAGCCTAGATAAGCTCTGATACCATGTTAGAATTTCTGAATACTTCGAACACAAAGGGAGAATAAAAATTCTCCTCCTTTAACATAGAGAAATGTGAACAATTCTTGCTCACTGGACAGAGATGACACAAAAAAAAACTTTTATGTTTCATTAACAATGAAAACTATTACAAAATGATGGATTCAATCTTCAGAACTAGGTTCTGGTTTTACAATGATTTGGCTGCTACAGATGCAGTGCTCACAATCTTTTTCTCTGTCTCTATTTCTGCCTTTAGGTATTACGTAACACAACACACAGTCTGTCCGTGCAAAACAATAACTTTCATCACTCAACAACTATGTTATTTTGAACTTTATATATGGCACGACTATTTTAAAAACATAAAACAAACTATGAAATAAAACATATGCGAAACCCTTTCCTTGTGGGTCCTTGCATAAGCATTCTCCCTCGAATACAATAGATCTTCGTTGTGCCCCCGCACTAAATCTCCACCGTTGATCTCTGGTCAACGATTGATCGTTTGTTCAACTGCGGAGGCACCCCGTGGTTCTTTTGAAACCTTTAACACTGCCCTCGTAACACTATATTTCATCAAAAACAATGAACCTTTACCTGGACTTCAAATACTTCAACAAACTGAAATGGAAACTTTTTGCGTTACAAAACACCCCTACGTCAGCAAGCTCAAAACGAGCGTGAACAGCTTGTGATTGGCCAGCTACTAGGGCTCGCGGAATTCAAATCAAAACTGAATCCGATTTCATAAAATCTTTGCGTACCAAAAGGTGAATGTGACGTCATGGGTAAAACAAACGTGAATCAACGTGATTGGTCCACGTGGCAGTGGGACCACATCGCATCGGTGCTCCAGTGGAATGATGATTTGGTGGAATGGACTTTGGCTTTCGCGATGAGCGATGGCACGTTGTTGCGATGGCGCGATGCCGCGATGGGCGCTAAGCGCTATCGACATCGACGGAACACATATATGGATGGGCGGAATGGTTATGCGCGATGTGTGATGTGCGATGGTGGTAGGGACCACATCGCATCGCATCATCGACGGTGAACTCTTTGCAGTGGCATAACACTCTTGCCCGTTGCGATATGCGATGTGCGATATCGCAACATCGCATCGCTTCGGCACTTCACATCAACAAGACACAAAAAATTTAGCATTTGGCTATTGCGATGAGCGATGGTGCTGGGGACCACATCGCATCGCAAGTTCTGCGATGGAACGAAAAAAGTTATGGGGACCACAATCACTTGGCCCATTCAAAAAACTTGAAACTTGGCGCTTTTAACAAAAAACTCTGTTTGTTGGTTGGTGAGGGATTTATGCCCGAAAAGACTTCCCTTTTAATAAAACTATGTTGCGTGGTTGAACCACGATTCTTCAATGCTCCTTTGCAAAAAGCAGATGCGTCCATAAAAATTTAAATTCCTCCTTACAACTCCATTAAACCCTGTTAAATGCACAGAGGTGTGCACTCAACCTCTGTTGCTACCCCTGTTGTACTATGTTTCTACCTGCACGGGGTTTGCATGTGACTTTAATATTTTCAACAAATACAAACTCAACCCGGACCAACAATTCCTTTAAACGTTTTGTAAGTACAGACTCAACATCACCAATCAATACCGAAAGTAATGGGAAAAAAACTTTTTCCTCCAAGATGTCCGTAAGATTCCTGATTTGAAATGCAGATTTCTTTTGTGTTTGTAATACTAACTATAATTACTAAGTCCAAATTCAAATTCAAATACAATAAGATAAGATAAAGAAATAATTCAATTCAATATTTTTCAAAAAATCTACTTATATATTTCAAAATTTACCAAAACTACTTATAATCTCAATAAAAATACCTATTGTTGTGGTGCACCAATTACACTGCTACCAAAACTTGTAATCTTAGTAAAAATGCCTATTGTTATGGCTTACCAATTAGACTGGCCCCCTCTCTATGAGCTTTGAGGAATATAAACGACAAGCCATTAATTTTTGCACCGAAGAGAAACCAGCTTTTGAGATTTGAGAAATATAAACCATGAGCCATTAATATTTTTGTAATGTTGGCAAGCCAAAGAAACCAGTTTTTAATCAACTTATCATCATCAGTTTCGATGTCTCCCCCTATATCATCAATGTATGGTAAAACGAATCGAATTTTCAAGGATAATTCGGCCGAATCGAACTAATTGACTAATATTTGAATTTTTTTAATGTAGCTATGTTACTAATAAACTCTTAATATTACTATGTATCTTAATATAGAAAAGACAAATCTTAAAAAATAATGGGTGTGGCTATAGTTAGATATAGACTTATTAATTTTTTTTAAATAGGTTATATTTTTTCATTTTTTTTTGTAAATATAGTAGGGCCTCACTATTTTCTATTTATATTTTCAAAGCAGGTTACAAAATTATAAATTCAGTTTGTGGCCTCAACCTGCCCGTAGGAAACCAGGTATGTTGGCCATCTGAGTGCATGAAAAGCAAACCAAAATTGAAATAATTTCATCTGTCTATAACCTTCATGAGCTATCTGTTCTAGTGCATACTTATCTACATACTGATAATAGAAAATAAGTTCATTCAAAACTGCAAATTTCATAAAACAACATTATAAAAAGAACCACTAGCCATCTGAAGAAGAGACTGGAGCTGGGTCTTTCACTGTAGACCCTGGCATATCCACTTGCTATAGCTGTTGGGGCTGCTTTTCCATACGGCCTACTCGATCATCAAGTATGCTAATGCGGTCAGTTGCCTGATACTGGGTGATCTTAATATGTTGTAGCTGGTTCTGCATATCTTGTAGCATGTCCAGAAGGCGGAGTTCTATCTTTGTTGAGTCTTTCTGAGCTTGGCCAGGGGGAAAACTCTGTATAGCCTTTGCAAGAAGGCACTTAACTATCCAGTATGTATGGATAGTCTGTTGGAATAATGTGAGACGACCTCGAGTGTTTCCAGGGTCGGTTATGAAGTCCAAGATTTCAGCTTCCACTTCATTATCTTCAGGATCTGTCTGAATGTCTTGTTCCCAGCCACGAATTTCTTGGCGAACCGTAGATGAATTTCCCATGACATAATTTGTAGCTAGGTTCTCTAGAATCTCTAAATTGGATTTTCGACCTCGCTTCTTTGGGATTGGCTCAAACTGAACCTGCTGTTTCCCTTTTGCAGGTTGAGAATTGGACCGACGCTTCCCCATAGTGAACAGAAGCCTAAACATCAACACAGACAAGCAGCAAAACACGATAAGGGAGTGAACAACATCAGAGGACCACCTGGTTTTCACCCCATAAGCATCGATGGTGCTTCTACGCAACAAGCAGAGAACTACTAACCACAGGAACCGAATATTACAGCAGTACGTGAGGGCGGTATGACTACCCAAGGCACAAAAGACCGAGGACGTTGTTTCCCAAATCCACAAACAAAACCTCTTAGCGAAGTTAACCTGGAGGGACTGTAGCAGAACTGACCGCACACGGGTAATTGTGGTAAGGCTCGCGGAATGAGAATTTACAGGGGTGACAACAGGGCCCATAGAAGGAGCGGGACTCATTTGGGACTTCACCCTAATAAAACCCCAACACAGAAGATACAAGAAAGACTAAAAGCATAAACGCCTCAGATTGTCCCATTGGGCATGAAAATTGCATCTACTACATTGACCAACCCAATAACTACCACTGTAGGTAACCATGCCTACTGCCCGATGCCAAGAGCTCCTTACCCTACCCGCAAAATGCCACCGTGCCACCTGCAAGGTGCCAGACGGGATTGACCTGACTCTGGTCCCAGAGCTAACATGATTTACAACACAGAGATTAGGTTTGGCTAATGAGTTGTAGGGGTCGCGAAAGCATGGTTTAACCGGCTTCAAATTAGGAGGAACAAAACTAAAAACCATTAAGAAAAACAAATCCGCCATATTATACACCAAGCAACCCGAAACCATAACGACGGCAACCGTGAGAGCAAGAAAAAAACTATATACATACCCCCACCAGGTCGAGTAGCTAACTGAGTGAACAATGCCCGGCTTCCTCCGCTGCTGCCTCCAAACACTTGCATGCAAGGAGCGATGCGTAAACGAATGAAGGGAGGGAGGCAACCGAATTACCATATCAAAAACATTCCATCGGTAGTCTGACAGCACAGGCTGTCCATCCTACAAAATCATTAAAGAACGGGCTTTCACATATTGCCGTGAGGTGGGATACCAATGCGCCATTATGAACCGTGATTGTTTGTAGGACGAACAATTCTCCAACTATTAACACCCATTGATTACTGCCGGACAAGTGTACACCCCGATCGGGGGGTTGGAGATCTTTACTCACAATTAGTTGGAGAGAATGGAGTTCCACCTCCCATATAGCATTTGTGGGGCGAGCATCTATGGAACGCTCAAGCTATTTACATCCCCAATTAGCCAGATAATCTGCCGCTGCATTACCTTTTTGCCGAATATGGGTTGGGATCAAGTACTGGATCTGTTTCAACAGCTGGCTCACTTCTTGAATGAGGGCATTTGTTCACCAACTGTGTGAGATTTTCTCCCAGGGTGTGCCTTGCTGCAACTTTCGGAGAACTCCTATGACCATTGCTGAATCTCCTTCAACTATGATTCTCTGATAATTTTCTCTGATTGTAATAAGAATACCTTGTTTGACCGCTATCAGTTCGGCTTCATTATTTGTGGCATAGCCCAGGTCCAAGGCATAAAACCGGCAGACTGCCCCTTGAGAGTTGCGAAAAATCCCTCCTGACCCCGCTTGCCCCAGATTACCTTTAGAGGCCCTGTCATAATTCAGTTTGATAAAGCCAGGTTGGGGGGGCGTCCAGTTTTCCTCAATAGTTTCGCTAGGTGGTCTGTACTTCCACAAACTTTTATACAACATCTGCGGTTTAAGATTTAAATAATCTAATATCTGGGATTCAAAACCCACCGTCTACCAATCCTCCTCTGCCCAACTTTCAACTAGGATAGTTTCACGAATATTATCTATGGATCGCTGCCAAATGTGATGCAATGGTTGTTCAGTGTCTTGGAAAACCCCACGGTTCCTTTCCTTCCAAATATGCCAAAGGAGGAATCCGAATGAGAGTGTCCATGCTCTATTAATCACTTGACAGTGAAACCTCCTCTGTCGCCAACTGCGGATGGTTTCTGTGATGCTTTCATTCCTTTTATCTGTTTTCCTAAACAGTTGTTCCAGGCTCCTCCACAGCTGTTGCACCATTGGGCAAGAGTTCAGAAGATGTTCTGTCGTTTCAATCTCTACTTGACACAAGGAGCACCAAGAGGGTCCTAACATCCTACGTTTCTGTAGATTTTCCCAGGTCAAAATCCTTCTATGGCTTACCAACCATAAGAAATACTCCACCTTAGGCCAGTGTTTCAATACCCAGATTTTTTTCCATAGAGGTCGAATATCATATTGAGCTTGTTGGGATTGAATATAGTATCCTTCTTTAATTGTAAATTGCCCTTTTGTTAAATATCCCCATCTAAGTATGTATGGTCCAGAAGCTTGTCTGATTTTTCTAGTTTTGAGTTCTTTAGCAAGGTTTTCCCATTGTTGCGTTTCTGGAGCTGCCAGCCAGTATGTTTTGTCTTTCCATTTCCTCCACAGGTCATTGTGATTTTGACACCAGTAGTGTTGTAGGAGCCTATGATTTGGTGTGTTCGTATATAAAAAAATTTCGCCCAAGTCAAGTTGACTGAATAGTTTCTCCCGTTTTTGCCAAGATTCTTTCCAAAAAAGAGCTGTACCTCCTTCACTAGCCTCCCAAAAATTGTGGGACCGAATTAAATAGCGGTTCACTGCTGCCAAATTCCAAATGGATGAGCCTCTTGGGACCAGGTCTGTCTTTAATCTTCCAGAGACTGTGCGTGGCATATCATATTTAGTGATCCATATATTCTTCCACAGGTCTGGGCCTCCCTGAATCCAACGCTGCCAGAGTTTCGCTCCCAGCACATTATTCAAGATTGATGGATCACGTAGGCCTAGTCCACTTGTAGCCTTTGGTTTGAGTAGCTTGTCCCAGGAAAGAAGATCCCATTTCCTGTTGCCTTGGGCGCCCTGCCATAAAAATTTCTTGAACTCACATACTAGTTGAGAACAAATCCCTTCCGGGCATGCTCTTCCAGACAGCTGATAAATTGGTAAGGCTTGCAACACCGATTTTAACAGGATAAGGCGCCCCGGTGCATTCAGGACTCTGACAGCCCAGTGTTTGTATCCTTTTAATAACTCTAATGAGGAGGTTATATTTTCATTAATATTATAAGCATATTATAAGTTCTCATAAATTTAGAGTTCAAAAATCACTAATAATTTAACCAAATCAAATTTAAGTTAATTAATAAAAAATAATAATAAAAAATTAACATAAAATTTATAAATTTTCTTAGTTCAAAAATCAATAATAATTTAGCCAAATCAAATTTAAGTTAATTAATTAGTTAACATAAAAAAATTAACATAAAATTTTTATATTAGCATAATATTTGAGAGTTTAAATTCTGTAATCCATATCTAATCATTTATGATAAATCTTGGCGAAAATTTTCTTCTTAAAAATTTATGATAAATTAACACAATATTATTTTTTATTTTTATTTCAAATCTACGTTAATTACTCAGTAAAATTTTTAAATAATTTAAAAAATAAATATTACAGCATCTTTTACCTTCATACCTACAGGCAATCAATATAACCAAATTTCACCGTTATTTTGATTTGGCCATGGCCAGGCTTAAGGTCAAACAAATAATTGATACATAATCTGATTCTCGGAATCTATTTCAGCTTTTACATACATACCTACAGGCAATCAATATAACCAAATTTCAGCGTTATTTTGATTTGGCCATGGCCAAGCTTAAGGTCAAACAAATAATTGATACATAATATGATTCTCAGAATCTATTTCTTCAATTAGACTCTGCAATCCACTGCGTCCAAAAGCCTATTGATTTTTACTTCGACTTCAGAATGCCTGATAAGGGCGATTTTCACCTCGGCTCCAGAATGCCTGATGAAGGATCAGCGGCCGCAGAAAAGATTTCGAATGGTGTAGTAGCGTCTGACGACTGGTTACCTCTTAATGTTGTGTCAGGAGCAGGAGGACGTCTAACCTGCTCAGGACCTGCGTCCGCACCGTCCAGGTCTATGAAAGCAGGCCTCATAGGGGAAGGAAGTTCTTCTTGCTTACTTGTCAGCATCGACACCACGCGGGACATCGAAGGCCGCAAAGCAGCTGCTGCTTGCGTGCACAGAAGACCAACTGTGATAACTCTAGTCGCTTCTTCCCACGAATAACTTCCCTCCAGTGTGGGATCCATAACTTCTATTGCTCTCTCAGATTTATACAGTTTCCATGCCTGCTTGGCCAATATCAACAAAAACCTGTGTTAGCAAAGGTTCGGCATAAGGATATGGACATTTTTAAAAACATTTAACTTGAAAATTGGGATCCACGGTCAATTACCCCTTCAATGAGAAGCTCCATATCTTGAGCCAAACTCTGATTCTTTCTTCCGCTGATAATCTCAAGTACAAGCACGCCAAAGCTGAATACATCTGCTTTCTCTGTCAGCTGTCCACGTAAGGCGTACTCAGGAGCCATGTAACCTCTGCACAATGAAATCTTGATTTCTTGAGCCTATCTTGATTTCTTGAAATTATACATATCTACGAGCTGGAGCTGGTTCATGTATTGTGAATTATTATTAGGTCAAGTTAGTTAAATTCTTACAAAGTTCCTGCAACTCTAGTGCTGACGTGGCTCTCATCTTCTGCAAAGAATTTGGCTAAGCCAAAATCTGCTATTTTGGCTCTGTATTTACTGTCGAGTAAAATATTGCTGGCTTTAATGTCTCTGTGGATGATCCGAACGTCAGACTCCTCGTGAAGATAGGCCAGCCCACGCGCTATTCCAACTATGATTTCATACCTTTTTTCCCAGTGAAGCGAATGCCGTTTTGTTGTATCTGCCATTAATGCACCAGAGTCATTAAAAAGATCAATATGCACAAATGAATGGATCAATCCAGCATTCGTTAAATAGATCAAGAGCGAGTAGAGACCAAATAAAATCTGGTCGAGACTGTTGTTCCGGAGGTATTCGTAAATTAGCAGCCTCTCTGAGCTTTCAACGGAGCAACCAAGCAATTTCACTAGATTCCTGTGCTGAATACGATTGATGAGATTTGCTTCATTCAGAAATTCAACGTCCCCTTGCTTCGAACCTACACGCAATCGTTTCACTGCTATCTCTTTGCCATCAGGTAGAATCCCCTGCAAATCAGCCAATATTATTTGTATTCTTAGTTGATAATCTTGAATTTATACTACAAATTCCAGAAATATTTGCATTCTTAGTTGATAATCTTGAATTTATACTGCAGATTCCAGAAATATTTGGGAATTTAATCGTCAGAAAAGAGGGTTTTTTGATAATCCAGAAAGGGGTAAAACAATTATCCAAGCATATTTCGGAATTTAATGGTCAGAAAAGGGATTTTTTTTATAATCAAGAAAGGTGTATAACAATTAACCTCTCAACCTCTCTCCTAAACATTCATTAACCTCTCTCATGAGGGTTAAATTCCTAGATACTCTGCAATCAGATTAGGAAATATTCTTCAATGGACATAAAGATGCAGCTTTAAATTCCATAGGTGTAATTTCACTTAACGTTAATAATGGCTTACTTTATAAACGGATCCAAAACCTCCTTCGCCAAGCTTATTCTCTATTTTAAAATCTGACGTAGCCTCTCTCACAATATCATAATTCATAATAAGTTCTGGATTCGCTATCATTGGCGATAAGGTAAATTCTCCTCTCTCACCTGACAAAACAATCACATGACATTTATTTGAATTTTGAATGCATATTTCACATAATACTCTGTCATCATCAATTAAAGTGCTTCAAAGATCTGAAAAAAAAAACAAGTTAATGAGACGCATCTTAAATCTTTAACATTAAATGACAGCAGTAACTTAAAGACCTCTGTTTCCAGAATTCTGTTGCCAACATTTCAAATGAGAGAAAAAATTCCACTTCCAAATTCCTATGGATGCAATCAATCCAACCGTAGCGGCTACTAAGCCCAAAGCTATCCTCAACACCTTAGATCTTTTGCCTTCTGCATAGAATTTACAAAAGAAATATCAGCAAATTGACTATATAAAATCCTGCAAATTCTTTTTTATTTTCTTGAAATATTTTGAGAATCTGATAGAATTAAGCTAAATGTCAGATTTTCAAAACATTCCAAAATCAAATTTTAATTTCAGCTTACGATCGGATTAAACTCAAGTTCATTGTAAAATATGCCAAGACCATACCGGATCCTGCAGGACTCTGCGAGTGAACGGAAATGTCAAGAAAATCATTAACATCATAACGCAAAAAGCAACTGCTTAATCCGGATCTTGCTCCCATAGCTCCAGGTGGGCATGAAAATATATTTGGCAGGGCATAAGTTAGGCACAATCCGCACTTTGCTGAAGACAGACCTTTCCAACACTGTGCCATGCTGTACACAGTCTCCTTTAAGTTTAAACTCGTAGGCAAATTGACTGAATCTGCAGCAAAAAGTGCCGGATTCTGTGCAGCTTTCATGGTAATACTGAACAGCATGCTCCTTACATCTAATGGCGATAGCTGTGGCCGACTGCTGTTCGTAGGATCGCAAATAACTTTTACTGTTGTAGTCTCAATCGGCCAATCGGAATAAAACTGAAAATTGTCGTAACGTAAGAAGCAGCCGTCCAGTTGAATAAATCCATGATCAGCATTATTGCATCCCTGAAGCAGCCTTGATTTCGCCGTAGATGCGCACTGTTGGCAATCGGAAGGGTTTAAATCTCCCCGGCACTGGACAAGCCCATAAATTGAACAAATTCTGTTGTCCTCCACGACAATAGATGACACATTGTATCCACTGGGATAGACGTTAGTGACCAGTGAGTCCATAACCTGATTCAGATGACCCTGGAAGGCGCTACAGTTTGCATATTTGCTATTCCCACAATCATGCCAAAGGAAAGTAGTGTGAGGATCAGCAGCTGAGAGACGCATAAAGATACAAACATGTACGATAAGTGACATGGTGTTGATTAAAGCTTTTATCTTCCTTGCCATCGCAGGGCAGGGCAGGGCCTGGCTTGCAAATGTTCGTTGTCTACCAAGCCTGCAAAAGTTGCTAAAATTTGGGTTTTTTTCCCTAAGAAATTTGATAGTCTGAGGGCTTGAATCTTGTGGAAATGGATGTAGTAGCGTAATCGAGACACTTGATTGATTTTCCAAAATTTATAATGACTTGTATTAAAAATTTTAATAAAATATTAAAATATAAAGTATATATATGTATTGTTTTTTATTTTATATATTAAATACTAGTATAATTACATTAATAAAATATTGTTTAAAGTATCATTTTCCATCATTTATATGTCCATTAATTTTTATAAATAAAATCAACAAACATAATTTAATATATTTATTAATATTAATACTATTTATATTAAAAACTTTGCTATCATTAATAATATTAATAATTTATTGATATTAACATTAATATTCATATTAATATTAAAATCAATATTTAATAATAATATTAAACTTAAGATTAGTTGTTAATTAATAATAATAATATTATTATAAACCTTGAATAAAAAATACAACTATTAGTGATCTAACTCAAGTCTAATAGCCACACCAAATGAACGAGATCTACCTCAAATGCCAACGCCAACTTCTATAATTAATTTTTTAATAAATTATAAAGATAGCTATTTTTCATAAATATTTTTTTAATATTTACATTATTCTCCTTTAACCAATATTATATTAACCAATATTATATTAGATCCAAATCATAATAAAATGGATCATGAATACCATGCTTTAACATGGTAAATGGTGGATAATAATTGGCCAATTCATTAATTTTCATCAACTTTGTTGTGAAATAGGGCGCTCGAAAACGCTAAAAGAAATGTGGAAAGAAAGTGTATGTATTTTTTGCTCTTCCTAAAAAATGGAAACAGAAAAACATTTCACTTTAGAATGCAAGGCCTTCAAAGACAACAGGGAAAATTATGCAAGTATTCTAGCAGCGAGTTCTTGGGATAATCTATTTAGCTAAGAGTTTGTCGAGAAGATGGGAGTTGTTATTGTAAAACTTCACCGGAAAAGGGTCAAATACAAGAGCATATGAAGAAGCAATCTGTCCTATAAACTATTTTTACCCTGATAAACCTTAAAAATACTTTCTATCTTTTTTTTCTTCGAAAAATAAATTTGTAAAAAAATTGGACGAAACCTTTATTTCTAAGACGTCGTCTTCAACAGTTCAACGTTGGTCTACTAATTTTTTTTTAGGAGTTGGATCTGTTATGATGTTACTTGAGGTTATATTTCATAAACACATAATTTGTTGTAATGAATGGTTGAAAGTTATCAATAGAAGAATCTTTGATGGCTTGGAATTTGTGACTTGTCAAAGTTGATTGCGTGGACATAAAAACGCATTTTATTTGTCACGTATATTTGAAGGGCGGAGAGGTGTTATTTTCAAAAGTCAATTGGATAAATAAGGTGGCCGGTTATTTTTGACTTAGTAAAACACGCGTTGTCTTGACCCATAATAGTATGACCAAATTTCTCCTTGGACAACGTGACGGTAGAATACACAAGTGAGGGTAGGAATTTGTGACTTGTCGAAATGAATTCCGTGTACATCAAAGAGTTATCTTATCTGTGAGGATAGGTGTTATTTTCAAAAATCGAAAGTCAATTGGATATCACTTATATTATAAGAGAGGTTAGGTGCTATTTTAAAAAGTCAAAGTCAATTGGATATCAATTATATTATAAGAGAGAGGTTAGGTGCTATTTTCAAAAGTCAAAGTCAATTGGATATCACTTATTATAAGAGAGGTTAGGTGCTATTTTCAAAAGTCAAAGTTAATGGGATAAAAAAGTAATATTTTATTTTTGACTCAGTAAAGAGTCAAATTGATTTTATTAAAATAAGTGTTTTTTTTTGTCAATGATAGTATTAATAAATTTTTCCATGAACAAAATATATACAGCTTGAGTGGGTTTAATGGTTAAGAGCATGTATTTCCTCCAAAGAGGTTGTAGGTTTAAAACCAGAGGGTGGTAGAGTGGTGGGTCCCTTTTCCCACAAACAAGAGGGTCTCATACAACAATTTGGTGTTTGGCTTTGCCGTGACCTTAAAATTGGATAATAATAATAATAATTACGTGAATCATATTCTTTTGGTTTCTCCTTCTGTATTGTGTTATTTTGTGTTTTATTTCTGTAAAAACTTTGGGTGGCGATAGACCCTTGTCCCATAAAAAATAATCTCATACATCAATTTGGTATCTAGCTTGGTCGTGGCCTTAAAATTAGATTATCTATTTTGTTTTGTGAAGTTGTCTGAGTTCTCCTTAGATGACTACACACTTGACTATTGGCTTGAGAAACTGTGACGCAAGGGCATCTAAGCCGTCAAAATCACTCAAAAATCACACTCGTCCTGCGACACACCAGCCCTTAACATGGCTAGATTTTTGCCAACAGAGTTTCGATCTAGTGACCTTCACATCACAGAGTGACTTAACAGTACACCCCATCATCGTCTATTCTATGACCCATGGGCTAGATTATATATTATTAATATATATTATTTATTATCAATAATATATCAGAGCGAATTTCAATGCATAAAAGGGAGCCTCAATGGTTCACAAAGCCATCACTAGGTTGGTTGTTTGAGTAGTACCAAGTTATTGTTTGAATTGTCCATGTTAAACATGGAAACAACATTGTTGAGTAACGTGGAGAAATTACATAAGGCTATTTTTTCCCTATAGAAATCACAAATGGAGAATATATTGATTCGAAGGATAAATGTTTGCTAACTGAGGGAGTAACACATAAATATTCATTAATGATCACTAGAGAAATTTGGAGGTTCAAAATGAGCTTTAAAAAAAAAATGTACTAACAAAAATAACCGTAAAAGAGCCATTATGATTCAAGATGATGATGTCATCCCCTGTAGAAATTTATAAACACAATAATGTATTTCCAGACTCCCCTGATCTAACAATTAAATCCACTATTAAATACATAATCCTTCTACTCAATTCTTTGTGGAAATTAAACTGCCAATTACAAACACATGAAGAAAAATCAATCGCACATAACAAGATGTTTTACCGGGAAAGCTTAAAGCTAAAAACCCCAACTATCATATATTATGTATATCATGGAATCATGAAACAATCTCATACAAAGCTCAGCTCATAGAGCTCTCAGTACAATATAAAATCGTCTCACACTGTCATACAAAAATTGGTTCACACATGCACCAATTTACTGCCTCCTGACAGCCTGCCTCCACTGCGTAATCCCTGTTGAACATTAGGGGAATTTTGAGGTCTAAAATGAGCCTCCTAAGAAAAATATACAACAGAAATAAACTTTATAACAACCAATAGGATTCAAGATGATGATGTCAACCATGGGGGTGATTTACCATTTTTTAAATAAAAGGGTAAAAATATTAAAAAATAATAAAATAATAAAACTACTTTTTCAACTCGTATTTTCAACTTATCTCCCACAATTTTTACTCAAATTTCGAGTGGGAGTACTTGTTGGATGCAAAATTTAATTCCTCATCCAAAAAGTACCCATGTTGCATACTTTCAATGAACCCTCCTACATGAAAAATGGGAAATACATAAAAAATGTGATTACAATCACGTTTTTTATGTATTTCTCATTTTTCATGTAGTAGGACCCATCGAAAGTATGAAACATGGGTACTCCTTGGATGAGGAATTAAATTTCGCATCCAACAAGTACTCCCGCTCGAAATTTGAGTAAAAAATTTGGGAGATAAGTTGAAAATATGAGTTGAAAAAGTAGTTTTTTCATTTTTCCCTCTAAAATTTGATGATGTCATCAAATCTTATTTGATTTTTTCCACTATTATTTTATAGTTTCCTTAGGAGGCCCATTTTAGACCTCAAAATTCCCCTAATGGAAGATCCCTGAATGAATTCGATCTTGCCTTGCCTTGACTGCGCAATCCTCATTGGAAGCTCCAATGTGTGTGTATATGCACTGAACGCATCACTATAGTCACAACTGATAGTCAAACACACCCTTTCACATATCTCTCCATTGGGTCTCCACCGGATTTGACATGCAAGTAGTTAACTGTTGTATTTCTTCAGTTGCAAGTAAGACACTACTTGTGAATTAATTAAATAATTAATTCACTCATCTTTCACTAGTGTATTTTTAGTTACGACTAGCAAAATTGAGTTTAACTCACATAACTGAGTTAAACTAAATAACAACTCACATAACTACTCTTCCAACTCTGTTACAACTTTGTCACACTCAGTTACAATGAATTCCATCATGCAAGAGTCACCAACCAACCTTGGAATGCGTAATTCATTCAACTAACTGGTTTGCCACATCAGTTAACTAAAATCAAGTGTTTCAAGAGAATAAGTTATTATTTAGTCTGATTATCATTAAGGGCTAATAATAATCGACATGCATTCTATTTTTAGATATGTGATCTATAGATAGACTTCACACATGATCTAAAAATAGAAACTCATCTAAAGATAGAATTTGCTCAACCATCTAGAATCAGCATTGTTACACAGTAATTTGTCACCATCCCTGCAATCCCCATCTCGCCCATTGGAGGGTCGTTTCTGTGACCAATAAGTAGTGTCATGCCTTGCAAATACCATCATTGCATCCTTTGCCATGATGACAACATTCCTTCTGTTGATCATTTCCTGAGAAGACCCCTAAAAACACTTGTTTTTGCCTTGGCGTTGGTAGCCCGTTATGTCCTCGCTCCAATGAGGAAAATTAACACTAAGCCCCCGCCAGTTGGTGCTCTGTCCCAGTTAAGCACCTACGCCAATCTGCTTATGGAATTTTTTTTAAAAAAAGAGGCGAAGTTTCGATTACAACAACTTCGTGGATGAGTCATGAGGAGTGGTTTCGACTGAATAACCATGACCTTCCTCCTTTGGCCTCCTGTTTCCACCTTATGGGGAACCTCCCAAGGGATAAGGCCTCCCTTCCACTATTGTGGGGATCCCAACCTCGTCCTCTCCTTTATCAATATAGCCATCTTTCATTAATGAAGGGGCTGAATGGTTGAATCTCCAAGAGCCTTCATAGCTTAAAGAATGTTGCAAGAGCCTTGATAGTACTCATAAAGCCAAATCAGTAGCAAGGAGATTGACGATCGAAGAGAGAGGCTTGTCCCCATTCCCGACGAGCTTTACCGAGACGTATTCCGCTGTCGACCCACCGAAGGAAGATTTAGCGTCAGAGCCAGGTTGTATTTTCCTTTGTATTAATTAATGATAAGCGACTTTGGTTATGGTTTTGTTGGGGTTCCCATGTTTTGGCTAGATTGGCAAGACCAAAAGATGAGACAACATCAGAACCACTTTCAGACCTCAGGATCTAGCCCTCCTGGCTCCAAAGAGGGATCTCTCTATGATAGTCAAAGGTATACATCTTTGAAGCTCTATGTTTGGATGTTAGGCTACTTATAAGGCTCGGGGTTGTTTGCTTGATTTGGTTTGGTTGCTAGTTATCAGGAAGGAAGGATTCAGTGTAAGACAAGAATGAGCAAAGAGGGATAAGGCAGAGGTGAAATATTCCAAGAAATACTCAAAACCATTGGGCAATGGAGTCAGGAAAGGATTTGCTTGCTACTCAATAGGCAGGCTTTCAATTGGGCTAGTCATATGAAACTTAGGATCTTCAAGATGATTATGTGGTATGGAGAGGTAAAAGGAGAGAAGGTAACATAGATTCAAAGCACAGAGTTACAAATCAGCAGGTCGTACAAGGATCCTAGTGGACAGGGCTTAACTCTAATCCCCAGTGTTCCCAAATCTTCCAACTAAATCTATAACAAGAAGCATCTAAGAACTGAATTCATTTAATTCATACATTAGAGAGCAGGAAATAACATCCACTACACTGGTTAAACCAACTGAAAACATTTCTTAGATAATACATTTAGAAGAGAAACATAAATGGCAAGGAGAGCAGAAGCATAGGGTACCTAACAAGGGTAAATCCTATGCCAATATTCTGATGCAAGCCAATAGAAATGAAATGAAATGAATGTAAACACAAAGATAGGAAAACATCACCGCTGCTTCAAATCAGGATCCAAAGAAATGTGCTTGTCATATTAAATAGCAATACCAATCAAGTACAACATGCCAATGGCTGAATAATCAGTCTGAAAACATCTCCTTCAACCTATCTTACAATCTTTACACCGAGACTGTATCTTCAAAAGAAACTACTTGCAGTTCTCTGATAACTGGTCAACAACCTTTACAATGAGTTTCTTCATGAATTTAAAGCTCTGGAGGAGCAGAGGAGGTAGGTGGAGAACTCAATGCAGTATTAAACTTCTGAAAAGAAAGAGGGCCGAAGCCCATTATGTATAAATCCTGTGCATTAATCTCTGGTGTTCTTCGGGTGAACGAATGATCTTCTTCCAACTGGAGATTACTCAGATATGACTTCTGATGTGTTCTGGCTACAATACTGTATGGTGCTATTGGTGAATAAACAAAAGATAAAGAAACGATAAAGAGATCTGTCATACTGATGAAGTAAATGCTCTGATAGTACTGGGGTTGTTTCAGAGTAGGAAATCTCTCCAGAACACGGCATAGATTGAACACTGCATGGGCGCTCTGTCCTTATGGAGGAAAAACGTGTTGCTATTGTATAAACCCCTGATATGCATTGATTTCTGCGTGTTGTACCTTCTGCGTGATCCTTGGGCTTTTAATCTGATTTTCCCCCTTTAAAATACTGGATTAGGACTTAAGATCTTCAATGATGTACATAGGAACTCTCTAATTCTTGTGCTGATACTCCTTGCAGTTTCAAGGGGCTCTGTCAGTGGAAAAGATGAGCTTCAATGGCACCAGAAAGATTTGCGGAGTTTGAGCTCTACTCTTCTTCAATGCAAGTCCTGTCAGCCACCCTCTTTGACAATCCCATGGTGGTACCAGTTTCCAGATTTAATCATGTCTACGCAACCCACCATTAAAGTTGTTCATATGGATTGTGGCACCTTTCACGCATCTTGAAACCTTGCAAAACACGAAACTCGTTAAGAAAATAATGGTTGGGAGCGGATGATGTGGATGACTGTGACCAGGGTAGCATGGTGTGGAAAAGGATCACGAACGCAGAGGCTACTGTGGGAGTGAACGTGGCACAACGGGAACTGCATGGAAAGACGTCGGAGCAGACAATTTAACGGAAAAATAATGAAATTTGGCCTCGAAATGGATATACGCCACAGGGGTGGACGAAATGTATGGAGGAGACACGCGGAGTTGACGTGGTGGGACTGGGTGACGAAGAAAAAGTCAACAGTGGGGGGAAGACCAATCTGGGCCGTCAGATCTCAAAGGATATCGACGGTGAGAAACACAGTGGGGGACGACGAACAGTGGGCCTGAGGTATGGAGACTATGGGTTAAACCCTGCGCAATTTCGTCGATTGATGACCGTCGGATGAGGCTCCCAAGATCTAATGAATGACGTGAATATCGTTGCGCGTCCTGTACCGAACGATAACGCGCGATGGGATAGTGGTTTTGAAATCGTACAGGAGCCACGCATCGAGAGGTGTATGGAATCGCTGGCCGATGAGGGAATACCGCCAACCGCTCGAAGGCGGTGCAATAGAAACTACCAGGTTTTGAAATAGTGTGCTGCGGGGACCACTGGCGGGTAAACTCTGGATCGTTGATCTGACGGTGAATGAACGACGATGGCGCGACCAGTAGTTTAAACGGGGAAATACGGGCGTTGTGGAATTAACGATCACCGTCCGATCTACAAGATCAATGGACAGGGGCGCTCCTGATACTCTTTGGAGATTAGCGCCCTTCGGGCCAGCGCTCGGTCATGGCGCAGGGTTACATGGAGAGAAAGGTTGCGGGGCTAGCGGAGAAGGGGCTTAGGCCTGTTATATGGTCCGAAAGTGGTTTTTTAACCCTTTTTAGTGCATTTGAGGGCCCAAGGAGGGTAACGGTAAGGGAAAAGAGGGGGATTTAGGAATGATCAAGGGAGCGGGGATGTTTTAGAGGGGATTTCTGAGATGGAAAGGGGAATTAGTGGGGGAAGAAAAGGGACTTTTGAGGAAAGGAACACAGGGGTGAAAATGAAGTGTTTTGCAAGGGTATAAAGGGTAGAATAAAGCCTTTTGGAGCATAATTCTTTATTAGCAAGGCTTATTTGCTCAGAACAACAGAGGGGCACAATGGATATGGCAGGTACATGAGAAGGCTACAAGGATGATGTGTTTACAAAGGAAATGCATTCCTTATAGGCTTATGAAACAAATTAGCCCATTGCTTGCTTGTCAAGAAATTTATAAGGGGCTAACAGTGGCTCCACATGGGGATGGCTTCTTCTTGAAGGAGTCAAGAATTCAGAAATTGAACTTTGGAGTAGGCCAGATGCCTACTGCTTGGCACATCCTTTTCTTTCTGCGATCAGTTGCCACAATATGTAGACATTACATCGACAGAAAAACTTTCCTCAACAATCTACCTACCCATACTACAATCCTAGCATTTTTTCTTTTTCTAGGGTGCATTTGAGCTGGCAGACCCTTTACATCATTTATTTTTATAAAACAGAAAATAAACCTATTCTAAATCTACACTTATTACTCCATGATACTAGATTAGACAGTTGGTCTCATATGTTTCTCTACCTAGTCTAATGTCTGCTGGGATTAAACTGTCCAGCAGATTTCTTCTCTACATTCTAAGACAGGAAATTGAAAAACAGTCAAGCCAGGATTAGACTGTCTGACTTGCTGTGGATCCAAGGCATAAAGGCAATTGCACATGGACAAAAACTTACAAAACTGAAGACAAAAATGTGAAGGCTTGAAAGCTGCAATCCTTTAGAATATCCTTTTCTCTTTGTGACTCAGGTTTTGAGTTTGTTAGAGTCACATCCTTCTTCATTTTAGCTCTGATTTTGAGCATGCTAGAGCTGATTCTTCTTTCTTCTTTGCTGGTTCAGATTTTGGGCCTGTTAGGACCAGCTGTTTTACTTTCTTTGGCTCAGGTTTTGAGTTTATTCGAGCCAATCCTTTGCACCTTAGAGGTTGATGTTTTAAGCATGTCTAAACCCCTTCCTTTCCTTTGTTTTTTGAAACATTTTTCTCTTTTTCTTTGAAAATAAAAACTGCAATGGTATGTACAATGGAAATGGAGATTGGAAATTGTAAATTAGCAGAAGTAATGTTTGAGCATCCTGCCATTGACAAGACCCCCAAATAGCTCAGTGCCTTCTAATTCTTGTAAGAATAAAGCATTGGGACCCACGGTGGCCTGGACGAGGTATGGACCTTGCCACAAACTATCAAATTTGCTGTGCTTTCCTTTATCCTCTCTCCTCGAATCCCACTTCAAAACCTTATCTCCAACTTTGAAATCAACAGCTTTGGTTCTTTTGTCAAACAGTCTCTTTATATTCTCCTGAACTTTCACTGCTCTGTTGTAGACCTCCTCCCTCATTTGCTGAAGATGGATTGTTTGGTTTATTCTCCTCACCATGCTGTCTTCTTCTACTTGGATCTCCTGGATCAGTTTGATCACTGGTATCCCAAGGCTGGTAGGGAATACTACTTTTGTTCCATAGACAAGCTAAAATGGTGACATGCCAATGGAATTTTTTGTTGTAAGCCTGTCAGCCCACAAAGCATGTACTAACTTGTTATGCCATGATTTTTTGTTCTCTTCCAACAACTTTTTGATGATGATCACCAGGCTCTTGTTTGATGATTCAGCTAATCCATTACCTTGAGGGTAATAGGAAGTTGAATGACCGAGTGCTATTTGGTACTTGTGACAAAAATCAACCATCTTTTTGGATCCGAAAGCAGCAGCATTATCAGTGATTATTTTCCTTGGGCAGCCAAACCAACAGAGGATGTGACTTTCTAGGAAAATAATGATGAATGAATTTGTGGCATTCCTAGTGGGCACGACTTCTATCCACTTAGTGAAATAATCTGTGGCTGTTAGGATCCATTTGTGCTGAGTAGAAGAAGCAGCGTGAATCTCCCCTATAAAATCTAGGCCCCATTGCAGAAAGAGACCTTCAACAGTGATGGGTTGTAGGGGTAAAGGAAGGAGTTTTCTTTTTACCTCAAAGATCTGACATTTGTGGCAAGAAAATATCATTTTATGAATATCATTGAAGAGTGTGGGCCAATAATAGCCAGCTCTGAGTATTTTGTTTGCAGTGGCTTTCCAACTCAAGTGGGCTCCACATTCTCCAACATGGAATTCTTGTTTAACCCTCTCTGCCTCATTTTCAGGAAAAAATTTAAGCAATAGGCCATTAGGATTCTTCCAGTATAAGTTTTCATTCAAAATGCAGTAATTTATGGCTTTTAGCTTTAAGAATCTGGCCTTGGTCTTTGATAATCCGGAAGGGGCATTGAGGTGTGTAAGCACATACAGAATGTCAGAATACCAAGGAGAGCTCTGGAACTTTTCCTCAACAGTGAGATCAGGCTATTCTTGTTGCTCATCCAAGGTACTTATCATGTTAATGTCTAGGGCTTGTAGGTTTGATTCAGCCATTAACTTAGCTAAGCCCTGACCTTTAATGATTTTGGTGGGTTTTATCTCAAGGTCATACTCTAAGATCACGGCTATCCATTTGCCCCTTTTCCCATCTGGGTCTTGGGACATTATATCTTTGACTATGATGTTGGGCACGTAGGCTATGGTATGAGAATGCAATATGTTTACCCTAAAGTCTTTCAAGGCCTTAATCAAAGCATAGGCCTATTTCTCCATGATTTTGTATTTCAAGGGTGCATCTATGAGTGCTTTTCTAAAGAAGGCAATTGGCTGTTCCATTCCCTCTGTGTTTTTCTACAGCAAGACTATAGCTAATTTATGCTCAGAGGCGAATGAAAAGATCAGGAAATATTTGGAGAAATCTGGGCTGATTAGGACGAGAGCTTGGGTAAGTGAAAGTTTCACTGATTCAAAAGATTGTTTAGCTCCCACGATCCATTTAACTCTTGCACCTTTCTTCAGCATGTCAGTCATGTTCCTAAGGTGTTCAGCCAGATTTGGAATAAACCTCCTAAGGAAGTTAATATTCCCAATGAAATACTGTAATTCCTTGATGTTTCTAGGGTGTGTGATCTGTAGTATTCCCTCAACTCGCTGTGGGTCTACCCTGATTCTCTCCTCAGAGATAATGTGGCCAAGAAGTTTACCTTCTTGTAGCCCAAAGACAGTCTTTTTAGGGTTCAGGGACAGACCAAACCTTCTACATTTTTCGAATACTTTCCTCAGATGTTTTAGGTGTTCTTCTTCGGTCTTGGAAAAGACTGCTATGTCATCTAAGTAGATAACAATGAAGTGCCCTATCTCATCTGAAAATGCTATTTCCATCGTTGTTTGAAATGTGGCTCCAGCGTTCATCAATCCAAAAGACATCTTCACATACATGAAGGTACCCCATGGAGTGGTAAAAGCTGTTTTGAGTTGGTCTTCTGGGATCACTAAGACTTGGTTATAACCTGAAAAGCCATCCAGCAAGGAGATTATTTTAGATCCCACTACCTTCTGAAGGATATGTTCCATTTTAGGCAAAGGGTAATTGTCCTTGAGTGAGGCTCTATTAAGATTTCTGAAGTCTATGCACAATCTGATTTCTCCTGTTTTCTTCCTCACAGCCACTAAGTTTGACACCCAATCAGAAAACCTCACCGACACAATTATACCTACTTCATACATTTTCTTGATCTCTTTCTCTACTGCAGGCAATTGTTTGGGGTTGATTCTGCGAAGTTTTTGCCTAAAGGGCTTCTGATTTTCTTTCAAGGGTATTTTGTGCTGGATGATATTTGTGTCATAGGCCTTTAAGTCTTCATAGCTCCATGCAACCACATCAATGAATTCCTTGAAAAGGTCAATGTATTTCTTCTTCGTGTCTGTAGGTAAAGACTTAGCCAGTTTAATCATTTTGGGCTTATCTTCAATGCATAAGTTGCATTCTTCCACATCAGAGTCTGCATGTTCTATAGTGGGCTTCTTTGCCACATCATCAAAGTCAAAAAGGTCCTCTAAGGGTGCCAGGCCTCTAGGTATATTCTTGTCTTTGGCCTGCAGCACCTCAACCTCTTCACTATCTGCATTTTCACATTTGCAATCTGGGTTTCCAGTCTGTTCATCTAAAGAATATATTTCTATGTTACAAGGTGTTTCTTCCTCATCTGAGGATTCTCCACTTAGGTGGCTACTGTCATATTTGGAGTCTGAATTAGTAAACTCAAACTCGTTTCTGCCCACTAGGAAATCCTCAATCTGTTTATCGCCTTCAAAGACCTGCCAATATTTTTCATTGTCTGGCACAGAAGGTCTGAATTTAGTCTGAACGATGACCTGTTGATCACTGGGAGTCTTGGGATAGGAACTGGCTAGGAAATCTAATCCGTTTGCAATGACATTTTAACTCCTAGGGACGAACACTAATTTGTATTCAACAAACGTTTTCAGTAGATCCATGGTGTCATTCCTATATGCTCTCAGCCTAGGATGTTTCGCCTTGTATTCCCCGTTTACCTATTTTATCACCAGCTTAGAATCTCCCCTTACGGTTATCCTACGGGCTCCCTTTTTCTTCAACAGATTCAGACCCAGGATTAGAGCCTCGTATTCAGCGACATTATTTGTGCATTTGAAATGCAGGCTACAAGCATGGCTCTCAGCGTAGTCATTTTCTGTATTGTGTAACCATATCCCTGCCCCTGCAGTCCTTTTAGTACAAGACCCGTCAAAGCTCATTTCCCATAAGGGGTTATTCTCGTTATTATCATTGTTTTCTCCCTTGCAGCTGGGTCCGCCATTGTGTTGTGTTATAGGATATGCACTAGGCTGTGGATCATTTTGTCCTTTGTGAAATGTATGAGGTTCAGGGATCTGGCTAGATGGTTGTTTACGCTCTGTTTCTTGTTTACTCGGGGCTAGGTCTCCACCACATATCCTACATGTTTCATTGCGATTTTCTTCTTCGTTTTTCTCTAAATCCAGAGCAGCCATTATGTTAAAGTCCATGGCTTCTGCCTCTTCGTTTGTGTCCCTGTTTTGGGACTCTGACCCTTCTAAAGATTCATTGTTACAAAATATGAAGGAGTCCAGGTCTGTATGTACAGAATAAACAGGCAAATTTTCTGGTTTTTCAGGGCTACTGACTAAGAATTTCATTTGTGTCTCCCTATACAGTTTTCTAAGTTGGCCAAATATTGGGATTGTGGCATATGAGCCATCCATCTGCATTGTACCCTGTAGCTTGGCTCCCCATGATCTTGATAGTAGCATGCCATACTTGGGTGGCACATCTGCCACCACAACATCCATGACCATGCATTTAGCTAGGATTTGAGTTAAGCTCACACACAGGTCTTTGATCAGGCCTAGGCATTTTACTTTGCTAGAGTCAAATGAGTATACGTATTTGTAGGGTCTGGTTATCTCTAGACCTAGTCTTTCCATAACTACCTTAGGCATTAGGTTGTGTGATGCTCCAAAATCATGCATTGCATTATTTAGGGTCTTGTCGTGAATGTTGAGATTGATATAGAAAGGTGGAACTACCCCTTCCTGAAACTTACCCTCTATCTTAGGTCCAAATAGGAGGGCAGGTTGATCATCATTCAAATTGACAGAGTCACCATTCTCACTAAGGTTCAAAGCCTTCAAAATCTGGCCTTTGTACACATCTTGAGTGGCCAGCTCAGAAAGTGGGACAGAGATTTTAATTCTTGCAATCTCACTTTCCAAATTAAAAGTGGACTGACTCCTAGGCATTCTCATCTTTGTTCTATTTTCCACTGCCTTAGTGGCTGAATCAGTGGGCTGATTTTCATTATTTTCAGTGTTTGTGACAGTTTTATCAGGAGCACTAACTACAGTGCTAGTGCTGCTAGCTGGTTTACCTTGTGCATTAGTGTTTTGGTTATCTTTTCCTTTATTATTTCTAGAACTCTCAGCTGCTGATTTGTTGGTTTCAGCGGTTTCTTTAGAAATTTTCTCAGGCTTCTTTTTGATGGTATTCTCAGAAGTTTTTGGTTTGGCAGTTTCTCGACTCTTTTTGCTTCTGAGTTCATATTGCTCTCTGACTTGCATCATGGAATTTTCAAATCCTAATCTGTAATCTTCAGATTCCATCCATTCCTCCTCCCAACCAGAGGGTGAAGGTTGGTCTTCTTCTGAATAACAGTTATGGATTGAATATTTTGTTTCAAACATATTAATTATGTTTCCCTCAGACTCTTCTATGATTCCCTCACCTTCATCAAGAAAATTCCCTTGGAATGGGGGAATAACTTGTTGATATGATTCTCTTTGTCTGTTGGGAGCGTTGTTGTTTCTTCTAAAGTTCTGGTTCTAGTTCTGGTTCTTGTTCTGATTGCTGATGGTGACGACCATCTTTTCCATCATTTTTTGTAACCTATCCACATTTTTAGACAGCTTATCATAATTTTGGTCAGATGTGGAGGCTACATTGTCCTCTCTGTATGTTACCCTTCTCTCAGATTTCAATCTAGCTCTTTTTTCTATCAGGTTTGCCTTAATGTTCACTACTCCTTTCTGCATGTCCTCCAATGTGTTGTATTCCTTATCTCTAAGCTCATAGGCCATGTCAGCATCAAAACCCTTAGGGTATTTTGCTAGGGCCATGCCTTATGGAGGTTTCATATGTGCAGGGAGGGCATTATAAATGTTGTTAAATATTGTTGTGTAATCGTGGACACTCTCTCCTACGTTTCTCTTAAGGGTCATGCATTCTGCTAGGAGTTGACGAGGATTTTCCCTAGTTTCCCATTTGTGTCTGATAAAGAGCTGGGAGGTCGTTTATGCTACCTGGAGGTAGGCCCTTAAACCATTTCTTCACATCAGCCCCTAAGCTCTGGGCAAAGATTCTCATTTTGACTATATCATCATCAATTTCCATGTAGTCAAAAGAATCCTCCATCTTATCTACATGTTGTTGGGCTGTGATGGACTCCTTTGTAGCGAAGTGTGGAATCTTAGCTGATAATCATTCGGTAAGGGCACTAGAGGCTGGGGTAAAACCAGAGGTGCATACTAGGCTGCCATAATGATATTTTGATGAGGAAGTGGGTTAACTTGAGCAGCTGGTATATGGATGACAGGGATATTATGACCAGCAGAGGATTGATGAACAAACCTAGGGTGACTGAGCCCCAAGTTTTGTATGAAATGTAGATCTGGAGGTGTAGATGGAGGAGTCTGTCTATTCCCCAGGTATCTTCCACTTTGTTGTGGTGAATCAGGAAGCTCAGGGTCTGGCTGGTCTAAGATATTGAAGGACCTAGTTCTAGGTAATCTGTTGGGTAGGCCTAGGTCAAGGTGAGAGTGTGATAGAGTTGTAAGATTTTCTGGTGCAGAATTATCTCTATGGATGTGTTTGGAAATAGTTGATATTTTGGGTATATGAGCTCCCTTGAGGATGCTCTCAGGATTTTAAACTATTTTAGGTGGGTCTGGGTCAGGGTAAGCTCTTGTATGAATGGTTCTAGAAGCCAGAATGTTGTTTTCTGACCAAGCAGCTCAACCCTACCTGCTACTTCTACTGTGGTTGATGTTGTTATGGAGGCTGGTCTCCCAGTGGAGTCTAATGTGAACCAAGATAATTAGCAGGCCTACTGATCACCAGTGGAGTCTTTGAAACATTTAGGGAACTATGGAGTCGCCAGGTGGAAGGTTTAGGATATTTTTTGGAGGGTACACTGTCCACCACAGTGTCCTTGAGATGTCCCTTTTCAAGGATATCTTAAAAACACAACAAACTCTAACCGGAGATTGACTGGGAGGGCATTTACCAGATATGTCACCTCTGAAAGAGTGTGAGATCTGGAGGCTACCTGGCCCTTTCCAGACTCTATCCAAGAATATGGGAAAACACAACAAATGGTGTAGAGGTTGATGTGAGAATAGGAGTATTTAGTTTCCAACCTAACCAGAGATTGCAGGTCTTTTGAATGCCTAAAGATGTTTAAGGTGAAATGCACTCAGGAACTTCCCCAGCAGAGTCGCCATTATGTTGGGTTTCCCATGTTTTGGCCAGATTGGCAAGACCAAAAGATGAGACAACATCAAAACCACTTTTAGACCTCAGGATCTAGCCCTCCTGGGTCCAAAGAGGGATCTCTCTATGATAGTCAAAGGTATACGTCTTTGAAGCTCTATGTTTGGATGTTAGGCTAGTTATAAGGCTCAGGGTTGTTTGTTTGATTTGGTTTGGTTGTTGGTTATCAGGAAGGAAGGATTCAGTGTAAGACAAGAATGAGAAAAGAGGGATAAGGTAGAGGTGAAATATTCCAGGAAATACTCAAAACCATTGGGCAATGGAGTCAGGAAAGGATTTGCTTGCTACTCAATAGGCAGGCTTTCAATTGGGCTAGTCATCTGAAACTTAGGATCTTCAAGATGATTATGTGGTATGGAGAGGTAAAAGGAGAGAAGGTAACACAGATTCGGAGCACAGAGTTACAGATCAGCAGGTCGTACAAGGATCCTAGTGGACAGGGCTTAACTCTAATCCCCAGTGTTCCCAAATCTTCCAACTAAATCTATAACAAGAAGCATCTAAGAACTGAATTCATTTAATTCATACATTAGAGAGCAGGAAATAACATCCACTACACTGGTTAAACCAACTGAAAACATTTCCAATGGCGCTTGTTGTCAGTTAGCAACACGCACCAATTTTCCAATGGCGCTTGTTGTCAGTGAGAAAGTCGCGCCAGTTGGCGCTAGTTGCTAGTGAGAAAGTCGTGCCAATTTCAGGGTGTGTGGAAATTGAGATTTTTTCCCTTAATCCTTCACTAATATGTCTTTCCCTTCCGATATTTTTCTCTGTATGAGCATAGATTACATTGCTCATTGTTTGAAATGTCTTCTCTCCATGATTGCTTGATGTAAAAGGAAATGAATGCGTTGTTTTGATCTCATGCTTTGGAAGTCCTCTTTGTGTTTGACTTCATATGTCTTGTCACCTTTTGAGGAATTTCGTTACAAAGTGTTTAAAACAATGATTGCATTCTTAATGTTTGTTTTCATCTCTTTTGCATTCCTCCTTCATTAAGAAGATTTGCGTTTATTTAGTTTTCATCTCAAAGTTTGCTTTTGTTAAATTGAATTAGATCACATTGCATTGAAAAGTATTTTTGAGATTTATCATTGAACTTAGATCACATTGTTTAATGATTGAAAGCTAAAAATCGCTTTGAGTGCATTCTATTTCATTAAAATCATGCATTAAGTAGATTTTCATTTCATCGAAAAATGCATTGAGTGCATTCTTATCATTTGAAAGGGAAAAGGATTTTGCATAGATTACATTGCATTATTTGCATCGTTGAATGTTTGAAATTACTTTTGGATAGTGAAAGTCATCTAGTTTGGAAAAAATTTCGTTTTCAGTATTGCTATTTGTTGCATCATTGTTTGAAGTTCTTCCCTTAACTAGATAGCATTCATCGAATTGAAAAGTTTTCTTTTCTCATATAGCTGCATATAGGAGATTGTCATATGACATGCGGTAGGGCCTTGAAACCGAGACATAATTGAAGATCAACACTAAAATTTATTCAATCAACCTAAGGAAGCATTGAAACATTAACGAAATATTTAGAGGTCTAGGGTAGTGACGTGTTTCGGCGTCATTAAACCTAGTAGCTGTCGTTCACCTCTTGGCCTTAGACAACACTAGTACAGACTTGTGCTCCCCGTACCGTTGCGTATATAAAGGGAGACCCCACTAGGTTGATATCCTTTATCCGTAGGAAGCCGAGTATTCCGCCCTATACCCGTGATACACCAGACAAAACATTCAGGGAGATTGCCTGCATGTACGTTAAGTCCTTGGTTGATTTCTCTTTCATTTTGAAACCAGGGTGTATATTGCAGTTCACGGTTATTTGGTACACCCTTTGTCTAGAATTCCTGAGCAGTCATTTCAATCTTTTCTGACTCATTAAATTTGAAAAGATCATCAAGCGCTTGTCCTTTCACGCTTGTTTCCAATCTGAAAGTGATATAGTCACCTTTTTCCGGTTTCTCGACTCTTAAAAGATGAAACGTTAGAGTTTTGTTTCAATGTTTTAAAAAATTAACTACCCACGAAATATTCCTGGTTAAATTTAGTTTCCTTAGGGTGTTGTTTTAAGCTATTTCTAATGGAAAATTTTCCGGAGTTCACCAACCAAGGATTCCCCTCCGATGGGAATCCTAGTCCTTTTCCTCCTTTTGGAAATGTTGGTGCTCCTTGTTGAAAATGGCAATAAGAAACAGTGAAGGAGGCCGCCTGAAACATCTTTCCTGATCCTAGTTGGAAAGTGATCACCTAAACTAGGTGGGAACCACACATGTGATTTTTGTCGAAAAGTCTATTTTTAGACATATGGAGCATGGTCCAGGGGTTGTAGTATGTTATTCTTGGAGTATTGGTCATGTTGGTAAAAATAGATGGACCTATATTTTTAGACCTATAGGTTGAAGTCTATTTTTAGACTGCCTATCCTAAAAATAGGGAAGTCAAATATTATTTACCCTTAATAATATTTGGACTCTAAACTTCAGTTTACTCTCTTGGAGCACTTCAGTTTGACCCCCAGAGGTGGGGCATGCAGCTTCCAGAAGGATTTACGCTTTTCCTATGGGTTAGGTGAGCTAATGCATGGTTGACTTCAGTTAGAGCTCAAGTGGCGGAGTTCGGTGCAGTTGATGCGACAATTAATGGAGGTGGTGTTCTGGTTAACTAGTTGAACTAGTTGTATTTAGTTTAATTGGATATTACACTAGAGATGAGTGGTGTGAATTAAATATTATTTAATTCACAAATTATTAACTCATTATTCAACTAAAGAACACATCAGTTTAACTCAGTGCATGGACAGTTCAGTGGAGACCAGTGAAAGAGGTAGATGAAAGGGTGGAGTTAGCTATCAGTGGAGACATCAGTTGTACATGAGATTTGCACCACACTTGGAGGAATTGCCCATGATGATTGCGCTGTCAAGCCAAGGAGATTCGAACCTTGGATCTCTATTTAGAACAGCCTTGATTGCGCAATAGAGGCAGGGAAATTAGTGGATCTGTTTTGAACCTGTGACTTGTTCAAAACCAAGCTAGTTTTTGTGTAGCTTTGAGGTATGCAGATGCTGTGAGAGTTTATCCTTCATGTATTTGCTATGTTCTCATATGTCTCTGTGAATAGCCGAGGTTTTCAGCTATAAACTTTCCCCATACATACTGTGTTAATGTGTGTGATGATTTGATGTGCTATCGCTTCTATTCTTTCCGCATGTGACAATTAATTGTAGAAGAGATTATGTGTTATGCATGCAATTCGAAATTGATGTGTGATCAGGTTAATCTCCATTGAATAAGTGATTTATTCAGCAAATTTATACATGGTATCGGAGCAATATTAATTGTCGAGATCTATTACGGTGATTGCAAACTTATTTCCTCGAACAGAGCCTGCATACGGGCTAGATAGCCTCCGGATTCATCTTTCTTTGGAAAGTGAAAGGTATGGTAAAAGCCCTTGCAGTCAATCTATGATTTGGAAATAATTTGTTCTCAAGTGTAGATCGGAAGCGATTGAGTTATCAGCTGGTGGTGAAATTCGAATTTGCATATTTGTGTTCTTGGTGTCGCGGCGAAAATGTCTTTCAACGGTTTGCGACTAGAATATGCCTTGGAAGGCAGTTCGAATTATGTTGCATGGAAGGACCGCATGGAGGTTGTATTAGATGATAATGGGCTGTTGGAATTTGTGGAGAAAGAGATTCCAAAGCCTACTTCTAATGATGCTACTGTTGTGGAAGCCTGGTGGAAGAAACAAGCAAAATGTCGAAGGATCCTGTTGGAAGGTGTAAAGGATCACATTGTATCTAGCCTGCATGGAAAGGCTTCTCCATATTTAATGTGGAAAGCTTTGACGGATCTATACCAAAGCAAGAGCGACCAAAGGAAGCTGGCGCTCAAAGATAGAATCAAGAACATCAAGATGGAGAAAGGCAACAACATCGCAAAATACCTCACGAAGTTCACTCAGTGCAAAGATGAGCTGGGAAGTGTGGGGGTGACTATCGAGGATGAGGACTTGGTTGGCCTGGCTCTCCTTGGTCTTCCGAAGGCTTGGCATTACTATCAGGATAGTGTCAATGGTCGGGAGAAGTTGCCGGGATGGGAGCGAATGTGGTTGGATCTCATGCAAGAGGAGATCAGGAGGACTACCAGGGATGGATCTTCATCAAAGGTAACTGATGAAGAAGACTGCGCTTTGACTACCAAAGCAAGGAAGGGAAAGGGCAAGGAGAAGGCTTCTCAATCCGGTGCGGATGGTAAAGTGCGTGACATGTCCAAAGTGAAGTGTTTTCACTGTCACGATGATGGACATTATGCCACGAATTGTCCACAAAAGAATAAGAACAAGCAGGCTGCTGGATCTGCAGCTGGTGAGGCTCTTGCCTCGCAATTTGAGCTGAAATTCTCATTGATCACATGCATGTTGTCTAGTGCATTGGGATCGGGGTGGTATATTGATAGTGGTGCTTCCTTTCACATGACGGGAGATGCAAATCTTTTCAGTGACTTGGTGGAGAAAGGTCTCCAGATGCATGTTGAGTTGGGTGACGGTGGACGATACAATGCGACCGGCATTGGTACCATAACCTTTCAGAGGGAGTCAGGTAAACTCATTCTTTTACAAGATGTATTGCATGTACCAGTTCTAACAAAGAATCTGATCTCAGTCGCAATGTTAGAGGATAAAGGGTATGAAGTTGTCTTCAGAGAAGGGAAAGTTTTCCTTCGGCACAAGGCAACAGGACAAGTCAAGAAGGTTGGGATTCGAGCAAAGAATCTCTACAGACTTGAAGTAGATGGGATATCTACGGAGCTTCCTACTGTTGGGAAGCGGAAGGGGGGGGAACCTTCTGGCCCCGAAGCAGGGAGAGAGCCCAGTGTTGCATGCGGGCGAAAGGAACATGCAATTGAAGCTTAGAGAGGAGAAAGTTTTGCATGCAAGTGATAGTGAACCTGGATGTGGAGCAGCCACGGAGGATCATGTGATTAAGAGGGACTCATGCGGGGAGAAATTTCGTGCCAGACGGGTAGAGGGAGTGCATGCAGCTATACCACCAGGTGAGAGGTGGGGCGACATGCATGATTAATCCCATGAGGGTATTTCTGGGCAGATTTATGAGATGGTGTGGATCTCATGGATTGAACCTGGCTACGAGGTGCCCACAGCGTAGCAGTAGCAAGATCAGTCGGAGTGATGCAGGTAGATCAAAGTGACAGTGTCGGATACTGGAGCGTGGATCAGAGTTGACAGCAAGTGCAAGAGTGCATGGGTGCAAAGTTCAACAGTGCAGTGGTTCCTGAATACATGTGTAGTAGCTAAGAAGAAGTCAGAAGACTTTGATGACAGATGCATTAGGCTGATTGAGTTGTTTGTAGTCTATTCAGTTTCGAGAGGTTGCGGAAAACGGATACATGGGTACATAAACACCAGCAGGTTACGGGCGAATGCATGGAGTTGCATGTCGCATGCAAAGACAGTCCTGTCTTGTTGAGAGGGAGTGTTGAAAATGGCAACAAGAAACAGTGAAGGAGGCCTCCTGAAACATCTTTCCTGATCCTAGTTGGAAAGTGATCACCTAAACTAGGTGGGGACCACACATGTGATTTTTGTCGAAAAATCTATTTTTAGACTATGTCTATTTTTAGACATATGGAGCATGGTCCGAGGATTGCAGTATGTTATTCTTGGAGTATTGGTCATGTTGGTAAAAATAGATGGACCTCTATTTTTTTGGACCTATAGGTCGAAGTCTATTTTTAGACTGCCTATCCTAAAAATAGGGAAGTCAAATATTATTTACCCTTAATAATATTTGGACTCTAAACTTCAGTTTACTCTCTTGGAGCACTTCAGTTTGACCCTCAGAGGTGGGGCATGTAGCTGCCAGAAGGATTTACGCTTTTCCTATGAGTTAGGTGAGCTAATGCATGGTTGACTTCAGTTAGAGCTCAAGTGGCGGAGTTCGGTGGAGTTGATGCGACAATTAATGGAGGTGGTGTTCTGGTTAACTAGTTGAACTAGTTGTATTTAGTTTAACTGGCTATTACACTAGAGATGAGTGGTGTGAATTAAATATTATTTAATTCACAAATTATTAACTCATTATTCAACTAAAGAACACATCAGTTTAACTCAGTGCATGGACAGTTCAGTGGAGACCAGTGAAAGAGGTAGATGAAAGGGTGGAGTTAGCTATTAGTGGCGACATCAGTTGTGCATGAGATTTGCACCACGCTTGGAGGAATTTCCCATGATGATTGAGCTGTCAAGCCAAGGAGATTCGAACCTTGGATCTCTATTTAGACCAGCCTTGATTGCACAATAGAGGCAGGGAAATTAGTTGATGTGTTTTGAACCTGTGACTTGTTCAAAACCAAGCTAGTTTTTGTGTAGCTTTGGGAGATAGTACTGAGTACTTGTGAGGAGTTTGTACTATGTATTTGCTGCATGTTATCTCCATATAATATACAGAATAGCTGAGGGGTTTTCAGCTATAAGCTTTCCCCATACATACTGTGTTAATGTGTGTGATGATTTGATGTGCTATTGCTTCTATTCTTTCCGCATGTGACAATTAATTGTAGAAGAGATTATGTGTTATGCATGCAATTCGAAATTGATGTGTGATCAGGTTAATCTCCATTGAATAAGTGATTTGTTCAGCAAATTTCTACACTCCTTATATGGCAACTTTGTCCCTTCTTGGGTTAACTATTGGGTTGCCTGTTTGGTTTTTTTCAACCTCTGTGGTCCCGAATGTCCCAGCTACTGTTCAATCAGTTCCTCCACCTGAACAACGTCATGTTGATTCCAAGTAGGACCTCTCCCCTTCTTCGCCTATTTCTGCATCCTCCTCTTCTACTTCGCCTGGTGAAAGTCTGGATTCAAGGAACTAGGTGGCTAAGAAGAAGAAGAAGAAGAAAAAGAAGAAGAAGTCCGATAAGAGAGAGGCTAAGGCTGCATCTACTGCCTCTGAAACATCTCCTCTTGATAAACCTTCCAACCCTCTGCGGAAAGTCAAGTTCCCTTGCATATTGTGCATGGGAGACCATATTCTTCGAGATTGCCCTGGCATTCCCAAGGTGCTTGAAGTATGGTCCAACGGTCGCTCGTCGTTGCTTGTTGCTTCCAGGAGTTAGGTTGGGGGTACGTCTTCAACTTGTGCTGGTAAGGCTCTTAAGAAGTAGGGTAAGATTACCAATCCCTATAAGTTGTGTGAAGAGCACCATGCCATTCACCTTTGTCCATATATGGATGAAGCCAAGCGAGTTTTGGACAACTCAACTATTTCTACACCATGCCTCTAGGCTGGTAAGTGAAAGGTCTAGTAAATGCCCCTTGCAGTCAATCTCTGTGCTAGAAATAATTTGTTCTCATAGATCTAGAGCGGTTGAGCTTTGAGGTGGAATTCGAATTTTGCAGCAGTTTTGTTTTCTTGGTGCCGGTGTTGAAAATGTCTTTCAACGGTTTGCGACTCGAATATGCTCTTGAAGGCAGTTCAAATTATGTTGCATGGAAGGATCGCATGGAGGAATTATTATAAGATAATGGTCTGAAGGAGTTCGTGGATACGGATGTCCAAAAGCCCACTGATCCTGCTAAAGTCGAAGTATGGAAAAAGAAGATGGCGAAATGTCGAAGGATCCTATTGGAGGGCGTCAAGGATCATATTTTATCCAGCCTGCATGGAAAGGCTTCTCCATTTTTAATGTGGAAAGCTTTGACGGATCTATTCCAGAGTAAGAGCGACCAAAGGAAGCTGGCGCTCAAAGATAAGCTCAGGAACATCAAGATGGAGAAAGGCGACAGTATCGTCAAATACCTCACGAAGTTCACTCAATGCAGAGATGAGCTGGGAAGTGTGGGGGTGACTGTCGAAGATGAGGACATGGTCGACCTGGCTCTCCTTGGTCTTTCAAAGGCTTGGCACTCATATCAAGATAGTGTCAATGGTCGGGAGAAGCTGCCGGGATGGGAGCGCCTTTGGGCAGATCTCATGCAGGAGGAGATAAGGAGGACTACTCGTGATGGATCTTCATCAAAGGGAGCTGATGAAGAAAACTGCGCTTTGGTGGCCAAAGCAAAGAAGGGGAAGGGTAAGAAACCTTCTCATTCCGGTGCAAAGGGCAAGAAGCAGGATATGGCAAAAGTGAAGTGTTTTCACTGCCATGATCTTGGACATTATGCTACCAATTGTCCGAAGAAGAAGAAAAACAAGCAAGTGGGAAGATCTGCAGATGGAGAAGCTTTGGCTTCACAGTTCGAGCTTGACTTTTCACTGATCGCATGCTTGGTTTCAAGTGTGATGGGATCGGTGTGGTTCTTGGATAGTGGTGCATCATTTCATATGACGGGAGATCGGGATTTGTTCTCAGATCTGGAGGACAAAGATTTGGGTGTGCACATCAAGATGGGCGATGATGGTAGATACAGTGCGACTGGTATCGGTACCATATCCTTTCAGAGGGAGTCTGGTAAACCCTTTGTATTGAAGGATGTCATGCATGTACCTAGATTCAAGAAGAACTTGATCTCTGTGGCGATGTTGGAAGATAAGGGGTATGATGTGGTCTTCAGCGAAGGAAAAGCCTTCCTGCGCAGTAAGACTACTGGAGAGACCCGGAAGATAGGGGTTCGAACAAAGAACCTTTATCAGTTGCAGGTAGATGGCTGCGCAGCGATGGCATGCAAAGCGGGAGAAGTGGTGAGTCGGGATGATGAGGGCAAACTGTGGCACAGGAGATTGGGCCACCTTCACCATGGAGCTTTGAAGATCCTGCAGCAGATTTCTACTGGGCTTCCTAAGGGCACTCTTGCGCAGTCAGATCAGTGCAAGGGGTGTACCTTGGGGAAGTATGTGAAAGCCACCTTTCACGAGAAGGATAGTCACGCCACAACGATCCTTGAGAGAGTTCACACAGACGTGTGTGGTCCTTTCTCAGTTGCTTCGACAGCAAAGCACAGGTATTATGTGATCTTTGTTGATGATTTCTCTCGAAAGTGCTGGATCTTCTTCATGCAGAAGAAGAGCGATACATTCGTGAAGTTCTATGAGTTTAAAGCACTGGTCGAGAAGGAGTCGGGGAAGAAGGTGATTGCTCTAAGGAGTGATAACGGTGGTGAATTCATCTCGGCTGAATTCAAGGAGTTCTGCAGCGCAGAAGGGATTCTGAGAGAGCTCATCGCACCCCATAACCCACAGCAGAACGGGGTGGCTGAGCGGAAGAACAGAACGATCGTGGGTGCTGCACGGGCGATGTTGCATGATCAGGGCCTACCCCTTCACTTGTGGGATGAGGCATGCAATACAACAATGTATGTGCAGAACCGTTGTCCTCACAAGGTTCTTGGCATGAGTACACCGGAGGAGGCTTATTCTGGCAAGAGGCCTGATATTTCCCATTTGCGGATTTTTGGTTCTCCTGTCTACATGCATGTGACGAAGGATGCAAGAAGGAAGCTGGATCCAACCGCTGAGGTTGGAATATTTTTGGGGTACACTGATACACCTCACAACTATCGGGTGTATTTTTCAGATAGTCGAAAGACTGTTGTGCGACGGGATATAAAATTTCAGGAGGAGAAAGCCATGCAGTGTTCGCTTGAGAGGGAGCTACACTTGCATGCAGATGAGGAGCTGTTAGTTCCTAAGGAGGAGCTTCCGGATGTGGATCATCCACAAGAGGAGGTTCAGGAGGTGGAAGAAACCACCCAGGCAGCGCCAACCATCAGAGGGCGCATGCGCACTACAGAAGCTGAGCGACTGGCTCGGGATGCAGAGAAGGTTGTAGGACCACCTACAGCACAGCGCAGACAGAGACAGTCACCGGATCGGTACACCGGATACATGGCTCTTGTGAGTCAATGTGTTGTGACGGAGCCATCCTCTTTTGAGGAAGCTGTGGAGGAACCCGCATGGGTTGATGCCATGATCGAAGAATATGATTCGATCATCAGGAACAGTGCATGGGAGATTGTCCCAAGACCGGTTGGGAAATCAGTTGTAGGTTCGCGATGGATCTACAAAGTGAAGCAAGCGGCTGACGGGAGTGTGGAGAAGTACAAGGCGAGATTTGTCGCCCGTGGCTTCTCACAGATCGAGGGGATTGACTATGAGGAGACTTTTGCACCTGTCGCAAGGTACTCTTCCATACGAATGATCCTTGCTCTCTCAGCGCAGATGGGGTGGCACATTCATCAGATGGATGTGAAGACTGCGTTCCTCAATGGAGTTATTGAGGAGGAGGTGTACACAGAGCAGCCTGAAGGTTTTGAGATCTTCAGCAGTGAGTCGCATGTGTGCCGACTCAAGAGAGCACTGTACGGGCTAAAGCAAGCACCTCGTGCTTGGTACACTCGGATAGACAACTACTTCACCGGGCTTGGATTCTCCAAGAGTGAGGCAGATCCAAACCTGTACCAGATTATGGTGGAGGGGAGGGTCACTTATGTATCTGGTCAATACACGACCCGATATATGCTATGTAGTTAACCAGCTTTCGCAAGCTATGGTTAAGCCTACCAAGCTCTTTTGGAAGGTAGGCAAGCATGTATTGCGCTATATCAGAGGCACATCGGGATATGGTCTATGGTACAAACAGGAGGATGGAGCGAAGCTTTCTGGCTTCACTGATGCAGATTGGGCAGGGAGTCCAACAGACCGGAAGAGCACTTCTGGAGGAGTTTTCAGCATTGGGTCGACAGCAGTTTCCTGGTACAGCAGGAAGCAGAGATCCGTGGCACTCAGTTCAGCAGAGGCCGAGTACATGGCAGCTAGCTTGGCTACATGCGAGGCTATTTGGATGAGGAAGATCCTCGCAGGTTTGTTCAGGTTGCATTTGGAGCCTACAGTGATCTACTGTGATAACCAGAGCTGCATCAAGCTCTCGGCTAATCCAGTTTTTCATGATAGGTCCAAACATATCGACATCACGTACCATCACATCAGAGATTGTGTTCAGCGGAGGATCATGATGCTTTCATATGTTCCCACGGAGGATCAGGATGCCGACATCCTGACGAAGGCGCTCACCAGGAGCAAGTTCGAATTCCACAGAGGCAGGATAGGGGTTGCAGATAATTCATATCTTGCTGAGAGGGAGTGTTGAAAATGCAGCAAGATGATGGAGCTTAGTGAAATGAAGTCGCCTTCACTAAGTGGGCCCGCAAGCAAATTCTGGCGCAAATTCTATTTTTAGACTATGTCTATTTTTAGACATATGGAGCATGGTTCGAGGATTCCAGTTTGAGATTCTTGGAGCATTGGTCATGTTGGTAAAAATAGATGAGACTCTATTTTTTAGGTCAAAGAGGTCGAAGGCTATTTTTAGACTGCCTCTCCTAAAAATAGAGAAGTCAAATATTATTTACCCTTAATAATATTTGGACTCTAAACAGCAGTTTACTCTCTTGGAGCACTTCAGTTCGAGCCTTGGAAGTGGCTCATGCATCTGACAGAGGAATTACGCTATTCCCAAGGGTTTTATGGCATCATGCATGGTTGACTTCAGTTAGGACTTCAGTGGCAGAAGTTTGGTGGAGTTAATGAGATAGCTAGTGGAGTTGTGTTCTGTTTATTTTAGTTGAACTAGTTGAGATTAGTTTAACTAGCTAATCAATTAGTTATGAGTGGAGTGAATTAAATATTATTTAATTCATTAATTAGTAACTCATTATTCAACTCAAGAACACACCAGTTCACTACAGTGCATGATCAGTTCAGTGGAGACCAGTGAAAGAGGTAGATGAAAGGGTGGAGTTAGCTATCAGTGGCGACATCAGTTGTGCATGAGATTTGCACCACACTTGGAGGATTTGTCCATGACAATTGCGCAGTCAAGCCAAGGAGATTCGAACCTTGGATCTCTATATAGACAAGCCTGGATTGCGCAATAGAGGCAAGGCAATTGGCGGTGAGTTTTGAACCAGTAACCTGTTCAAAACTGAGCTAGTTTGTGTGTAACTTCATGAGAAAGTACTGAGTACTTGTGAGGAGTATTGTACTGAGTTTGTTACATGATTTATCCATTATAATATACACAAAATATGTGGGGTTTACAGCTATAAGCTTTCCCCATACATAATGTGTATGATGATTTGATGTGTTATCGCTTGATTTTATTTCTGCATGTTTGATGATCTGAGTGGAAGAGATTATGTGTTGCATATAAATTCGAATTGTATGTGATCAGGATAGTCTCAGTGAATAATTAATCATTATTCAACAAATTTATACACAGAGAGAGGTTCTCATGGAGAGACCTCAAGGAGGATGCACTTCAAAATATCATGGAGTGTGAAGATTGTCATCAGATTTTAGAGGATGGTATTGTCGACATTGATCCGCTGTCGAGGTATGCACATTGCTTCGACCTTTTCACATAGTACATCTCTTCACCCGTGACCAGATTATCTTTCGAGGATGTCTTCATGCTTCACGGTCTTCCCAAGGACATAGACAGTGATGGGACAGTTATTTTATAATCAATTTTTGGAGGGAGATTCTCCATTTGGTGGATACCGAGCTGGTGCATGATATGAGTCATCAACCATAGTTGGATGGATGGATGGAGATGATGAGAAAGTGGATAGATCTATGACACGGGGCAATAGGAAGCATGGTATGTTCCATGCCTTGCACAATACTAAGGTGATGCGGTAGTAGGAGGCATGGTTGCGCTGGCTACTCTTGGGAGAGTATGGCCAAGACATTTCATTTTATATGTCCATTGGTATATCATTGTTTCCTACCTTTTACAGTAGTGATGATATGTAGCAGCTGGAGGAATGGATGCACTGGTTACTTTTGCGAGAGTTTTTCCATCACATGACATACCACATGTCAATGGGTATGTTATTGTTTAGGACTTTGCATGATACTCATATGATGTGGGAGCAAGAGTCATTGTTGCACTGGTTACTCTTGGGAGAATATGGATTGACATTCTCCCATACCTTGCATAATGATGATGTGGGATGGCAACAGGAAGCCTCGCTGCATTGGTTTTTATTAGGAGAGTATGGCCACCATACTTGGTATGATGATGAGGTGATGTGGTAGTAAGAGGCATTGCTGCGGTGGCTGCAAATGGGAGAGTATGGTTCAACATTTCACATGTCAATCCATATGTCTCTATTTCATACTTTTCATAGTGTTGAGATGATGCTTAGAGCAAGAAAGGCCACCAGGGCCAAGGATTGGAGCATGGAGAGACATAACCTACTCCATGTAGCATGGGTTGGAGAGATATTTTATGAGTTGGGACTTTTCACTTGGGGAAGGAACCACTATACTTCACATATCTCATGCAAAGAAGAGGCTCTTGTACAACAAATGGTTGCCACTTGGGGACTCATTGATGAGGAGAGGCATCTAGCCACATAGCTGGAGGCCATTCTAGAAATTATAGAGAGGAATATATGGAGCTGGGAATTCATAACACATTGGAGTAGATGGGGAAACCTTACATATGAGGATGCCACTTGGGAGGGAGACAGATTTCTGAAACATCCACTTTTGAAGTTGATTGAGGACAAGCAACATTTTTGTGGGGAGGAATCTAATATTCCAAATTTTCCATCAGCTAATTGGAATATTAGAGTTCTTGCTTTTCTTCTTTAGTTGAGTAAATAAAAGGGTGGAGGGACCCATAAACCTAGTAGATGAATAAAATCAACTTCCGTAGTGTGAATGTGGGTTAGTTGAGTAGTGGAGTAGCATTATGGAGTAGTGGAGCAGCATAATAATGAAGAAAGAGTGGAGGTCATAGAACATTAATGAGGAAGATGATGGAGATAGTGGAGGAATAAATACAAGATTATGGAAATAGTGGAGAATCAATTGCAGAGATGATGTAGGAAGTGGTGCATTAAATACACACATGATGGAGGAAATGGAGAGAAATTGCAACAATGATGGAGATCATGG
>JAXQQM020079510.1:0-159439 GCA_034641835.2 Pinus albicaulis
TTATCGACAATCTGATACTCTTTAATTGCTACTCTTTGACCTCTTTAACTGATACTCTTTAACTGCTCTGATACTCTTTGACCTTTGTTCATCCTTTTATCCTTTTTATCATGATATACTGTGGTAAATAGGCAAAAATTTATGTAAGGATAATTTTTTACAAAAGTTCCATCATTTCTTCCCACCATTGAACTTCTGGCACTCTGGTCCTTTGCAACTTTATTAGTGTTTCATCAGCAAAAGTATATCTGAAGAAATTAGGGTGATTTGGGAACAAATGATTTACTTCATGCTCAAGATAAAATAAATTCTCCAATCTGTCATGAAGGTTTTTCCCTGTAGGCAATGCTGCTGTTGATGAACTGGTTGAAGAACTAGCTTGATTATCAGCATATTTGTCCAATTTTTCAACATAACTATCAAGGTCCATTAGCTTATCTTCTACAACTATAGGACTGGGAAATCCTCTATTTAACAAAATATTCAATCTTTCTCTGAAGGCAATGATTTCTTCTTGCATATCTGAGCACCTTCGTTCTAAATTCTGTACCAGAGTTCTTTTAGTAAAAACTCTCTTTATTTCCAGAATTGTTCTGGTCCTGTCCTGAATACCAATTTCTGCAAGTTGATTCTTAGTCTGATTATTCAAAAAATGTATAAGTCTATTGGCCTCTTCTGGCATATTTCCCAACTCTTGTCTTGATCTCTCAATCTCATCCAGAGCCAATTTAACTAAGTTATTCTGTTCATCCATTATCTGAATTGAGGACCAAACATCCTTTATTGATTAAATGATATTATCCCAAAGAATATCATTTATTTCTTTTAAAGGTTTCTCCAATGTGAGATCCTTTTCCAATGCTTTGACTGTTTTTTCTAATTTGTTCACTTCTCTTGTTTTATCAACAACACTCATTTTTGAAAGATCATATTTATGTTCTAGAGTGGCCAATTGTTCCTTTGTTTTGTGAAGCTCTATGGCCTGAATGTTCATATCTTCCATTGACTTTGTTAATTCATCAGTGTTAAAATTTGCAATGTTGCTCTGTGACAATTCTGCTGGCTGACCTGTTGTTGCTGTACCTGTCACTACTCCTGCTGTAGATACTAGAATATTTGCCTTCTTATCTTTTAATGCATTCTCAAGCTCTTTTTCAGTTGCAGTAAGTTGCTCATTCAATTTTAAGAGAAAATCCATTAGTTCTTCCTCAGAATTTTGTTTGATGATTTTTGCAGTCTGTGGATGTCTTGAGGCCGGTAACTTTAATTGTTTTCTCAGAGCTGCAATATCATCATCTTTTCTCTTGATCAAAGCTTCAATACCTTTCACACCTTTAGGATTATGACCCAAACCAATGATTATTTCCTCTAAAGTTTTGATTCTATTATCCTTAGCCTGGGAGGAGGCTTTTTCAAGCTGCAACTGTGTATTAGTATTATCCAAAGAATCCTGCAACTTATGGGTCATCATTGATTTATCAGTCAGAGTAGAATAAATCATCTCACCTGTTTGCTTGTGTAGCTCAATTTGATCTAAAGGATGGATATCCTTTGCTAAGACTTCAAAATTAGTCCTAACATAATCTGCAGCTGTCTGAGGCTGCTGCACCTTGGGCTTCAAATGGCTCATTAACATCTTACCCTGTTGGATGTCATAAGCTGACATCAATCTTTCTTGATTTTTCGGAGCCATCTTCAAAAATTGGTTGTACACTTGAAGTCTAAGTGGATCATTCCTGGCCTTTATATTGATGAATGTTTGTTTGATGTCCCAGGCAGTTTTTACTGGAGGTTTGAAAGAAGATATTTCTACACTTTGTTGCCTTTGTATTCCCTGTTTTTGAAAATTAGTGGATGTCCCACTACCTGTACCTGTTTGCTGACTGTCTTCTCTTCCCTGGCTGTCAGGGATTTCCTGAAATGATTCATCTTCTAGAAGGGGAGTTAATTTCTGCCTTTTAACATCTTGTTGTTCAGAAGAGCCACCAATAGGAGTAGTTGTTTCAACCTCTCTCTTTTTTCCCTTTTCTATATTCAGAGGAGTTTGTAAAATAGAAATTTCTGGCTCACTGATCTGAGTAGGAGGAATTTTTCCTTGACCTTGTTCTTTAGAAGTCTCTGGTTGCGCTGTCATTATGAATTTTTCAATTATTTGTATATCGGGCTCCTTTTCTTTTCCTTTAGATTCTACTGCTACTGTACTAATCTCCTGCAAATTTTGTTGTAAAGTCCTGGCTGAAGAAGATCCCTGCACCTGTCCAAAAGATTCTAGGTCAAGTATCTTTTCAAGATCTTTCATTACATTTTCAACATTGACCTGCTCACTATCATTTTCAACCAATATCCCTTCTGTCCATTCATCCATATTAGCATATTGTTTTATTTCTGGGATTCTTTGATGGATGTATGGTGACTGTTTATTTTTCATTCTTCTATCACAGATAAAGTTGTTTGGATCATAAGGCACCCAGTAGAAACTCTTTTGTAGTCTAAGATAGTCTTCTAAAATCCTTTCGGCTTCCTTTCCAGCTTCCCTAGAGTTACAAATGAAGGGACCTAATTGGCTCTTGATCCTAAGTTGAGCCTTTTTCTTTGCATTGCAAAAATGAATTATATCTGAATTATTCATCTGCCTGAAATATTCTAATGCAAAGAGTCTCATTGGGAAATACTTGGGCAGTTTGAATGGGCATAATTCACATCCATATATCCTGATCTCTGTGTAGTTTTGATATAGGTACCAGTCACCTATCTTGTAATGCTTTGAGAGCTGAAGGATTTTCTTGATTTCATTGTTAATTATAGGAGGAGAGACTCTTGTCAACAAGGTAGTTGCAGGATGAACAAAAAGGTCGACAAACTCATTATAGGAATAAGGAGAATCAGAGGAATTGTGAGTAATGGCAGACCAAAAGATGACTGACCTAGGATTCCCTTTGGCATCAAGTTTCTTAACATAAAAAGGGAAATTTTCTGACTGGAAGTAAATCATGAGATGATATATGACAGAAGAATACTTAAATACTCTCTCATTCTCAAATCTCATGAACTGATCATGGATTTTGTCAGCAATATAAGATGCAAAATCATACTTGACAGCAGGAGGCTGTCCATGGGTAAAAATGGATAACAATACTAGGGTTAACTGATCAACATACTCACTAGTATTGAAGCCCATTATGGAATATATCATGTTTAAAATAAGTCTACCCTCATCAGTAAAGAAAGTATAACCATAAGGGGGAGGGTTTTTAGGCTGATGCTCTGGTAACATGAAGGTTTGGCATAGGAGGTTTAACTCTTCATGGGATAACTTAGTAGATTTCTCAAGTAATTCAACCATGGACAGGGGAGTGAGAGCTTGACCAGGTTGGAATTGTAGCATTTCATTTATGGACTGAGCAGTTATTGGGAAAAGGACATTTTGACTTGGGGATAAAACTGCTCGTTGGTTGGGATCATAATTTGCATAGCAATAATGGATTAACTCAGGAAAAATATGGATTGAGGGGAGAAGGTACATAGGAAGATTTGATTCCCAAAGTCCAAAGATGTCAGAACCATTCAAATAATTGTCTCTGCAGCGGCAAAATATTCGAAGAGGATTCTCACTGAGAAGCAAGTCCTTAATTTGAAAATCCATATCGGCTAAAGGAAAATAATCCAAGTCCTTGTGAGGGGCATTGATGGGCACGACATTCAAAGCTACAAGAACTTCCATTTCTGGTTCTTGTGGATTCAGAAATGGAATTTCGGGGTTTTTGTGGAAAAGGGGCACAATTACCAGTTTTGGGAATATAATTGCAGTTCTGGGAACGAAAAAGACCAAACTGAACTTCTTTTCGGACCTTAGTGCAGAATTAAAACTAAAACCAAGATTTTTTACAGAGTTTAGCAGGGAATTGGAATAAATACCTGTTTACGGGAAATGAAACGTGTTTAAACAGGCGCTGGTTATGATAGAAGAACCCTGAAATACTCGGCTTCAATTCTCTTCAGCAAGGTAACGGTCAGCAAGCGTTAACAATTGGTTTTTGAATTTTGTTGCATGGAAGACTGGCTAGCGCACGGAACAATGAAAATGACGTAGACGCAATTTGTTTTATTTACAAAGTCAAAAGGGTGGCGGGTTTTGATTGATGACGTCAGCATGTACGATGGTTTCGTCACAGAGGGATAGGAGCGGATCTTTGTTTGGGCCACTCGCGCAGTGGAAATCCGGACCCGAAAAAGATTAGGGCGAATTTGATAATAAATTCGCGTCACAACTCTCCCTCCGTACGCCAGCCCAACTTCGGACCCGAAAAAGATTAGGGCGGAATTCATTTGGTTTTCGTGTCACAAAATTGGCCGACGTCAGCAGGCTATTTTGGAACGCGAATTTGGTTTGAATTATGGTTTATCGCCGTTTGAAGTCCGGCGGGCTCGACTTAAGAACAATTTTGTTTGATCCCATCTTATAAAATTTGTGTTGGTTTTCTTTGATAATACACATATTTATAATATATCATGGGAATACCACACTAAACATGTGGAAAAGTTATATAAATTATTGAGAACAATCATTTTTATGTAAAAATATCCAAATGTGCTTTTGGGAAATAAGAATTAGAGTATTTGGTTCATATTGTTTTAAAGGAAGGAGTGAAGTTGGAGCCTCAAAAGATGCAAGCTATTACAAAATGACCTATTCCTAAGAAAATAAAGGTTCTTAGAAGATTTTTTAGACTTACATGATATTATTGATCATTTGTTAAGAATTATGCATGCATTTCAAGTCCACTCACAATCTCTTGAAGAAAATATCATTTATATGGAATGATGAGGCTACTTTGGCATTCTCTCTTTTAATGGATGCCATGTCTTCTACACCAACATCGGTTGCACCTATTTTTGGTAAAACATTCATAGTAGAGTGTGAGGCACTAGGACAAGGAATTTATGTAACATTAACACAATAAGGGATATCATTGGCTTTTAAAAGCAAGGAATTCAAAGAAAATATTTGGTGAAATCTACGTATGAAAAATAAATGGAAGCAATATTACATGCAATAAAAAAATGGGGATAGTATATCATTGGGAGGTACTTTAAAGTCAAGATATACCATGATAGCATAAAGTATTTTTTGAAGCTATGGATTTCATTGGAATATTAACAAAAATGAGGAGAAAAAATGAAAAGTTTTAATTTTGAGATAATCTGCAAAAAGGGTAAGGAAAATTTAGTACATGATGCTCTTTCTAAAATAGAAGAGGCCTAAAATTTATATCCAATTACATTTTCTATTCCTAGGTGGCTAGAAGAAGCTTGCCATAATGGAAAAATGACAATAGTACTAAACAAAAACTAAAATGTATAAAGGATGGGATGAACTCTATGGAGCATTGGGAGTGAAAGAGAGATATACTTTGGTGCAAATGTAGAATATTTTTATGCACGCAAGCATATTTGAATAAAAAAATATTAAAGGAGTCCCATGTCTCTCTGATGGTAGGACGCAGGGTTCCTTAAAACATCTCAAAGGATCAAAAAATATATTTTTGGAAGGAATGAAGAAAGATATTCAAAATTTTGTAGGAGAAGGTCAGGTTTGCATAATAAATAAAAGAGAGATAGTAAAATCTCTAGGGTTACTTCAACCATTCCACATACATATTCAAAGACTAGAAGATATATCAATAGACTTTATTACGGGGTTACTGAAATATAAAGGTAAGTATTACATTTTTGTGGTCATTTATATAGACAAATTTTGTAGATTTTTTTTGTAGAGCTCAAAGTACATAAACAACAAGCCAAGTGGCAGAAGTGTCCGTGAAAGAAATTCATCGTCTTCATGGTTTTCCTAAAGTAATAGTAACAAGAAAATTTTGGAAATAATTATTTAATATGAGTGGAGAAACACTAGCTGCCATGAGTTCTACATATCAAACACAATCAAATGGTCAAACAAAAGTAGTTAACAAATGTTTTTAAGGTTATCTACAATGTTACTCTTTAGAAAAGTAATCTTAATGGATGAAGTGGGTTCCTCAAGGAAGAATGGTAATATGATACTATCATACTACCTATCACACATCTACTAAAATACCATGATGATGTAAGTTTGGAATTTAAAATTTTTACATGTTAAAGACAAATAGTCAAAATCACTGACAACTTAGTATGCCATAATTAATAATCATTCCCTATTCACTTTTGTTAATAGGTTTATGTCACACGATGATGCAGGGGCATTAGGCACTAGCCAGCAATGTAGGAGGTTTTGTCCACATGTTGTGGCTAGGAGGGTTCAAAAACATTTGAGTTGTAACAACTAGGTGTCAATACCTCAGCTGACTGTATTACTTAGACTAGTTAGAGTTGTAGGAGTCGAACAGTTTCAGTTAGTTGAATTATTATAATTAGACCTTTTGATTTCTAGAATGGTCCTCTCAGAGGAACCGAAGAGCCATATGTTATGTATATAAATTTTAATTCCTCGGATGAATAAAATTAGAGAGGGAAGAGGAGAGTAGAGAGGGGATTTCTGCAATAAACCTCTGTGTGTGAACAATTGTTTCCAGTTAAATGATTTCCAAGCATAGTTGCCATTGAATTATCTCGAACTGCTAATTGTGAAGAATTGTTTAACTGTGAGACGATTGGGTACTGATAATTCCATTCTTCTGTCTTTGAATTCCCGTAAATTGTTGGATAACCCTGTGAATTCACCCCACCCGAAGGCGAGGTCTGTGTAGAGAACCGGGGTCGTGAACACTGTTCAAATATAAAAATCCCGCTTAATAAAGAGACAAAATTGTTGTGCTTTCGGAACCTGACCTGAGGATTGGACATGAGTTAACAAACAAAAGGATAGCGGAACCAGACATGCACCCGTGGTCAAGCCCTCTACCAAAACCACGAGCGGAATCACAAAAGCGGGTTGCCCATATCGCACCGCTTTTGCTGAGTAGGCGGTATTTCCTATTCGCGAGCGATTCCATAGGGAATGCGACACGTGGCGAAGTGACCCCGGAAAACAACCGTTTAACCCACGCCATCGCACGTTAAAGCCCGACGTTGGAAGCCGAGCGAAATTGCCAAGAGTCGTTGATTTGGAGAAGGGCCATCGGACGGTGGTTGCACGTTGAACTTGCCCGGAGGTTAACTAAGGTGTGCGGAGGATAGCCAGGTACGATACGAGTGTTTGATTGGTTATTGATATATATAGGTGGGGCCGGAGTATAATGAAATTGTTTAATTAAGCGATTGGCGGATAATTAGCATAAGTCTGGAGCGTGATTGTTGTAAGGCTGGGTGGTGAAATATAGAGCCAAAAGTTCATTACAAGTTATTTATTTAAAAAGAAACGTGGAGTATAAATACAAAGTGTTGAAATTTAAACATTGGTTATAAGGCTTGGAGATAATATAAATTCGGGAATATAAATTAAAGTCCAACCATTGTGGATGGTATTTATTTATCAAATTCTACGAATTTGATAAATAAACCCGAAGAAAGAAGAAGTCAATGAAGACCCAGGCTGGAGGAAAGGAACGGGGTAAACCAGGGGAAAATGCTGACAGAGCGATTGTAGACACACCAGCTCTCCTTAGGGGTCCAATTTCAGTTTTTTTGCGTCACACGATGATCTCCCTTCTCTGGCATTTACTTGTATTGAAGATCACTATTCTAGGAATAAGGAGTTATTTTCTCCAAAAATAACCCTAGCCAAACATTGACAATGCATCAAGGATATCTTTCTATGCTTAATAAGTACATATGTTCTACTTCTAAATCATGTCTTGGAAGTGGTTGTTTTGCTGGAAATTATTCACCAGTTGGTTTCATACCAAAGTCTTTTTCTCATTTTCAGCATCCAATACATGAAAAAGATAATGGTTTAAAACAACATAAATATTTGAAAATTTGCAAGAATTGTCTGGCACACTTTGAATATTAATTTTGAAGTCAAGTGCATGATACTGTATAGGATCAAGTTTCATTTTGAATACCAAATGTTTCACAAGAAACTTCTCAACATGCTACCCTGCAGTAAGGATTAAATGACAATATTGCATCAACTATTTCCATAATAAAAGTGCACCTCGGCCATAAGACTAAACAACTACAAATATTGTAGATCTAACAAGACCACACAATCAAATGTATTCCACAAGGCCAATACTGTATGAAAAATGAAAAGGAGTTTGCAACCAAAAATACCTTAGGCAACTAATTCAATTAGATACGCCAAACCATCAGCAAAAAGGAAAACCAACCTACTTGGCCCCAATATTTTCAACTGGGTCCTCTAATTCAACCAATAAAAAGGCCAAAACCATAGCATTGAGATACATTTCATTACACTGTCAATAACAATAAAATTTGACTCAGCCATAACCCTTTCCTTTTAGACCATTGGGTAACAAATATGTTTCCTTTCACCTTTGAGTTTTCAAATTATGCCTACCAAATCTAAGACATTTAAGAGGGGGAACTAATACAACGTTAAAAAGAAAACCAGAGCACACATCTACGAATTACCTCCTTAGCTATTGTCACACCATCATTAACTATTTTCGGAGAACCATGCTTGCTCTCCAAGACAACATTTTTCCCTTTGCCCCAAGGGTGACTCCAACAAGATCAGCAAGTTTGTTCACACCGCCTGCAAGACAAATTGACAATGCTTTCGGTAAGTGTGCAATTGAATGCCATACCATATGCCAAAACAACCCTCCATGAAAAATTAAAATAACACATTAAAATCGAATATAAGTGGACAAGGAAAGATCCACCGCAGTGAAGTTTCACATGCAGGTGACCTTCCTTTAAACATAATTTTTTCTCTGACCTGCAATTTTTTTGTCACTGAGCCATCCTTGTTGAAGTACAAATCCTTTTCCATAGCTCTTGTATTAACTACCTTCTCTCTATCGCGTAATCTCAGAGTCCCTCTTCTACTTGAGCGATTAAAGGAAATGGGTGAAAAAACTAAAAGAGAAGACAATTGTCTGCCATAATTATCAAACATTGCACCCAACTTCTTCCCCTTTCCATTGTTACCCAATGAGGTAGATGTGGCAATTGTTGTCATACTTCCCAAAGCAGAGGCCATCTTCTCTTATGCTGAATATAAAATTACAAGATCTTCATATTAGTATGAACCTTAAAAAACATGACTCCCATTGCTAAAAACCACTTTTAAGTTGTAACAGGAAAACTAAACAACTATCACAACTTTTGGCAACTTCTGGAGCATTAAGAGAGAAACAACCAAAGAGAAATACAACCACAATCCTCATTTTAATGAGACCGGACTATATATTTTCATTAAGATAATAGAAAGAAATCATGACTATATTAAGGCCAGCACAAAACAATCTTTAACTAGTGTCTCTCGCGGCCTTCAGGTTGCCATGCTAGAGGTTGCATATTTTTAATTTAAATTCTTGACCTCTCGTGCCCATCTATGAATGCATCCAATGGGATATATACATCAAATTCTCCTTTATATCCCCAAAAAAAAATTCCCTACTACAAGAGCACCAGTATTCATGGATCACCCCACACCATCCCACCCACTAGAAACGGTGAAAAAGGAAACCCGAAAAATCTTCTGAAATATCTCAAGATGACTATATGGGTGGTTCTTATGAATCAACCAACCATTCAGAACATGCTCATCAATCCAAACCATAAGTATTATGTGACAATATTCAAGCAGGCACTCAATCGGATTTCTGAAGCTATGTTAGAGAAACCCTAAACTCTCACTGAAAATAGGTGAAATGTGGCACCACTCAGAGATTGACATGTGCCAAGTGGTACAAGTGGTAGAAAATTGGCATGCTCAAACAACGAGGTGATGCAGGAATGACATGAGGGAGAAAATATCAGAAAAGCCCCAAATCTGGAGAACTAAAGCTCATCACCAACCTGAGATTGACAAATTTACATGATGTAACCTATGAAATTGTAAATGGAATTTCGGTTTTGATATCCGAGAGCATATTTGGATATCCATTTTGGAGATGCAAGCGTGGCCCCAGATGCACAAAGTGACGAATTGAGTTCGGACCTCATTTCGGATGATCTGTGAAAAACGAACGGATGCGAATATCGAGGGCTAAACCTTTCGGTTTAAAAATTCGAGAGCATATTTGGATACCCATTTTGGAGATGCAAGCGTGGCCCCACATGCACAAAGTGATGAATTGATTTAGGGACTCATTTCGAACGATCCATAAAAAACGAATAGACGTAGATATCGGGGTTGAAATTTTAATTTTTGAAATTAGAGAGCATATTTTGATACCGCTTTTGGAGATGCAAGTGTGCAACCACATGAACAATGTGACAAATTGATTTTGGGACTCATTTCGGACAATCTTTGAAAACTGAACGAAAGCAGATATTGGGGGTTGAACTTTTCAGTTTTGAAATTCGAGAGCATATTTGGATACCCATTTTGGAGATGCAAGCATGGCCCCGCATGCACAAAGTGATGAATTTATTTCGGGACTTATTTCGGACTATCCGTGAAAAATGAATGGACGTGGATATCGGGGGTAGAACTTTTCGGTTTTGAAATCCGAGAGCATATTTGGATACACATTTTGGAGATGCAAGCGTTTCCCCACATGCACAAAGTGACAAATTGATTTCAGGACTCATTTCGGATGATCCGTGTGTTACACAGTAATTTGTCACCGTCCCTACCATTCCCCGTCCCGCACAATGGAGGACCCATTTTGTGACCTGTGAACATTGTCATGCCTTGAAAACATCATCAATGCATTCCTCTAAGCATGAGCTTCATTTGCCCTGAAGATTTCTCCTTGCAAAAATCATGAAAAACATCCCTTTTTGCTTTGGTGCGGGCAGACAGTTCAGCACTCGCGCCAATGGGGAAAATCTGCGAGGTGTGGCTGGCGCTCTTGTCCCGGGCTTGATGATCGCGCCCGACCAATTTTAGGTGCTTTTAAATAAAGATGGCGGAAGTTGAGTTTTGACAAACTCGAAACCATTGTCTATCTTGAGTTGGGAGGTTTGGCTGCGGGAGTTCTATGGAAGGAAGTGGTTTTTCCACCTCCCATGGAACCTTCCTTGTTGATAGGGCCAATCCCACAATAATAGGGATCCCAACTCCCTCCTTCCCCATCTATAAAAGCCTGCTCAATTCCATGGCAAGCTAGTCTTGAAGTGCCTAAGCTTTGAATCTCCAAATTCCCAAGAGCCTTTGCGCTGTAAGAGCCCTCTTCCTTCCCTTAAGGCTGACTCAAGTAAGGAGACTAGTGTCGAGAGACTCAGGAGAGGTTTGCCCTTTCCCTGGCGAGCTTCGCGAGACGTGAATGACTGGAGACCCATCCGAAGGAGACGACGACGTCAGAACTTTGGTTGTAATCTTTCTTCGATTGTCATTTAATGAATGATTACGATTATGGTTCCACTCTGTTTTCAACGATGTTAATATGAGTAATATCCTTTCTGACTGATATTGAGTTATGTATGCCGGATTTTATGCTTGTATCTGTTTGTTTCTTGCATGTGCAGGTGTCCATCCACGGAAATCGTTGGAGGATCGTGATCTGCCGAGGCTGAGGAACGGGAACGCTCTCTTCTTCAGATCATAGCATTGGAATCCAGGTAGGCTTCTATCTTTAGTTTTTTCATTCGTAACTAGGAACTTGCGTCGTAACATTTATGATTGTTGCTAAACCTCTGCTGGGCTAGTAGGGATCGCCTCTGTCCGTAGAGGGGATTTACCTCCTCAACAATTTGCCGACTCCACTGGGGATCGTCTAGATTTCACTGTCTCATTTGTATTGTCTTGTTTTGATTATTTTATGTTTTTCCTTGCTTGATGAGCCTTCTGGGTTGGGTTCTTTTGCTGTTGTTTACTTCTTGGTTTGCTTAGTATGCATTGATCTGCTTCTGAAGTAGTTCTTTTTCTTTTTTGACTGAGAAACTCGACTGGCGTGCTTTTTAGCTCGACAGTCGCGCCAATTGGCGCATGTTGCTTTTGTTTAGCCCGTGCCAATTGCTTTCTGGCGCCAGTTTCAGCCTTACAGTCGCGCCACTCCTGTAAGGTTTTTGAGTTTCTTCATTTTTGAGCTCTCTGGGTTTGGTCAGTGTTTTTCTTCTTGATTGTCCGACTGCCTGAGTGTGTTGGAGTCCTGTTTGACTGAGAATTCACCTCTTTCCTTTGGTTGTTTGCTTTTATCTATCGATTTCACGTTTTGAGCCCTAGGGCATCTAGTGGCCTAGTGTATCGAGCCCTCCTTGGGAGTTTTGGTGTTTTGTTTGTCCGGTCAACTTTCTGATTGATTCTCTGCATCCTCTTAGTAGTTGTTCATTGTTTTTGTTGCGGTTTTTGGGTGATTGTTCATTCCTTCATCCAGATTTCGTTTGGTCTTGCATTGGGCCTAGATCACACAGCCCATTGGAGCCTTTGAGTCTTTTCTTGGTTTTGAGAGACTTTGGTCGATTTGGGATTTGATTGCTTGCGTTGTTGAGTGAAATTTGTTTGTTTTTCTCTCTCGAATATCGTTTCTCAAGTTGTTCCATTTGTTTTCAAGCTTGTTTAGTGCATATTAGCTATTAAACATTGAAAATTTAAAAAAAAAAAAAAAAATCTCTTGTGCTTTTGGTTGAATTAGTGCAATTGCAATCTTTTCGATTTTGCTAGTGATTGGTGATCTGAATGAAAAGTTTTCAATTTCATTAGTTGCATTAGAGATCTCATTGTTTGTCTTCCGATCATTTCATTTGTGTAAAAACTCTCAACTCTTCTCTAACTAGTTTTCATCGAACGAAATGTTGGACTGTGGCATGTAGCTTTGCATTTAGGAGTCTTTTAAGACACTACATACGATAGGGCCTGAAAATTGAAACTTAATCGAAGATCAACTTTAAAATTTATTCAATTAACCTAAGGCAGCATTGAAACTTAACGAAACATTTTTAGAGGTCTAGGCTAGAGACGTGTTCCGGCGTCTTTAAACCTAGCAGCTGTCATTCGCCTTCTGGCTTTAGACAGCGCTAGTACGGACTTGTGCTCCCCATACCGTCGCGTATATAAAGGGAGACCCCTCTAGGTTTTCAATCCTTTATCCACAGGAAGCCGAGTCTGCCGCCCTATACCCGTGATACACCGAACACAGCATTCGGGGAGACTACCTGCACGTACAGAAAGTCCTTGGTCGATTTCTGTTTCATTACTGAAACCAAGGTGTATATGGCAGTTCACGGATATTTGGTACACCTTTTGTGCCTAGTTTTTCCTGAGTAGTCATTTGGTCTTTTCTGACTCCCTAAACTTGAAAATACCGTCGAGCGCTTGTCCTTTCACGCTTGTATCAAATCTGAAAGAGATAGAGTCATATTTCTATTGTTTCTCGACTCTTAAAATATGAAACGATAGAGTTTCTTACTTTTCAATGTGGTAAAAATTAATCACCCACGATTACACGCCTGCTTAGATATTGCTTGTTGACCGTTTGATCGTGTGCCCTTAACTCTTTTTCAGCCCGTGTGTGTTTTTGAGTTTGATGGCAACTTTTTCAGAGTTTACCAACCAAGGAATCCCCTCAGAAGGGAATCCTAGTCATTTTCCTCCTTTTGGGAATGTTGGTGCTCCTTACATGGCAACGTTGTCCCTTCTTGGGTTAACTGTTGGGTTGCCTGTTTGGTTGTTTTCAACCTCTGTGGTCCCAAATATCTCCGCTACTGTTCAATCAGTTCCTCCACCTGAACAACATCATGTTGATTCCAAGGTGGACCTCTCCCCTTCTTCGCTTGTTTCTGCGTCCTCCTCTTCTACTTCGCCTGGTGAAAGTCTGGATTCAAGTAACCAGGTGGCTAAGAAGAAGAAGAAGAAGACAAAGAAGAAGAAGTCCAATAAAGGAGAGGCTAACTCTGCGGCTATTGTACCTAAGAATTCTCCTCTTGATAAACCTTCCAACCCTCCACGAAAAGTCAAGTTCCCTTGCATGTTGTGCATGGGAGACCATCTTCTTTGAGACTGCCCTGGCATTCCCAAGGTACTCGAAGTATGGTCCAACGGTCGCCCGCCATTGTCTTTGGCTTCTGGGAGTCAGGTTGGGGGCACGTCTTCAGCTGCTGCTGGTAAGACTCCTAAGAAACAGGGTAAGATTACCAATCCTTGTAAGTTGTGTGAAGGGCACCATGCCATTCACCTTTGTCCCTATATGGATGAAGCCAAAAGAGTTTTGGACAACTCGACTGTTTCTACACCATGCCTTCCGGTAGGTTATAAATAGCTTTCTTTGAGTCCTCCACCAGTTGATCCAATGATTGGTCAAGAGTCATCCTTGGTCGATCTCATTCCCTCGGAAATTCAAATTCAGGAATCCATTCCTGACCAACTTGGTCGTGGGATCGGTTGAACTGGCCTCGTATACATTGCACCAGGTCTTTTCCGTTGAGAGTGGACCTCACATCCCTCAGGTTCTTCTTGTTTCTTCAGATTCCTCGGACCTGGAGAAAGATTCTCTTGTCCCTATACCTCAAGAAGTTGCTCCTCCACCTCCTGTGACAGAGGTCCCAGAGGATACTCCTCCTGCCTTCGAGATGGAGGTCGTGGATGATGCTCCTTCTTCTTCCGTAACACCAGGGGAAGACCTTCTCGATTCGATGGTAGCCCCTCCGAGTAGTTTGGTTGCTTCCTTTGATTGGAATCGATTTGGGGATCAGCCTTAAATGTGGTACTTCCCGAGATCCTGATAGAGGCTCTTGGTACGCGGTCGTACCCATCACCATTATAGACGAAGGTGCCTCTGTTAGTATTCTATCCTCAACTACATGGCTTTCGGTTCGCGCGCTTGCGCTTTATTCGCAGAATGCGGTGACTTTTTAACAAATGAGCAGGTCATCTCTTGAGATCCTTCCGAGGTTACTTGTTACTTTGGGAGGTAAAACCATCCATATGGACGTGATGGTTGTTCCAGGCCCCTTGGATTTCAATCTGCTCTTGGGGCGCGATTACACCTATGCCATGGGAGCACTTGTCTCCTCCCTTTTTCGTGTGGTCTATTTTCCGCATGAAGGACAGATCGTGACCATTGATCAGCTTTCGTTCTTTGGTCCTGATATGGCAATTGGCCCACCATCATCCCTTCCTGGTTTTTACCCACCCGTTGTATCTGCCCCACCGCAGGTCAACTATGTGGCTACCTACCCCGTGCCTGTGCTCAGTGAGAGTGCCGTTGTGCATCAAGTGCTGGGGGCATTGGGTCCTGACTTCCAAGATGTTTTTCTTCCATCGGAAGTGGAACTCTTGGAAGCGATGACTTCTCGTTCATTATGATGAGGTTATCGGAGCATAGTTCCTTGTCTTGTGTCAAGCTCTTTAAAAAATGAAACAAGGTCGTCGGAGCATAGTTCCTTGTCTTATGTCAAGCTCCTTAAAAAATGAAACAAGGTCGTCGGAGCATGGTTCTTTTCCTGTGTCAAGCTCCTTAAAAAGTGAAACAAGCTGGTCGGAGTAGAATTCCTTGTCTTGTGTCAAGCTCCTTAAAAAAAAATGAAACAAGGTTGTCGAAGCAGAGTTCCTTGTCTTGTGTCAAGCTCCTTAAAAAATGAAACAAGGGTGTTCAGAGGATAGTTCTTTTAATGTGTCAACCTCGTTAAAACAATGAAACACGTTCTTGTTCAATTCGAGTCTTTGATAAGTTCTCGTAAAATCCCAGTCGAGTCTGTCTCTTGATCTCGTAACTTGAACCTTCACTCCATCTGCCTTTCATATGGACTGAAACTTGGGGGGCATGTACCTCGAATTGAGTCACCATGCTGGGGGCATGCTTACTTTTTCAAGCATAGTTTGTTTTCGTTTCAAGCTTGTGTAAAAATGAAACCAACTTCAAGCAAAGTTTCCTAATTTCAAGCTTGTGTAAAAATGAAACCTATCCCATCTTACCTCTTGTGTTTGCCATTTTATCAGCCTGTTTTTGCCAGATGAACCTTGGTTTTCTCACTCCATCGTCACTATCTGCTTGGCCGATCATATGCCTTCACTTGGTTGTTTTACCCGTTCCTGAGGAATCGCTGCGATGAGTGGTCTTGTTAGCCAGCCTCTTGACCTTTAGTTGTTTTGAGCAGTTCCACCATTACCGGAACCAATAGCTACCCTTTATACCACTCGTTCCTCCAGGAGGAGTCATCTTTCAGCTCTTTTCTGACTCTCTAAACGTGAAAATATTGTCGAGGCCCTTGTCGTTTCGATCTCATTAAAAAGGACACGAATCAACATCTACCCAGTATACGTTTACCCCTTTTCTGGGCTGGGATAGATTGATTACGAAAAAGGAATACCCTAGCCTATCGCCACTAGGAGGTTTTCTCGAATATTGTTTTCTACCTTTTCGGATCTGAGGAACTATTTACGAAAAGGGACCTGTGGAGTTTAATTTTCTGCTATCTTTTCAAACTCTCTAAACATGAAAAGACGCCGAGTTCTTCCTTTGTCAAACTCGTTAAACCCTGATGACATCGGATTCAGTCGAAATGACGTTCTCCGAGTTCCTCCTTCCTAGGACTCGTTAAATGCACTAGGATGGATTCGCCCGAAGGGCGGACTTACATTGCAAGAATATGCTATCCCCTTCAAGCTTGTTATAAAAAATAATTAGGGTACTCGCCAGAAATGGTGGGGGAAAATGGAACCATTGTCGTTGTCGTCGGCAGTATGTCGCTCTTGAACATGGTACTTGTCTGCATTCGTGTCGGGTTGGGGACATCTCATCTCATTTTTTCACTTTGCCTCTGTGGGTTTGGATGATCCTTTTTGACCTCTCCTCTTCTCATTGCCTTGTCACCATGACCTCTGATCTATTGATGTCAAATACTACCAAGTACACTGTCGTGCCATTTATATGTTCAAGAGAAGTTGGCCTCTGCTAATATCAACCTTCCTCTGATTCTCATACGATCCTGATTCACAACAAACATCATGTTCCTCTGTCTCGTGTCGATGATGTGGGAATCATTATGGCCCACCTTCGATCAAGGTTAGTTCCTGTCGACTTCAGCTCATTATCCAGGAAGCTGATCTAGAGACTCCTTTATCGTACCTTGGAGCCTGCATGCCTCAATGGCAGATTCGTCGCATTTGACGTGAGGTTTTCATCATTGGCCTCCAATCGAGTGATTCTGCAGGTGTTCGACGCCAACTCATTGATTCACACGCCGTAGATTGTACCTGTAGTACCTTGAGGGCCATTATCATTATTGGTGGTTCCTCTCGCGTCTATTAACGGCTTTCATCATTGGCTGGTAATCAGACGATGTTCCTGCATGTTCGACTTCAGCTCACATATTCACATGCTCGAACTTGTACTTTGTTTGGGTCGAGATGGAGCGCAAGACCCTAGATTGTGTCTGTTGTAATCCAGGCTGCGATTGTGGATTATTATCATTATGTATATGACTCATTGATTGGATGGTTGCGACCATACCTGAGTCTATTTATTTGATCCTCGCTGGATGGCTGCGTCCATACCCTGGATCCGGATTATAGTATACTCTGTTTCGGATGGCTGCGCCCATACCACATATACATCATGTACTTGAGATATCGGTTGTATTTTCTACGCAGGTTTTCCGACGGTGGGCCTTCAGTTGAACATGTTCTCGTAAATCATTTCACCCCTCTCTCTCTCGGGCCTCATACTTTAGGGGGCATCTGTTACACAGTAATTTGTCACCATCCCTACCATTCCCCGTCCCGCACAATGGAGGACCCATTTTGTGACCTGTGAACATTGTCATGCCTTGAAAACATCATCAATGCATTCCTCTAAGCATGAGCTTCATTTGCCCTAAAGACATCTCCTTGCAAAAATCATGGAAAACATCCCTTTTTGCATTGGCGCGGGCAGACAGTTTAGCACTCGCACCAATGGGGAAAATCCTGCAAAGAGGCCGCGCCAACTGGCGCTCTGTCCCAGAGCAGTAGTCGCGCCAGCCAATTTAAGGAGTGTTTTTTAAATAAAGATGGCGGAAGTTGAGTTTCAACAAACTCAGAAACCATTGCCTATCTTGAGTTGGGAGGTTTGGTTGCGGGAGTTCTATGGAAGGGAAGTGGTTTTTCCACCTCCCATGGAACCTTCCTTGTTGATAGGGCCAATCCCACAATAATAGGGATCCCAACTCCCTCCTTCCCCATCTATAAAAGCTTGCTCAATTCCATAGCAAGCTAGTCTTGAAGTGCCTAAGCTTTGAATCTCCAAATTCCCAAGAGCCTTTGTGCTGTAAGAGCCCTCTTTCTTCCCTTAAGGCCGACTCAACTAAGGAGACTATCGTCGAGAGACTCTGGAGAGGTTTGCCCTTTCCCTGGCGAGCTTTGCGAGACGTGAACGACTGGAGACCCATCCGAAGGAGACCACGACGTCAGAACATTGGTTGTAATCTCTTTCGATTGTCATTTAATGAATGATTACGATTATGGTTCCACTCTGTTTTCGATTATGTTAATATGAGTAATATCCTTTCTGACTGATATTGAGTTATGTATGCTAGATTTTATGCTTGTATCTGTTTGTTTCTTGTATGTGTAGGTGTCCATCCGCGGAAATCTTTGGAGGATCGTGATCTGCCGAGGCTGAGGAACGGGAACGCTCTCTTCTTCAGATCATAGCATTGGAATCCATGTAGGCTTCTATCTTTAGTTTTTTCATTCGTAACTAGGAACTTGCGTCGTAACATTTCTGATTGTTGCTAGACCCCTGCTGGGCTAGTAGGGATCGCCTCTGTCCGCAGAGGGGATTTACCTCCTCAACACTATGAAAAACGAACATACGTGGATATCGGGGGCTAAACTTTTCAGTTTTGAAATCCGAGAGCATATTTGGATAACCATTTTGGAGATGCAAGCGTGGCCTCACATGCAAAAAGTGACGAATTGATTTAGGGACTCATTTTGGATGATCCGTAAAAAAAGAATGGACGCGGATGTCGGGGTCTAAAATTTTCGTTTTTGAAATCTGAGAGTATATTTGGATACCCATTTTGGAGATGCAAGTGTGCCCCCGCAGGAAAAGAATGACGAATTGATTTCGGGATTCATTTTGGATGATCCTTGAAAAATATACAAATGCGGATACTGGGGGTTGAAATTTTCGGTTTTTAAATTCGAGAGCATATCTGGATACCCATTTTGGAGATGAAAGCATGGCCCCGAATGCACAAAGTGACAAATTTATTTCGGGACTGATTTCAGACGATCCGTGAAAAACGAACGGACGCAGATATCAGGGATTGAACTTTTTGGTTTTGAAATCCGAGAGCATATTTGGATACCCATTTTGGAGATGCAAGTGTGGCCCCTCATGCACAAAGTGACAAATTGATTTCGCAACTCATTTCGGATGATCTGTGAAAAACGAATAGACGCAGATAACGGGGGCTGAAATTTTCGATTTTGAAATATGAGAGCATATTTGGCTACCCATTTCGGAGATGAAAGCGTGGCCTCGGATGCACAAAGTGACAAATTGATTTTGGGCATCATTTTGGATGATCCGTGAAAAACGAACAAACGCGAATATCGGGGGCTAAACTTTTCGGTTTTGAAATCTGAGAGAATATCTGGATACCCATTTTGGAGATGCAAGCGTGACCCCAGATAAACAAAGTGACGAATTGACTTCGGGACTCAATTCAGACGATCCGTGAAAAATGAAAAGACGTGGATATCGGGGGCTGAACTTTTCGGTTGTGAAATCTGAGAGCATATTTGGATACCCATTTTGGAGATGCAAGTGTGGCCCCGCATTCACATAGTGACAAATCGATTTCGCGACTCATTTCGGATGATCCGTGAAAAACGAATAGACGCAGATAACGGGGGCTGAAATTTTCGATTTTGAAATATGAGAGCATATTTGGATACCCATTTTGGAGATGAAAGCGTGGCCTCGGATGCACAAAGTGACAAATTGAGTTTGGGCCTCATTTTGGACGATCCGTGAAAAGCGAACGGACGCGAATATCGGGGGCTAAACTTTTCGGTTTTGAAATATGAGAGCATATTTGGATACCCATTTTGGAGATGCAAGCGTGGCCCCAGATGAAAAAAGTGAGGAATTGACTTCGGGACTCAATTCAGACGATCCGTGAAAAATTAAAAGACGTTGGAATCGGGGTTGAACTTCGGTTGAGAAATCGAGGCATATTTGGATACCCATTTTGGAGATGCAAGCATGGCCCCGCATACAGCGTGACAAATTGATTTCGGGACTCATTTCGGATGGTTCGTGAAAAAGAACGGACGTGGAAGATCAGGCTAAAATTTTTGGTTTGATATCCGAGAGCATATTTGGATACCCATTTTGGAGATGCAAGTGCGGCCCCAAATGCACAAAGTGGCGAATGATTTGACCTCATTTCGGATGATCAAGTGAAAAACAAACGCACGGCAAATATCGAGGTCTAAACTTTTCGGTTTTAAAATCCGAGAGCATATTTGGATACCTATTTTGGAGATGCAAGTGTGGCCGGATGCACAAAGTGACGAATTGATTTCGGGATTCATTTCAGACAATTTGTGAAAAATGAATGAACACAGATATCGGGGGCTGAACTTTTCGGTTTTGAAATCTGAGAGCATATTTGGATACACTTTTAAAACGTTTTAAAATGCTTTACAAGTTTTGAAAAGGATTTAAAAGCGTTTTAAAACATTTTAAACCTTTTTTAAAATATTGTAAAAGCTTTCTAAAAACATTTTTAAACCGTTTTAAAACACTTTTAAAACGTTTTAAAATGCTTTACAAGTTTTTTAAAAGGATTTAAAAAAGTTTTAAAACATTTTAAAAGTGTTTTGAAACATTTTAAAATAAATTTAAAACATTTTAGAAGTGTTTTGAAACATTTTAAAATAAATCTTAAAAGCATTTCAAAATATTTTAAAAGCGTTTCAGAATATCTTAAAAGTGTCTTGAAATATCTTGATAGTGTTTTACAATATTTAGAAATGTTATAAAAATCCTTTAAAACATTTTACAACTTTTTTAAAATATTTTAAAAGAGTTTCATAATAATGTCTTAAAAACATTTTTAACGTGTTTAAAATCATGTTATAGCATTTTAAAAAGTGTTTTATAATTTTTTTAAAAATATTATTTTTTACGATTTTATTAAAACGATTTACTAAAAATGATTAAACGCTTTAAATATTTGATTTAAACATATTAATAAGAATTTGGAATATTTTATAAAAGGTTTAAACCATTTTTAAAACATTTATAAAAATTATTGAATGTCAGCTTTATAAGCTTAACTTGATGAAATATTTTGAAATGTTATAAAAATCCTCTAAAATATTTTACAAATTTTTTAAGAATATTTTAAAAGAGTTTTATGATGTGTTAGAAACATTTTAAACGTGTTTAAAAGCACATTATAACATTTTAAAAAGGGTTTTATAATATTTTTAAAAACATTTCTTTTTTTTACGATTTTATTAAAAACATTTAATAAAAAGATTAAATGCTTTAAATATTTGATTTAAAGATATTGAGAAGAATTTAGAATATTTTATAACAGATTTAAACCATTTATGAAACATTTATAAAAATTATTGCATGTTTATAATGTTAGCTTTATAAGCTTAACTTTTATTAAATTTTATTTAAAAACGTTTTTAAAACCTAAATAAATACTTTCAAATATTTTAAATGTGTTTTGAAATGTTTTTCTAACATTGTAAAAGCATTCTGAAAACATTTAAAAACCATTTTAAAACACTTTTAAAACATTTTAAAATGTTTTACAAGTTTTAAAAAGGATTTAAATATGTTTTAAAAGATTTTAAAGTGTTTTTGAAGCATTTTAAAATGTTTCAAAACACTTTTAAAATAAATTTAAAACATTTTAAAAGGGTTTCAAAATATTTAAAAGTGTTCAAAAATATCTTAAGCGTTTGACAATATTTTGAAATATTTTGAAATTTATAAAAATATTTTAAAACATTTTACAAATTTTTAAAAATATTTTTAAAAGATTTTTATGATGTCTTCAAAACATTTTAAAAGCACATTAGAACATTTTAAAAAGTGTTTTATAATGTTTCTAAAAACGTTTTTTTTTATGATTTTATTAAATGTGTTTATTTTAAAAAACTTTTAATATAAATTTAAAATATTTTAGAAGTGTTTTGAAACATTTAAAAATAAATTTAAAACATTTTAAAAGCGTTTCAAAATATTTTACAAGTGTTTTAAAATATCTTGGAAGCATTTTTTACAACATTTTGAAATTTTTTGAATTATTTTGAAATTTTTTGAAATGTTATAAAAATCATTTAAAACATTTTACAAATTTATAAAAATATTTTAAACGAGTTTTATAATGTCTTAAAAACATTTTAAATGTGTTTAAAAGCACATTATAACATTTTAAAAAGTGTTTTATAATGTTTTTAAAAACGTTTTTTTTTTGCGATTTTATCAAAAATGATTAAACGCTTTAAATATTTGATTTAAGCATATTAATAAGAATTTAGAATATTTTATAAAAGCTTTAAACTATTTATGAAACCTTTATAAAAATTATTAAATGTTTATAATGTCAACTTTATTAGTTTAACTTTTATTAAATGTTATTTATAAACATTTTTAAAAATGAAATAAATGTTTTTAAATATTTTAAAAGAATTTTAAAAGTGTTTTGAAATATTTTTAAAACATTGTAAAAGCTTTCTAAAAACATTTTAAAACACTTTTAAAACATTTTAAAAAAATGCTTTCACGAGTTCTTCAGAGGTTACGGCTTTGATTTTAAGACATTTTAAAGTGTTTTGAAACATTTTAAAATAAATTTAAAACATTTTAGAAGTGTTTTGAAACATTTTTAAAATAAATTTTAAAAGCGTTTGAAATATTTTAGAAGTGTTTCAAAATATTTTAGAAGCGTTTCAAAATATTTTAAAAGTGTTTTAAAATATCTTGGAAGTGTTTTACAATATTTTGAAATGTTATAAAAATCCTTTAAAACATTTTACAAAATTTTTAAAATATTTTAAACGAGTTTTATAATGTGTTAAATACATTTAAATGTGTTTAAAAGCACGCTATAACAGTTTAAAAAGTTTTTTATAATGTTTTTAAAACAATTTTTTTTACGATTTCATTAAAAATATTTACTAAAAATGATTAAACACTTTAAATATTTGATTTAAACATATTAATAAAAATTTAGAATATTTTATAAAATCTTCGAACCATTTATAAAAATTATTGAATGTCGGATTTATAAGCTTAACTTGATAAGCGTTTTACAATATTTTGAAATATTTTAAAATATTTTGAAAGGTTATAAAAATCCTTTAAAATATTTTACAAAGTTTTTAAAATATTTTAAAAGAACTTTATAATGCGAAAAAACATTTTAAACGTAAGATAGTATGGCAGGTACAAATAGACACGAGGCTAAAATAAACGGTTTTGATCTCGAGAGCATATTTGGATACCCATTTTGGAGATGCAAGCGTGGCCCCAGATGCACAAAGTGACGAATTGAGTTCGGACCTCATTTCGGATGATCCGTGAAAAACGAACGGATACGAATATTGAGGGCTAAACTTTTCGGTTTAAAAATTCGAGAGCATATTTGGATACCCATTTTGGAGATGCAAGCGTGGACCCACATGCACAAATTGATGAATTGATTTAGGGACTCATTTCGAACGATCCATTAAAAACGAACACACGCAGATATCGGGGTTGAAATTTTCATTTTTGAAATTCGAGAGCATATTTGGATACCCATTTTGGAGATGCAAGTGTGCCCCCGCAGGAAAAAGTGTCGAATTGATTTTGGGACTCATTTCGGACAATCTTTGAAAAGCTGAGCAGAGATATTGGGGGTTGAACTTTTCGTTTTATAATTCGAGAGCATATTTGGATACCCATTTTGGGGCTGACGTGGCCGCATGCGCGAAGTGATGAATTTAAATATGAAGTGATTTCGGACTATCCCGTGAAAAATGAACGAGACGTGGATATCGGGGCGGGGCACCGGTTTTGAAATCCGAGCATATTTGGATACACATTTTGCAGATGCAAGCGTTTCCCCACATGCACAAAGTGACAAATTGATTTCAGGACTCATTTCGGATGATCCGTGAAAAACGAACATACGTGGATATCGGGGGCTAAAATTTTCAGTTTTTTAATCCGAGAGCATATTTGGATAACTATTTTGGAGATGCAAGCGTGGCCTCACATGCGCAAAGTGACGAATTGATTTAGGGACTCATTTTGGATGATCCGTAAAAAACGAACGGACGCGGATGTCGGGGGGCTAAAATTTTCATTTTTGAAATCTGAGAGTATATTTGGATACCCATTTTGGAGATGCAACTGTGCCCCTGTAGGAATAAAATGAGGAATAGATTTCAGGATTCATTTTGGATGATCCTTGAAAAATGAACAAATGCGGATATTGGGCGTTGAAATTTTCGGTTTTTAAATTCGAGAGCATATCTGGATACCCATTTTGGAGATGAAAGCGTGGCCCCGCATGCACAAAGTGACAAATTTATTTCGGGACTGATTTCAGACGATCCGTGAAAAACGAACGGACGCGGATATCATGGGTTGAACTTTTTGGTTTTGAAATCCGAGAGCATATTTGGATACCCACTTTGGAGATGCAAGTGTGGCCCCGCATGCACAAAGTGACAAATCGATTTCGCGACTCATATCGGATGATCCGTGAAAAACGAATAGACGCAGATAACGGGGGATGAAATTTTCGATTTTGAAATATGAGAGCATATTTGGATACCCATTTTGGAGATGAAAGCGTGGCCTTGGATGCACAAAGTGACAAATTGAGTTTGGGCCTCATTTTGGACGATCCGTGAAAAACGAACGGACGCGAATATCAAGGGCTAAACTTTTCGGTTTTGAAATCCGAGAGCATATTTGGATACCCATTTTGGAGATGCAAGTGTGGCCCCAGATGCACAAAGTGACGAATTGATTTCGAACCTCATTTCAGATGATCCGTGAAAAACAAACAGAAGGAATATCGAGGGATAAAATTTTCAGTTTTAAAATCCAAGAGCATATTTGGATACCTATTTTGGAGATGCAAGTGTGGCCTCGGATGCACAAAGTGACGAATTGATTTTGAAATTCATTTCAGATGATTTGTGAAAAATGAATGAACACAGATATCGGGGGTTGAACTTTTCAATTTTGAAATGTGAGAGCATATTTGGATACACTTTTAAAATGTTTTAAAATGCTTTACAAGTTTTTGAAAAGGATTTAAAAACGTTTTAAAACATTTTAGACCTTTTTTAAAATATTGTAAAAGCTTTCTAAAAACATTTTAAAACCATTTTAAAACACTTTTAAAACGTTTTAAAATGCTTTACAAGTTTTTTAAAAGGACTTAAAAACGTTTTAAAACATTTTAAAAGTGTTTTGAAACATTTTAAAATAAATTTAAAACATTTTAGAAGTGTTTTGAAACATTTTAAAATAAATCTTAAAAGCATTTCAAAATATTTTAAAAGTGTTTCAGAATATCTTAAAAGTGTTTTGAAATATCTTGAAAGTGTTTTACAATATTTTGAAACGTTATAAAAATCCTTTAAAACATTTTACAACTTTTTAAAAATATTTTAAAAGAGTTTCATAATGTCTTAAAAACATTTTTAACGTGTTTAAAATCATGTTATAGCATTTTAAAAATTGTTTTATAATGTTTTTAAAAATATTATTTTTTACGATTTTATTAAAAAGATTTACTAAAAATGATTAAACGCTTTAAATATTTGATTTAAACATATTAATAAGAATTTGGAATATTTTATAAAAGGTTTAAACGATTTTTAAAACATTTATAAAAATTATTGAATGTCAGCTTTATAAGCTTAACTTTATGAAATATTTTGAAATATTTTGAAATGTTATAAAAATCCTCTAAAATATTTTACAAATTTTTAAAAATATTTTAAAAGAGTTTTATGATGTGTTAGAAACATTTTAAACGTGTTTAAAAGCACATTATAACATTTTAAAAAGGGTTTTATAATATTTTTAAAAACGTTTCTTTTTTTACGATTTTATTAAAAACATTTAATAAAAAGATTAAACGCTTTAAATATTTGATTTAAACATATTAAGAAGAATTTATAATATTTTATAAGATATTTAAACAATTTATGAAACATATATAAAAATTATTGCATGTTTATAATGTTAGCTTTATAAGCTTAACTTTTATTAAATTTTATTTAAAAACGTTTTTAAAACCTAAATAAATGCTTTCAAATATTTTAAATGTGTTTTGAAATGTTTTTCTAACATTGTAAAAGCATTCTAAAAACATTTAAAAACCATTTTAAAACACTTTTAAAACGTTTTAAAACATTTTACAAGTTTTTAAAAAGGATTTAAATATGTTTTAAAACATTTTAAAAGTGTTTTGAAACATTTTAAAATAAATTTAAAACATTTTAAAAGTGTTTTGAAGCATTTTAAAAGTGTTTTGAAACATTTTAAAATAAATTTAAAACGTTTTAAAAGCATTTAAAAATATTTAAAAGTGTTCAAAAATATCTTAAGCGTTTGAAGATATTTTGAAATATTTCAAAATTTATAAAAATATTTTAAAACATTTTACAAATGTTTGAAAATACTTTAAAAGAGATTTATGATGTCTTTAAAACATTTTAAAAGCAAATTATAACATTTTAAAAAGTGTTTTATAATGTTTCTAAGAACTTTTTTTTTACGATTTTATTAAATGTGTTTATTTTAAAACACTTTTAATATAAATTTAAAATATTTTAGAAGTGTTTTGAAACATTTAAAAATAAATTTAAAACATTTCAAAAGCGTTTCAAAATATTTTACAAGTGTTTTAAAATATCTTGAAAGCGTTTTTTACAATATTTTGAAATTTTTTGAATAATTTTGAAATATTTTGAAATGTTATAAAAATCCTTTAAAACATTTTACAAATTTGTAAAAATATTTTAAACGAGTTTTATAATGTCTTAAAAACATTTTAAATGTGTTTAAAAGCATTTTATAACATTTTAAAAAGTGTTTTATAATGTTTTTAAAAACGTTTTTTTTTTAGATTTTATTAAAAATGATTAAACGCTTTAAATATTTGATTTAAGCATATTAATAAGAATTTAGAATATTTTATAAAAGCTTTAAACCATTTATAAAACCTTTATAAAAATTATTAAATGTTTATAATGTCAACTTTATTAGTTTAACTTTTATTAAAAGTTATTTATAAACATTTTTAAAAATGAAATAAATGTTTGTAAATATTTTAAGAGAATTTTAAAAGTGTTTTGAAATATTTTTAAAACATTGTAAAATCTTTCTAAAAACATTTTTAAACCATTTTAAAACACTTTTAAAACATTTTAAAATGCTTCACGAGTTCTTCAAGAGGTTCTGAAAATGTTTTAAAACATTTTAAAAGTGTTTTGAAACATTTTAAAATAAATTTAAAACATTTTAGAAGTGTTTTGAAACATTTTAAAATAAATTTTAAAAGCGTTTCAAAATATTTTAGAAGTGTTTCAAAATATTTTAGAAGTGTTTCAAAATATTTTAAAAGTGTTTTAAAATATCTTGGAAGTGTTTTACAATATTTTGAAACGTTATAAAAATCCTTAAAAACATTTTACAAAATTTTTAAAATATTTTAAACGAGTTTTATAATATGTTAAATACATTTAAATGTGTTTAAAAGCACGCTATAACAGTTTAAAAAGTTTTTTATAATATTTTTAAAACAATTTTTTTTACGATTTCATTAAAAACATTTACTAAAAATGATTAAACGCTTTAAATATTTTATTTAAAGATATTAATAAACATTTAGAATATTTTATAAAATCTTTAAACAATTTATAAAAATTATTGAATGTCAGATTTATAAGCTTAACTTGATAAGCGTTTTCCAATATTTTGAAATATTTTAAAATATTTTGAAATGTTATAAAAATCCTTTAAAATATTCTACAAAGTTTTTAAAATATTTTAAAAGAGCTTTATAATGTCTGAAAAACATTTTAAACGTAGACAGTTCGTTAAAAAAGAATAGACGCAGGCTAAACTTTTCGGTTTTAATATCCGAGAGCATATTTGGATACCCATTTTGGAGATGCAAGCGTGGTTCCAGATGCACAAAGTGACGAATTGAGTTCGGACCTCATTTCGGATGATCCTTGAAAAACGAACGGATGTGAACATCGAGGGCTAAAATTTTCGGTTTAAAAATTCGAGAGCATATTTGGATACCCATTTTGGAGATGCAAGCGTGGCCCCACATGCACAAAGTGATGAATTGATTTAGGGACTCATTTCGGATGATCCGTGAAAAATGAACATAAGTGGATATCGGGGGCTAAACTTTTCAGTTTTGAAATCCGAGAGCATATTTGGATAATCATTTTGGAGATGCAGGCGTGGCCTCACATGCACAAAGTGACGAATTGATTTAGGGACTCATTTTGGATGATCCATAAAAAACGAACGGACGCAGATGTCGGGGGCTAGAATTTTCGTTTTTGAAATCTGAGAGTATATTTGGATACCCATTTTGGAGATGCAAGTGTGCCCCCACAGGAACAAAATAACGAATTGATTTCAGGATTCATTTTGGATGAACCTTGAAAAATGAACAAATGCGGATATTGGGGGTTGAAATTTTCGTTTTTTAAATTCGAAGGCATATCTGGATACCCATTTTGGAGATGAAAGCATGGCCCCGCATGCACAAAGTGACAAATTTATTTCGGGACTGATTTCAGACGATCCGTGAAAAATGAACGAACGCGGATATCAGGGGTTGAAATTTTTGGTTTTGAAATGCGAGAGCATATTTGGATACCCATTTTGGAGATGCAAGTGTGGCCCCGCATGGACAAATTGACAAATCGATTTCGCGACTCATTTCGGATGATGCGTGAAAAACGAATAAACGCAGATAACGGGGGCTGAAATTTTCGATTTCTGGAAGATGGGGCTAAACTTTTCAGTTTTGATATCCGAGAGCATATTTGGATACCCATTTTGGAGATGCAAGTGTGGCTCCAGATGCACAAAGTGATGAATTGAGTTCGGACCTCATTTTGGATGATCCGTGAAAAAAAAAACGGATGCGAATATCGAGGGCTAAAATTTTCGGTTTTAAAATCGGAGAACATATTTGGATACCTATTTTGGAGATGCAAGTGTGGCCCCAAATGCACAAAGTGACAAATTGATTTCGGGATTCATTTCAGACGATTTGTGAAAAATGAATGAACACAGATATCGAGGGCTGAACTTTTTGGTTTTGAAATCTGAGAGCATATTTGGATACACTTTTAAAACATTTTAAAATGCTTTACAAGTTTTTGAAAAGGATTTAAAAACGTTTTAAAACATTTTAAACCTTTTTTAAAATATTGTAAAAGCTTTCTAAAAACATTTTTAAACCATTTTAAAACACTTTTAAAACGTTTTAAAATGATTTTCAAGTTTTTTAAAAGGATTTAAAAACGTTTTAAAACATTTTAGAAGTGTTTTGAAACATTTTAAAATAAATTTAAAATAGTTTAGAAGTGTTTTGAAACATTTTAAAATAAATCTTAAAAGCATTTCAAAATATTTTATAAGCGTTTCAGAATATCTTAAAAGTGTTTTGAAATATCTTGAAAGTGTTTTACAATATTTCGAAATGTTATAAAAATCCTTTAAAACATTTTACAACTTTTTAAAAATATTTTAAAAGATTTTCATAATGTCTTAAAAACATTTTTAACGTGTTTAAAATCATGTTATAGAATTTTAAAAAGTGTTTTATAATGTTTTTAAAAATACTATTTTTTACGATTTTATTAAAAAGATTTACTAAATATGATTAAAAGCTTTAAATATTTGATTTAAACATATTAATAAGAATTTGGAATATTTTATAAAAGGTTTAAACCATTTTTAAAACATTTATGAAAATGATTGAATGTCAGCTTTATAAGCTTACCTTTATGAAATATTTTGAAATGTTATAAAAATCCTCTAAAATATTTTACAAATTTTTTAAAAATATTTTAAAAGAGTTTGATGATGTGTTAAAAAAATTTTAAACGTGTTTAAAAGCACATTATAACAATTTAAAAAGGGTTTTATAATATTTTTAAAAACGTTTCTTTTTTTACGATTTTATTAAAAACATTTAATAAAAAGATTAAACGCTTTAAATATTTGATTTAAACATATAAAGAAGAATTTAGAATATTTTATAAGACATTTAAACCATTTATGAAACATTTATAAAAATTATTGCATGGTTATAATGTTAGCTTTATAAGCTTAACTTTTATTAAATTTTATTTAAAAACGTTTTTAAAACCTAAATAAATGCTTTCAAATATTTTAAATGTGTTTTGAAATGTTTTTCTAACATTGTAAAAGCATTCTGAAAACATTTAAAAACCATTTTAAAACACTTTTATAACGTTTTAAAATGTTTTACAAGTTTTTAAAAAGGATTTAAATATGTTTTAAAACATTTTAAAAGTGTTTTGAAACATTTTAAAATAAATTTAAAACATTTTAAAAGTGTTTTGAAGCATTTTAAAAGTGTTGCGAAACATTTTGAAATAAATTTAAAACATTTTAAAAGCGTTTCAAAATATTTAAAAGTGTTCAAAAATATCTTAAGCGTTTGACAATATTTTCAAATATTTTGAAATTTATAAAAATATTTTAAAACATTTTACAAGTTTTTAAAAATATTGTAAGAGAGTTTTATGATGTCTTCAAAACATTTTAAAATAACATTATAACATTTTAAAAAGTGTTTTATAATGTTTCTAAAAACATTTTTTTTACGATTTTATTAAATGTGTTTATTTTAAAACACTTTTAATATAAATTTAAAATATTTTAGAAGTGTTTTGAAACATTTAAAAATAAATTTAAAACATTTTAAAATCGTTTCAAAATATTTTACAAGTGTTTTAAAATATCTTGGAAGCGTTTTTTACAACATTTTGAAATTTTTTGAAATATTTTGAAATGTTATAAAAATCATTTAAAACATTTTACAAATTTATAAAAATATTTTAAACGAGTTTTATAATGTCTTAAAAACATTTTAAATGTGTTTAAAAGCATGTTTTAACATTTTAAAAAGTGTTTTATAATGCTTTTAAAAACGTTTTTTTGCGATTTATCAAAAATGATTAAATGCTTTAAATATTTGATTTAAGCATATTAATAAGAATTTAGAATATTTTATAAAAGCTTTAAACCATTTATAAAACCTTTATAAAAATTATTAAATGTTTATAATGTCAACTTTATTAGTTTAACTTTTATTAAATGTTATTTATAAACATTTTTAAAAATGAAATAAATGCTTTAAAATATTTTAAAAGAATTTTAAAAGTGTTTTTAAATATTTTTAAAACATTGTAAAATCTTTCTAAAAACATTTTAAAACCATTTTAAAACACTTTTAAAACATTTTAAAATGCTTTGCAAGTTCTTCAAGAGGTTCTGAAAACGTTTTAAAACATTTTAAGAGTGTTTTGAAATATTTTAAAATAAATTTAAAAAATTTTAGAAGTGTTTTGAAACATTTTAAAATAAATTTTAAAAGTGTTTCAAAATATTTTAGAAGCGTTTCAAAATATTTTAGAAGTGTTTCAAAATATTTTAAAATATTTTGAAATGTTATAAAAATCCTTTAAAATATTTTAAAAGAGCTTTATAATGTCTGAAAAACATTTTAAATGTAGATAGTTCGTTAAAAAAGAATAGACGCAGGCTAAAATTTTCGGTTTTGATATCCAAGAGCATATTTGGATACCCATTTTTGAGATGCAAGCGTGGCCCCAGATGCACAAAGTGACGAATTGAGTTCGGACCTCATTTCAGATGATCCGTGAAAAACGAACGGATGCGAATATCGAGGGCTAAACTTTTCGATTTAAAAATTCGAGAGCATATTTGGATACCCATTTTGGAGATGCAAGCGTGGCCCCCCATGCACAAAGTGATGAATTGATTTAGGGACTCATTTCTAACGATCCATAAAAAATGAACAGACGCAGATATCGGGGTTGAAATTTTCATTTTTGAAATTCGAGAGCATAGTTGGATACCCATTTTGGAGATGCAAGTGTGTCACCGCATGAACAAAGTGACGAGTTGATTTTGGGACTCATTTCGGACGATCTTTGAAAACTGAACGAAAGCGGATATTGGGGGTTGAACTTTTCAGTTTTGAAATTTGAGAACATATTTGGATACCCATTTTGGAGATGCAAGCGTGGCCCCGCATGCACAAAGTGATGAATTTATTTCGGGACTAATTTTAGACTATCCATGAAAAATGAACAGACGTGGATATAGGGGGCATAACTTTTCGGTTTTGAAATCCGAGAGCATATTTGGATACACATTTTGGAGATGTAAGCGTTTCCCCACATGCACAAAGTGACAAATTGATTTCAGGACTCATTTCAGATGATCCGTGAAAAACGAACATACGTGGATATCGGGGGCTAAACTTTTCAGTTTTGAAATCCGAGAGCATATTTGGATAACCATTTTGGAGATCCAAGCGTGGCCTCACATGCACAAAGTGAAGAATTGATTTAGGGACTCATTTTGGATGATCCGTAGAAAACAAATCGACGTGGATGTCGGAGGCTAAAATTTTCGTTTTTGAAATCTGAGAGTATGTTTGGATACCCATTTTGGAGATGCAAGTGTGCCCCCGTAGGAACAAAATGACGAATTGATTTCGGGATTCATTTTGGATGATCCTTGAAAAACGAACAAATGCGGATATTGGGGGTTGAAATTTTCAGTTTTTAAATTCGAGAGCATATCTGGATAGCCATTTTGGAGATGAAAGCATGGCCTCGGATGCACAAAGTGACAAATTGAGTTTGGGCCTCATTTTGGACGATCCGTGAAAAACGAATGGACGCGAATATCGGGGGCTAAACTTTTCGGTTTTGAAATCTGGGAGCATATTTGGATACCCATTTTGGAGATGCCGAGTGTGGCCCACACTTTGTACCTGGTAATGATCGATTTTTGTTCGACACATTTCGGATGATCCGTGAAAAACGAATAGATGCAGATAACGAGGGCTGAAATTTTCGATTTTGAAATATGAGAGCATATTTGGATACCCATTTTGGAGATGAAAGCGTGGCCCTAAATGAACAAAGTGACGAATTGACTTCGGGACTCAATTCAGACGATTCGTGAAAAATGAAAATACGTGGATATCGGGGGCTGAACTTTTCGGTTGTGAAATCTGAGAGCATATTTGGATAACCATTTTGGAGGTCTGGCGTGGCCCGCATGAACAAAGTGACAAATTGATTTCGGGACTCATTTCGGATGGTTCGTGAAAAAAGAACAGACGTGGAAGATGGGGCTAAAATTTTCGGTTTTGATATCCGAGAGCATATTTGTATACCCATTTTGGAGACGCAAGTGTGGCCCCAGATGCACAAAGTGACGAATTGAGTTCGGACCTCATTTCGGATGATCCGTGAAAAACAAATGGACGCGACTATCGAGGGCTAAACTTCTCGGTTTTAAAATCCGAGAGCATATTTGGTTACCTATTTTGGAGATGCCAGTGTGGCCCCGGATGCACAGAGTGACGAATTGATTTCGGGTTTCATTTCAGACGATTTGTGAAAAATGAATGAACACAGATATCAAGGGCTGAACTTTTCAGTTTTGAAATGTGAGAGCATATTTGGATACTCTTTTAAAACGTTTTAAAATGCTTTACAAGTTTTTGAAAAGGATTTAAAAATGTTTTAAAACATTTTAAACCTTTTTTAAAATATTGTAAAAGCTTTCTAAAAACATTTTTAAACCATTTTAAAACACTTTTAAAACCTTTTAAAATGCTTTACAAGTTTTTTAAAAGGATTTAAAAACGTTTAAAACACTTTAAAAGTGTTTTGAAGCATTTTAAAATAAATTTAAAACATTTTAGAAGTGTTTTGAAACATTTTAAAACAAATCTGAAAAGCATTTCAAAATATTTTAAAAGCGTTTCAGAATATCTTAAAAGTGTTTTGAAATATCTTGAAAGTGTTTTACAATATTTTGAAATGTTATAAAAATCCTTTAAAACATTTTACAACTTTTTAAAAATATTTTAAAAGAGTTTCATAATCTCTTAAAAACATTTTTAACGTGTTTAAAACCATGTTATAGCATTTTAAAAAGTGTTTTATAATGTTTTTAAAAATATTATTTTTTACGATTTTATTAATAAGATTTACTAAAAATGATTAAACGCTTTAAATATTTTATTTAAACATATTAATAAGAATTTGGAATATTTTATAAAAGGTTTAAACCATTTTTAAAACATTTATAAAAGTTAATTAATGTCAGCTTTATAAGCTTAACTTGATGAAATATTTTGAAATGTTATAAAAATCCTCTAAAATATTTTACAAATTTTTTAAAAATATTTTAAAAGAGTTTTAAAAGCACATTATAACATTTTAAAAAGGGTTTTATAATATTTTTAAAAACGTTTATTTTTTTACGATTTTATTAAAAACATTTAATAAAAAGATTAAACGCTTTAAATATTTGATTTAAACATATTAATAAGAATTTAGAATATTTTATAAGAGATTTAAACCATTTATGAAACATTTATAAAAATTATTGCATGGTTATAATGTTAGCTTTATAAACTTAACTTTTATTAAATTTTATTTAAAAAAGTTTTTAAAACCTAAATAAATGCTTTCAAATATTTTAAATGTGTTTTGAAATGTTTTTCTAACATTGTAAAATCATTCTCAAAACATTTAAAAACCATTTTAAAACACTTTTAAAACGTTTTAAAATGTTTTACAAGTTTTTAAAAGGATTTAAATATGTTTTTGCTACCCATTTTAAAAGTGTTTTGAAACATTTTAAAATAATTTAAAACATTTTAAAAGTGTTTTGAAGCATTTTAAAAGTGTTTTGAAACATTTTAAAACAAATTTAAAACATTTTAAAAGCGTTTCAAAATATTTAAAAGTGTTCAAAAATATCTTAAGCGTTTGACAATATTTTGAAATATTTTGAAATTTGTAAAAAGCTTTTAAAACATTTTACAAATTTTTAAAAATATTTTAAAAGAGTTTTATGATGTCTTCAAAACATTTGAAAAGCACATTATAACATTTTAAAAACTGTTTTATAATGTTTCTAAAATCGTTTTTTTTTTCGATTTTATTAAATGTGATTATTTTAAAACACTTTTAATATAAATTCAAAATATTTTAGAAGTGTTTTGAAACATTTAAAAATAAATTTAAAACGTTTCAAAAGTGTTTCAAAATATTTTACAAGTGTTTTAAAATATCTTGAAAGCGTTTTTTACAATATTTTGAATTTTTTTGAATGATTTTGAAATATTTTGAAATGTTATAAAAATCCTTTAAAACATTTCACAAATTTGTAAAAATATTTTAAACGAGTTTTATAATGTCTTAAAAACATTTTAAATGTGTTTAAAAGCACGTTATAACATTTTAAAAAGTGTTTTATAATGTTTTAAAAAACGTTTTTTTTTTTACGATTTTATTAAAAATGAATAAACGCTTTAAATATTTGATTTAAGCATATTAATAAGAATTTAGAATATTTTATAAAAGCTTTAAACCATTTATAAAGCCTTTATAAAAATATTAAATTTTTATAATGTCAACTTTATTAGTTTAACTTTTATTAAATGTTATTTATAAACATTTTTAAAAATGAAATAAATGCTTTTAAACATTTTTAAAAAAATTTAAAAGTGTTTTGAAATGTTTTTAAAACATTGTAAAAGCTTTCTAAAAACATTTTTACACCATTTTAAAACACTTTTAAAACATTTTAAAATGCTTTACAAGTTCTTCAAGAGGTTCTGAAAACGTTTTAAAACATTTTAGAAGTGTTTTGAAACATTTTAAAATAAATCTTAAAAGCATTTCAAAATATTTTAGAAGCGTTTCAAAATATTTTAGAAATGTTTCAAAATATTTTAAAAGTGTTTTAAAATATCTTGGAACTGTTTTACAATATTTTGAAATGTTATAAAAATCCTTTAAAACATTTTACAAATTTTTAAAAATATTTTAAACGAGTTTTATAATGTCTTAAACACATTTAAATGTGTTTAAAAGCACGCTATAAAATTTTAAAAAAAAAATTATAATGTTTTTAAAACAATTTTTTTACGATTTTATTAAAAACATTTACTAAAAATGATTAAACGCTTTAAATATTTGATTTAAACATATTAATAAAAATTTAGAAATATTTTGAAACATTTAAAAATAAATTTAAAACATTTTAAAATCGTTTCAAAATATTTTACAAGTGTTTTAAAATATCTTGAAAGCGTTTTTTACAATATTTTGAAATTTTTTGAATGATTTTGAAATATTTTGAAATTTTAGAAAAATCCTTTAAAACATTTTACAAATTTGTAAAAATATTTTAAACGATTTTTATAATGTCTTAAAAACATTTTAAATGTGTTTAAATGCATGTAATAACATTTTAAAAAGTGTTTTATAATGTTTTTAAAAAAGTTTTTTTTGTGATTTTATTAAAAATGATTAAATGCTTTAAATATTTGATTTAAGCATATTAATAAGAATTTAGAATATTTTATAAAAGCTTTAAACCATTTATAAAACCTTTATAAAAATTATTAAATGTTTATAATGTCAACTTTATTAGTTTAACTTTTATAAATGTTATTTATAAACATTTTTAAAAATGAAATAAATGCTTTTAAATATTTTAAAAGAATTTTAAAAGTGTTTGAAAATGTTTTTAAAAAATTGTAAAAGCTTTCTAAAAACATTTTAAAACCATTTTAAAACACTTTTAAAACATTTTAAAAATGCTTTACAAGTTCTTCAAGAGGTTCTGAAAACGTTTTAAAACATTATAAAAGTATTTTGAAACATTTTAAAATAAATTTAAAACATTTTAGAAGTGTTTTGAAACATTTTAAAATAAATTTTAAAAGTGTTTAAAAATATTTTAGAAGCGTTTCAAAATATTTTAGAAGTGTTTCAAAATATTTTAAAAGTGTTTTAAAATATCTTGGAAGTATTTTACAATATTTTGAAATGTTATTAAAATCCTTTAAAACATTTTACAAATTTTTTAAAATATTTGAAACGAGTTTTATAATGTCTTAAATACATTTAAATGTGTTTAAAAGCACGCTATAACATTTTAAAATAATTTTTTTTACGATTTCATTAAAAACATTTTTTAAAAATGATTTAAAACGCTTTAAATATTTGATTTAAACATATTAATAAAAACGCTTTAAATATTTGATTTAAACATATTAATAAAAATTTAGAATATTTTATAAAAGCTTTAAACCATTTATAAAAATTATTGAATGTCAGATTTATAAGCTTAACTTGATAAGTGTTTTACAATATTTTGAAATATTTTAAAATAGTTCGTTAAAAAAGAATAGACGCAGGCTAAACTTTTTAGTTTTGATATCCGAGAGCATATTTGGATACCCATTTTTGAGATGCAAGCGTGGCCCCAGATGCACAAAGTGACGAATTGAGTTCGGACCTCATTTCGGATGATCCGTGAAAAACGAACGGATGCGAATATCGAGGGCTAAAATTTTCGGTTTAAAAATTCGAGAGCATATTTGGATACCCATTTTGGAGATGCAAGCGTGGCCCCACATGCACAAAGTGATGAATTGATTTAGGGACTCATTTCGAACGATCTATAAAAAATGAATAGACGCAGATATCGGGGTTGAAATTTTCATTTTTGAAATTCGAGAGCATATTTGGATACCGCTTTTGGAGATGCAAGTGTGCCCCCGCATGAACAAAGTGACGAATTGATTTTGGGACTCATTTCGGACGATCTTTGAAAACTGAACGAAAGCGGATATTGGGGGTTGAACTTTTCGGTTTTGAAATTCGAGAGCATATTTGGATACCCATTTTGGAGATGCAAGCGTGGCCCCGCATGCACAAAGTGATGAATTTATTTCGGGACTGATTTCGGACTATCCGTGAAAAATGAACAGACGTGGATATCGGGGGCAGAACTTTTCGATTTTGAAATCCGAGAGGATATTTGGATACACATTTTGGAGATGCAAGAATTTCCCCACATGCACAAAGTGACAAATTGATTTCAGGACTCATTTCGGATGATCCGTGAAAAACGAACATACGTGGATATTGCGGGCTAAACTTTTCAGTTTTGAAATCCGAGAGCATATTTAGATAACCATTTTGGAGATGCAAGCGTGGCCTCACATGCACAAAGTGACGAATTGATTTAGGGACTCATTTTGGATGATCCGTAAAAAATGAACGGACGCGGATGTCGGGGGCTAAAATTTTCGTTTTTGAAATCTGAGAGTATATTTGGATACCCATTTTGGAGATGCAAGTGTGCCCCCGCAGGAACAAAATGACGAATTGATTTCGGAATTCATTTTGGATGATCCTTGAAAAATGAACAAATGCAGATATTGGGGGTTGAAATTTTCGGTTTTTAAATTCGAGAGCATATTTGGATACCCATATTGGAGATGAAAGCGTGGCCCCGCATGCACAAAGTGACAAATTTATTTCGGGACTGATTTCAGACGATCCGTGAAAAACGAACGGACATGGATATTAGCGGTTGAACTTTTTGGTTTTGAAATCCGAGAGAATATTTGGATACCCATTTTGGAGATGCAAGTGTGGCCCCGCATGCACAAAGTGACAAATTGATTTCGTGACTCATTTCGGATGATCCGTGAAAAACGAATAGACGCAGATGACGGGGGCTGAAATTTTCGATTTTGAAATATGAGAGCATATTTGGATACCCATTTTGGAGATGAAAGCGTGGCCTCAGATGCACAAAGTGACAAATTGAGTTTGGGCCTCATTTTGGACGATCCGTGAAAAACGAATGGACACGAATATCGGGGCCTAAACTTTTCGGTTTTGAAATCTGAGAGCATATTTGGATACCCATTTTGGAGATGCAAGCGTGGCCCTAGATGAACAAAGTGACGAATTGGCTTCGGGACTCAATTCAGACGATCCGTGAAAAATGAAAAGACGTGGATATCGAGGGCTGAAATTTTCGGTTGTGAAATCTGAGAGCATATTTGGATACCCATTTTGGAGATGCAAGCGTGGCCCCGCATGCACAAAATGACAAATTGATTTCGAGACTCATTTCGGATGGTTCGTGAAAAAAGAACAGAAGTGGAAGATGGGGCTAAACTTTTCAGTTTTGATATCTGAGAGCATATTTGGATACCCATTTTGGAGATGCAAGTGTGGCCCCAGATGCACAAAGTGACGAATTGAGTTTAGACCTCATTTCGGATGATCCGTGAAAAAAAAACGGACGCGAACATCGAGGGCTAAAATTTTTGGTTTTAAAATCTGAGAGCATATTTGGATACCTATTTTGGAGATGCAAGTGTGGCCCCGGATGCACAAAGTGATGAATTGATTTTGGGATTCAATTCAGACGATTTGTGAAAAATGAATGAACACAGATATCGGGGGCTTAACTTTTCGGTTTTGAAATCTGAGAACATATATGGATACACTTTTAAAACATTTTAAAATGCTTTACAAGTTTTTGAAAAGCATTTAAAAACGTTTTAAAACATTTTAAACCTTTTTTAAAATATTGTAAAAGCTTTCTAAAAACATTTTAAAACCATTTTAAAACACTTTTAAAACGTTTTAAAATGCTTTACAAGTTTTTAAAAAGGATTTAAAAACGTTTTAAAACATTTTAAAAGTGTTTTGAAAAATTTTAAAATAAATTTAAAACTTTTTAGAAGTGTTTTGAAACATTTTAAAATAAATCTTAAAAGCATTTCAAAATATTTTAAAAGCATTTCAGAATATCTTAAAAGTGTTTTGAAATATCTTGAAAGTGTTTTACAATATTTTGAAATGTTATAAAAATCCTTTAAAACATTTTACAACCTTTTATTAATATTTTAAAAGAGTTTCATAATGTATTAAAAACATTTTTAACGTGTTTAAAATCATGTTATAGCATTTTAAAAATTGTTTTATAATGTTTTTAAAAATATTATTTTTTACGATTTTATTAAAAAGATTTACTAAATATGATTAAAAGCTTTAAATATTTGATTTAAACATATTAATAAGAATTTGGAATATTTAATAAAAGGTTTAAACCATTTTTAAAACATTTATAAAAATTATTGAATGTCAGCTTTATAAGCTTAACTTTTGGATACCCATTTTGGAGATGAAAGCGTGGCCTCGGATGCAAAAAGTGACAAATTGAGTTTGGGCATCATTTTGGATGATCCCTGAAAAACGAACAAACGCGAATATCGGGGGCTAAACTTTTCGGTATTGAAATCTGAGAGCATATTTGGATACCCATTTTGGAGATGCAAGCGCGGCCCCAGATGAACAAAGTGACGAATTGACTTCGGGACTCAATTCAGACGATCCGTGAAAAATGAAAAGACGTGGATATCGGGTGTTGAACTTTTCGGTTGTGAAATCTGAGAGCATATTTGGATACCCATTTTGGAGATGCAAGCGTGGCCCTAGATGAAAAAAGTGACGAATTGACTTCGGGACTCAATTCAGATGATCCGTGAAAAATTAAAAGACGTGGATATCGGGGGCTGAACTTTTCGGTTTTGAAATCTGAGAGCATATTTGGATACCCATTTTGGAGATGCAAGCGTGGCCCCGCATGCACAAAGTGACAAATTGATTTCGGGACTCATTTCGGATGGTTCGTGAAAAAATAACAGACGTGGAAGATGGGGCTAAACTTTTCGGTTTTTATATCCGAGAGCATATTTCGATACCCATTTTGGAGATGCAAGTGTGGCCCCAGATGCACAAAGTGACGAATTGAGTTCGGACCTCATTTCGGATGATCCGTGAAAAACAAACGGACGCGAATATCGAGGGCTAAACTTTTCGGTTTTAAAATCCGAGAGCATATTTGGATACCTATTTTGGAGATGCAAGTGTGGCCCTGGATGCACAAAGTGACGAATTGATTTTGGGATTCATTTCAGACGATTTGTGAAAAATGAATGAACACAGATATCGGGGGCTGAACTTTTCGGTTTTGAAATCTGAGAGCATATTTGGATACACTTTTAAAACGTTTTAAAATGCTTTACAAGTTTTTTAAAAGGATTTAAAAACATTTTAAAACATTTTAAAAGTGTTTTGAAACATTTTAAAATAAATTTAAAACATTTTAGAAGTGTTTTGTAACATTTTAAAATAAATCTTAAAAGCATTTCAAAATATTTTAAAAGCGTTTCAGAATATCTTAAAAGTGTCTTGAAATATCTTGATAGTGTTTTACAATATTTTGAAATGATATAAAAATCCTTTAAAACATTTTACAACATTTTAAAAATATTTTAAAAGAGTTTCATAATGTCTTAAAAACATTTCTAACGTGTTTAAAATCAAGTAATAGCATTTTAAAAAGTGTTTTATAATGTTTTTAAAAATATTATTTTTTACGATTTTATTAAAAAGATTTACTAAAAATGATTAAACGCTTTAAATATTTGATTTAAACATATTAATAAGAATTTGGAATATTTTATAAAAGGTTTAAACCATTTTTAAAACATTTAAAAAAATTATTGAATGTCAGCTTTATAAGCTTAACTTTATGAAATATTTTGAAATATTTTGAAATGTTATAAAAATCCTCTAAAATATTTTACAAATTTTTAAAAAATATTTTAAAAGAGTTTTATGATGTGTTAGAAACATTTTAAACGTGTTTAAAAGCACATTATAACATTTTAAAAAGGGTTTTATAATATTTTTAAAAATGTTTCTTTTTTTACGATTTTATTAAAAACATTTAATAAAAAGATTAAATGCTTTAAATATTTGATTTAAACATATTCAGAAGAATTTAGATTATTTTATAACAGATTTAAACCATTTATGAAACATTTATAAAAATTATTGCATGTTTATAATGTTAGCTTTATAAGCTTAACTTTTATTAAATTTTATTTAAAATCGTTTTTAAAACCTAAATAAATGCTTTCAAATATTTTAAATGTGTTTTGAAATGTTTTTCTAACATTGTAAAAGCATTCTGAAAACATTTAAAGACCATTTTAAAACACTTTTAAAACATTTTAAAATGTTTTACAAGTTTTTAAAAAGGATTTAAATATGTTTTGAAACATTTTAAAATAAATTTAAAACATTTTAAAAGTGTTTTGAAGCATTTTAAAAGTGTTTTGAAACATTTTAAAATAAATTTAAAACATTTTAAAAGGGTTTCAAAATTTTTAAAAGTGTTCAAAAATATCTTAAGCGTTTGACAATATTTTGAAATATTTTGAAATTTATAAAAATATTTTGAAATATTTTGAAATTTATAAAAATATTTTAAAACATTTTACAAATTTTTAAAAATATTTTAAAAGAGTTTTATGATGTCTTCAAAACATTTTAAAAGCACATTATAACATTTTAAAAAGTGTTGTATAATGTTTTTAAAAACGTTTTTTTACGATTTTATTAAATGTGTTTATTTTAAAACACTTTTAATATAAAATTTAAAATATTTTAGAAGTGTTTTGAAACATTTAAAAATAAATTTAAAACATTTTAAAAGCGTTTCAAAATATTTTACAAGTGTTTTAAAATATCTTGGAAGCGTTTTTTACAACATTTTGAAATTTTTGAATGATTTTGAAATATTTTGAAATGTTATAAAAATCATTTAAAACATTTTACAAATTTATAAAAATATTTTAAACGAGTTTTATAATGTCTTAAAAACATTTTAAATGTGTTTAAAAGCACGTTATAACATTTTAAAAGGTGTTTTATAATGTTTTTAAAAACGTTTTTTTTTGCGATTTTATCAAAAATGATTAAACGCTTTAAATATTTGATTTAAGCATATTAATAAGAATTTAGAATATTTTATAAAAGCTTTAAACCATTTATAAAACCTTTATAAAAATTGTTAAATGTTTATAATGTCAACTTTATTAGTTTAACTTTTATTAAATGTTATTTATAAACATTTTTAAAAATGAAATAAATGTTTTTAAATATTTTAAAAGAATTTTAAAAGTGTTTTGAAATATTTTTAAAACATTGTAAAAGCTTTCTAAAAACATTTTTAAACCATTTTAAAATGCTTTACGGGTTCTTCAAGAGGTTCTGAAAACGTTTTAAAACATTTTAAAAGTGTTTTGAAACATTTTAAAATAAATTTAAAACGGTTTAGAAGTGTTTTGAAACATTTTAAAATAAATTTTAAAAGCGTTTCAAAATATTTTAGAAGCGTTTCAAAATATTTTAAAAGTGTTTTAAAATATCTTGGAAGTGTTTTACAATATTTTGAAATGTTATAAAAATCCTTAAAATCATTTTACAAAATTTTTAAAATATTTTAAACGAATTTTATAATGTGTTAAATACATTTAAATGTGTTTAAAAGCACGCTATAACAATTTAAAAAGTTTTTTATAATGTTTTTAAAACAATTTTTTTTACGATTTCATTAAAAAGATTTACTAAAAACGATTAAACACTTTAAATATTTTATTTAAACATATTAATAAAAATTTAGAATATTTTATAAAATCTTCGAACCATTTATAAAAATTATTGAATGTCAGATTTATAAGCTTAACTTGATAAGCGTTTTACAATATTTTGAAATATTTTGAAATATTTTGAAATATTTTGAAATGTTATAAAAATCCTTTAAAATATTTTACAAAGTTTTTAAAATATTTTAAAAGAGCTTTATAATGTCTGAAAAACATTTTAAACGTAGATAGTTCGTTAAAAAGGAATAGACGCAGGCTAAACTTTTCGGTTCTGATATCCGATAGCATATTTGGATCTAATTTTGGAGATGCAAGCGTGGCCCCAGATGCACAAAGTGACGAATTGAGTTCGGACCTCATTTCGGATGATCTATGAAAAAAGAACGGATGCGAATATCGAGGGCTAAAATTTTCGTTTTAAAAATTTGAGAGCATATTTGGATACCCATTTTGGAGATGCAAGCGTGGCCCCACATGCACAAAGTGATCAATTGATTTAGGGACTCATTTCGAACGATCCATAAAAAACGAATAGACGCATATATCGGGGTTGAAATTTTCATTTTTGAAATTCGAGAGCATATTTGGATACCGCTTTTGGAGATGCAAGTGTGCCCCCGCATGAACAAAGTGACGAATTGATTTTGGGACTCATTTCGGACGATCTTTGAAAACTGAACGAAAGTGGATATTGGGGGTTGAACTTTTCAGTTTTGAAATTCAAGAGCATATTTGGATACCCATTTTGGAGATGCAACCGTGGCCCCGCATGCACAAAGTGATGAATTTATTTCGGGACTGATTTCGGACTATCCGTGAAAAATGAACAGATGTGGATATCGGGGGCAGAACTTTTCGGTTTTGAAATCTGAGAGCATATTTGGATACACATTTTGGAGATGCAAGCATTTCCCCACATGCACAAAGTGACAAATTGATTTCAGGACTCATTTCAGATGATCCGTGAAAAACGAACATACGTGGATATCGAGGGCTAAACTTTTCAGTTTTGAAATCCGAGAGCATATTTGGATAACCATTTTGGAGATGCAAGCGTGGCCTCACATGCACAAAGTGACGAATTGATTTAGGGACTCATTTTGGATGATCCTTAAAAAACGAATGGACGCGGATGTCGGGGCTAAAATTTTCGTTTTTGAAATTTGAGAGTATATTTGGATACCCATTTTGGAGATGCAAGTGTGCCCCCGTAGGAAAAGAATGACGAATTGATTTCGGGATTCATTTTGGATGATCCTTGAAAAATGTACAAATGCGGATATTGGGGGTTGAAATTTTCGGTTTTTAAATTTGAGAGCATATCTAGATACCCATTTTGGAGATGAAAGCGTGGCCCCGCATGCACAAAGTGACAAATTTATTTCGGGACTGATTTCAGACGATCCGCGAAAAAAGAACGGACGCGGATATCAGGGGTTGAACTTTTTGGTTTTGAAATCCGAGAGCATATTTGGATACCCATTTTGGAGATGCAAGTGTGGCCCCTCATGCACAAAGTGACAAATTGATTTCGCGACTCATTTCGGATGATCCGTGAAAAAACGAATAGACGCAAATAACGGGGGCTGAAATTTTCGATTTTGAAATATGAGAGCATATTTGGATACCCATTTTGGAGATGAAAGCGTGGCCTCGGATGCACAAAGTGACAAATTGAGTTTGGGCATCATTTTGGATGATCCGTGAAAAACGAACAAACGCGAATATCGGGGGCTAAACTTTTCGGTTTTGAAATCTGAGAGCATATTTGGATACCCATTTTGGAGATGCAAGCGTGGCCCCGGATGAACAAAGTGACGAATTGACTTCGGGACTCAATTCAGACGATCCGTGAAAAATGAAAAGACGTGGATATCGGGGGCTGAAATTTTCAATTTTGAAATATGAGAGCATATTTGGATACCCATTTTGGAGATGAAAGCGTGGCCTCAGATGCACAAAGTGACAAATTGAGTTTGGGCATCATTTTGGATGATCCGTGAAAAACGAACAAACGCGAATATCGGGGGCTAAACTTTTCGGTTTTGAAATCTGAGAGCATATTTGGATACCCATTTTGGAGATGCAAGCGTGGCTCCAGATGAACAAAGTGACGAATTGAGTTCGGGACTCAATTCAGACGATCCGTGAAAAATGAAAAGACGTTGATATCGGGGGCTGAACTTTTCGGTTGTGAAATCTGAGAGCATATTTGGATACCCATTTTGGAGATGCAAGTGTGGCCCCGCATGCACATAGTGACAAATCGATTTCGCGACTCATTTCGGATGATCCGTGAAAAACGAATAGACGCAGATAACGGGGGCTGAAATTTTTGATTTTGAAATATGAGAGCATATTTGGATACCCATTTTGGAGATGAAAGCGTGGCCTCGGATGCACAAAGTGACAAATTGGGTTTGGGCCTCATTTTGGACGATCCGTGAAAAACGAACAGACGCGAATATCGGGGGCTAAACTTTTCGGTTTTGAAATCTGAGAGCATATTTTGATACCCATTTTGGAGATGCAAGCGTGGCCCCAGATGAAAAAAGTGACGAATTGACTTCGGGACTCAATTCAGACGATCCGTGAAAAATTAAAAGACGTGGATATGGGGGGCTGAACTTTTCGGTTTTGAAATCTGAGAGCATATTTGGATACCCATTTTGGAGATGCAAGCGTGGCCCCGCATGCACGAGTGACAAATTGATTTCGGGACTCATTTCGGATGGTTCGTAGAAAAAACGAACGTGGAAGATGGGGCTAAACTTTTCGGTTTTGATATCCGAGAGCATATTTGGATACCCATTTTGGAGATGCAAGTGCGGCCCCGGATGCACAAAGTGACGAATTGAGTTCGGACCTCATTTCGGATGATCCGTGAAAAACAAACGCACGCGAATATCGAGGTCTAAACTTTTCGGTTTTAAAAGATGAGAGCATATTTGGATACCTATTTTGGAGATGCAAGTGTTTCCCCGGATGCACAAAGTGATGAATTAATTTCGGGATTCATTTCAAACGATTTGTGAAAAATGAATGAACATAGATATCGGGGGCTAAACTTTTCGGTTTTGAAATCTGTGAGCATATTTGGATACCCATTTTGGAGATGCAAGCGTGGCCCCAGATGAACAAAGTGACGAATTGACTTCGGGACTCAATTCAAACGATCTGTGAAAAATGAAAAGACGTGGATATCGGGGGCTGAAATTTTCGGTTGTGAAATCTGAGAGCATATTTGGATACCCATTTTGGAGATGCAAGTGTGGCCCCGCATGCACATAGTGACAAATCGATTTCGACACTCATTTCGGATGATCCGTGAAAAACGAATAGACGCAGATAACGGGGGCTGAAATTTTCGATTTTGAAATATGAGAGCATATTTGGATACCCATTTTGGAGATGAAAGCGTGGCCTCGGATGCACAAAGTGAAAAATTGAGTTTGGGCCTCATTTTGGATGATCCGTGAAAAACGAACAAACGCTAATATCGGGGGCTAAACTTTTCGGTTTTGAAATCTGAGAGCATATTTGGATACCCATTTTGGAGATGCAAGCGTGGCCCCAGATGAACAAAGTGACGAATTGACTTCGGGACTCAATTCGGATGGTTCGTGAAAAAAGAACAGACGTGGAAGATGGGGCTAAAATTTACGGTTCGATTTTGATGTCAGGAAGCATATTTGGATACCCATTTTGGAGATGCAAGTGCGGCCCCGGATGCACAAAGTGACGAATTGAGTTCGGACCTCATTTCGGATGATCGTGAAAAACAAACGCACGCGAATATCGAGTCTAAACTTTTGGGTTTTAAAATCCGAGAGCATATTTGGATACCTGTTTTGGAGATGCAAGTGTGGCCTCGGATGCACAAAGTGACGAATTGATTTCGGGATTCATTTCAGACGATTTGTGAAAAATGAATGAACACAGATATCGGGGGCTGAACTTTTCGGTTTTGAAATCTGAGAGCATATTTGGATACACTTTTAAAACGTTTTAAATGCTTTACAAGTTTTTGAAGAGGATTTAAAAACGCTTTAAAACATTTTAGACCTTTTTTAAAATATCGTAAAAGCTGTCTAAAAACATTTTTAAACCGTTTTAAAACAGTTTTAAAACGTTTTAAAATGCTTTACAAGTTTTTTAAAAGGATTTAAAAATGTTTTAAAACATTTTAAAAGTGTTTTGAAACATTTTAAAATAAATTTAAAACATTTTAGAAGTGTTTTGAAACATTTTAAAATAAATCTTAAAAGCATTTCAAAATATTCTAAAAACGTTTCAGAATATCCTAAAAGTGTCTTGAAATATCTTGAAAGTGTTTTACAATATTTTGAGATGTTATAAAACCCTTTAAAACATTTTACAACTTTTTTAAAATATTTTAAAAGAGTTTCATAATGTCTTAAAAACATTTTTAACGTGTTTAAAATCATGTTATAGCATTTTTGAAAAGTGTTTTATAATGTTTTTAAAAATATTATTTTTTACGATTTTATTAAAAGATTTACTAAAAATGATTAAACTCTTTAAATATTTGATTTAAACATATTAATAAGAATTTGGAATATTTTATAAAAGGTTTAAACCATTTTTAAAACATTTATAAAAATTATTGAATGTCAGCTTTATAAGCTTAACTTTATGAAATATTTTGAAATATTTTGAAATGTTATAAAAATCCTTTAAAATATTTTACAAATTTTTTAAAAATATTTTAAAAGAGTTTTATGATGTGTTAAAAACATTTTAAATGTGTTTAAAAGCACATTATAACATTTTAAAAAGGGTTTTATAATATTTTTAAAAACGTTTCTTTTTTTACGATTTTATCAAAAATGATTAAACGCTTTAAATATTTGATTTAAGCATATATTAATAAGAATTTAGAATATTTTATAAAAGCTTTAATGATTAAAACCTTTATAAAAATTATTAAATGTTTATAATGTCAACTTTATTAGTTTAACTTTTATTAAATGTTATTTATAAACATTTTTAAACATGAAATAAATGTTTTTAAATATTTTAAGAGAATTTTAAAAGTGTTTTAAAATATTTTTAAAACGTTGTAAAAGCTTTCTAAAAACATTTTTAAACCATTTTAAAACACTTTTAAAACATTTTAAAATGCTTCACGAGTTCTTCAAGAGGTTCTGAAAACGTTTTAAAACATTTTAAAAGTGTTTTGAAACATTTTAAAATAAATTTTAAAAGCGTTTCAAAATATTTTAGAAGCGTTTCAAAATATTTTAGAAGTGTTTTAAAATATCTTGGAAGTGTTTTACAATATTTAAAAGTGTTTTAAAATATGTTGGAAGTGTTTTACAATATTTTGAAATGTTATAAAAATCCTTAAAAACATTTTACAAAATTTTTAAAATATTTTAAACGAGTTTTATAATGTGTTAAATACATTTAAATGTGTTTAAAAGCACGCTATAACAGTTTAAAAAGTTTTTTATAATGTTTTTAAAACAATTTTTTTTATGATTTCATTAAAAACATTTACTAAAAATGATTAAACACTTTAAATATTTGATTTAAACATATTAATAAAAATTTAGAATATTTTATAAAATATTCGAACCATTTATAAAAATTATTGAATGTCAGATTTATAAGCTTAACTTGATAAGTGTTTTACAATATTTTGAAATATTTTAAAATATTTTGAAATGTTATAAAAATCCTTTAAAATATTTTACAAAGTTTTTAAAATATTTTAAAAGAGCTTTATAATGTTTGAAAAACATTTTAAACGTAGATAGTTCGTTAAAAAGGAATAGACGCAGGCTAAACTTTTCGGTTTTGATATCCGAGAGCATATTTGGATATCCATTTTGGAGATGCAAGCGTGGCCCCAGATGCACAAAGTGACGAATTGAGTTCGGACCTCATTTCGGATGATCTGTGAAAAACGAACGGATACGAATATCGAGGGCTAAAATTTTCGGTTTAAAAATTCGAGAGCATATTTGGATACCCATTTTGGAGATGCAAGCGTGGCCCCACATGCACAAAGTGATGAATTGATTTAGGGACTCATTTCGAACGATCCATAAAAAAACGAATAGACGTAGATATCGGGGTTGAAATTTTCATTTTTGAAATTCGAGAAAATATTTGGTTATTTTTGGGGGATGGGGTACGCATGAACAAAGTGACGAATTGATTTTGGGACTCATTTCGGACGATCTTTGAAAAGGCGAGACGAAAGCGGATATTGGGGGTTGAACTTTCGATTTTGAAATTCGAGAGCATATTTGGATACCCATTTTGGAGATGCAAGCGAGTGACACCGCATGCACAAAGTGATGAATTTATTTCGGTGCAGTTGGGACTATCCGTGAAAAATGAACAGACGTGGATATCGGGGGAAGAACTTTTCGGTTTTGAAATCTGAGAGCATATTTGGATACACATTTTGGAGATGCAAGCGTTTCCCCACATGCACAAAGTGACAAATTGATTTCAGGACTCATTACGGATGATCCGTGAAAAATGAACATACGTGGATATCGGGGGCTAAACTTTTCAGTTTTGAAATCCGAGAGCATATTTGGATAACCATTTTGGAGATGCAAGCGTGGCCTCACATGCACAAAGTGACGAATTGATTTAGGGACTCATTTTGGATGATCCGTAAAAAACGAATGGACGCGGATGTCGGGGGCTAAAATTTTCGATTTTGAAATCTGAGAGTATATTTGGATACCCATTTTGGAGATGCTAGTGTGCCACCGCAGGAAAAGAATGACGAATTGATTTCGGGAATCATTTTGGATGATCCTTGAAAAATGTACAAATGCGGATATTGGGGGTTGAAATTTTCGGTTTTTAAATTCGAGAGCATATCTGGATACCCATTTTGGAGATGAAAGCGTGGCCCCGCATGCACAAAGTGCCAAATTTATTTCGGGACTGATTTCAGACGATCCGTGAAAAAAGAACGGACGCGGATATCAGGGGTTGAACTTTTTGGTTTTGAAATCCGAGAGCATATTTGGATACCCATTTTGGAGATGCAAGTGTGGCCCCTCATGCACAAAGTGACAAATTGATTTCGCGACTCATTTTGGATGATCCGTGAAAAACGAATAGACGCGGATAACGGGGGCTGAAATTTTCGATTTTGAAATATGAGAGCATATTTGGATACCCATTTTGGAGATGAAAGTGTGGCCTCGGATGCACAAAGTGACAAATTGAGTTTGGGCCTCATTTTGGACGATCCGTGAAAAACGAACGGACGCGAATATCGGGGGCTAAAATTTTCGTTTTTGAAATCTGAGAGCATAGTTGGATACCCATTTTGGAGATGCAAGCGTGGCCCCAGATGAACAAAGTGACGAATTGACTTCGGGACTCAATTCAGACGATCCGTGAAAAATGAAAAGACATGGATATCGGGGGCTGAACTTTTCGGTTGTGAAATCTGAGAGCATATTTGGATACCCATTTTGGAGATGCAAGTGTGGCCCCGCATGCACATAGTGACAAATCGATTTCGCGACTCATTTTGGATGATCCGTGAAAAACGAATAGACGCAGATAACGGGGGCTGAAATTTTCGATTTTGAAATATGAGAGCATATTTGGATACCCATTTTGGAGATGAAAGCGTGGCCTTGGATGCACAAAGTGACAAATTGAGTTTGGGCCTCATTTTGGACGATCCGTGAAAAACGAACGGACGCGAATATCGGGGGCTAAACTTTTCGGTTTTGAAATCTGAGAGCATATTTGGATACCCATTTTGGAGATGCAAGCGTGGCCGCAGATGAAAAAAGTGACGAATTGACTTCGGGACTCAATTCAGACGATCCGTGAAAAATTAAAAGACGTGGATATCGGGGGCTGAACTTTTCGGTTTTGAAATCTGAGAGCATATTTGGATACCCATTTCTGAGATGCAAGCGTGGCCCCGCATGCACAAAGTGACAAATTGATTTCGGGACTCATTTCGGATGGTCCGTGAAAAAAGAACAGACGTGGAAGATGGGGCTAAAATTTTCGGTTTTGATATCCGAGAGCATATTTGGATACCCATTTTGGAGATGCAAGTGCGGCCCCAGATGCACAAAGTGACGAATTGAGTTCGGACCTCATTTCGGATGATCAGTGAAAAACAAACGCACACGAATATCGAGGTCTCAACTTTTGATTTTAAATCAGAGAGCATATTTGGATACCTATTTTGGAGATGCAAATTAAAGCCGTATGCACAAAGTGACGAATTGATTTGGGATTCATTTCGGACGATTTGTGAAAAATGAATGAACACGGATATCGGGGGTGAACTTTTCGGTTTTGAAATGCGAGAGCCTAAGCAGCCTTATTTGCATACTTTTAAAACGTTTTAAAATGCTTTACAAGTTTTGAAAGGATTTAAGCATTTTAAAACTTACTAAACCTTTTTAAAATATTGTAAAAGCTTTCTAAAAACATTTTTTTAAACCGTTTTAAAACACTTTTAAAACGTTTTAAAATGCTTTACAAGTTTTTTAAAAGGATTTAAAAACGTTTTAAAACATTTTAAAAGTGTTTTGAAACATTTTAAAATAAATTTAAAACATTTTAGAAGTCTTTTGAAACATTTTAAAATAAATCTTAAAAGCATTTCAAAATATTTTAAAAGCGTTTCAGAATATCTTAAAAGTGTCTTGAAATATCTTGATAGTGTTTTACAATATTTTGAAATGCTATAAAAATCCTTTAAAACATTTTACAACTTTTTAAAAATATTTTAAAAGAGTTTCATAATGTCTTAAAAACATTTTTAACGTGTTTAAAATCATGTTATAGCATTTTAAAAAGTGTTTTATAATGTTTTTAAAAATATTATTTTTTACGATTTTATTAAAAATATTTACTAAAAATTATTAAACGCTTTAAATATTTGATTTAAACATATTAATAAGAATTTGGAATATTTTATAAAAGGTTTAAACCATTTTTAAAACATTTATAAAAATTATTGAATGTCAGCTTTATAAGCTTAACTTTATGAAATATTTTGAAATATTTTGAAATGTTATAAAAATCCTCTAAAATATTTTACAAATTTTTTAAAAATATTTTAAAAGAGTTTTATGATATGTTAGAAACATTTTAAACGTGTTTAAAAGCACATTATAACATTTTAAAAAGGGTTTTATAATATTTTTAAAAACGTTTCTTTTTTTACGATTTTATTAAAAACATTTAATAAAAGGATTAAACGCTTTAAATATTTGATTTAAACATATTGAGAAGAATTTAGAATATTTTATAGCAGATTTAAACCATTTATGAAACATTTATAAAAATTATTGCATGTTTATAATGTTAGCTTTATAAGCTTAACTTTTATTAAATTTTATATAAAAACGTTTTTAAAACCTAAATAAATGCTTTCAAATATTTTAAATGTGTTTTGAAATGTTTTTCTAACATTGTAAAAGCATTCTGAAAACATTTAAAAACCATTTTAAAACACTTTTAAAACATTTTAAAATGTTTTACCAGTTTTTAAAAAGGATTTAAATATGTTTTAAAACATTTTAAAAGTGTTTTGAAACATTTTAAAATAAATTTAAAACATTTTAAAAGTGTTTTGAAGCATTTTAAAAGTGTTTTGAAACATTTTAAAATAAATATAAAACATTTTAAAAGGGTTTCAAAATATTTAAAAGTGTTCAAAAATATCTTAAGCGTTTGACAATATTTTGAAATATATAAAAATATTTTAAAACATTTTACAAATTTTTAAAAATATTTTAAAAGAGTTTTATGATGTCTTCAAAACATTTTAAAAGCACATTATAACATTTTAAAAAGTGTTCTATAATGTTTCTAGAAACTTTTTTTTACGATTTTATTAAATGTGTTTATTTTAAAACACTTTTAATATAAATTTAAAATATTTTAGAAGTGTTTTGAAACATTTAAAAATAAATTTAAAACATTTTAAAAGCATTTCAAAATATTTTACAAGTGTTTTAAAATATCTTGGAAGCGTTTTTTACAACATTTTGAAATTTTTTGAATGATTTTGAAATATTTTGAAATGTTATAAAAATCATTTAAAACATTTTTCAAATTTATAAAAATATTTTAAACGAGTTTTATAATGTCTTAAAAACATTTTAAATGTGTTTAAAAGCACGTTATAACATTTTAAAAAGTGTTTTATAATGTTTTTAAAAACGATTTTTTTTGCGATTTTATCAAAAATGATTAAACGCTTTAAATATTTTATTTAAGCATATTAATAAGAATTTAGAATATTTTATAAAAGCTTTAAACCATTTTTAAAACCTTTATAAAAATTATTAAAAGTTTATAATGTCAACTTTATTAGTTTAACTTTTATTAAATGTTATTTATAAACATTTTTAAAAATGAAATAAATGTTTTTAAATATTTTAAAAGAATTTTAAAAGTGTTTTGAAATATTTTTAAAACATTGTAAAAACTTTCTAAAAACATTTTTAAACCATTTTAAAACACTTTTGTATTTTAAAAAATACTTTCAGTTCTTCAGAGGTTAGAAAATGCTGGCTTTCTTATTTTAAAAGTGTTTTGAAACATTTTAAAATAAATTTAAAACATTTTAGAAGTGTTTTGAAACATTTTAAAATAAATTTTAAAAGCGTTTCAAAATATTTTAGAAGCGTTTCAAAATATTTTAGAAGTGTTTCAAAATATTTTAAAAGTGTTTTAAAATATCTTGGAAGTGTTTTACAATATTTTGAAATGTTACAAAAATCCTTAAAAACATTTTACAAAATTTTTAAAATACTTTAAACGAGTTTTATAATGTGTTAAATACATATAAATGTGTTTAAAAGCACGCTATAACAGTTTAAAAAGTTTTTTATAATGTTTTTAAAACAATTTTTTTACAATTTCATTAAAAACATTTACTAAAATGATTAAACACTTTAAATATTTGATTTAAACATATTAATAAAAATTTAGAATATTTTATAAAATCTTCGAACCATTTATAAAAATTATTGAATAGACGCAGGCTAAACTTTTCGGTTCTGATATCTGAGAGCATATTTGGATATCCATTTTGGAGATGCAAGCGTGGCCCTAGATGTACAAAGTGACGAATTGAGTTCGGACCTCATTTCGGATGATCTGTGAAAAACGAACGGATGCGAATATTGAGTGCTAAACTTTTCGGTTTAAAAATTCGAGAGCATTTTTGGATACCCATTTTGGAGATGCAAGCGTGGCCCCACATGCACAAAGTGATGAATTGATTTAGGGAATCATTTCGAACGATCCATAAAAAACGAATAGACGCAGATATCGGGGTTGAAATTTTCATTTTTGAAATTCGAGAGCATATTTGGATACCGCTTTTGGAGATGCAAGTGTGCCCCTGCATGAACAAAGTGACGAATTGATTTTGGGACTCATTTCGGACGATCTTTGAAAACTGAACGAAAGCGGATATTGGGGGTTGAACTTTTCAGTTTTGAAATTCGAGAGCATATTTGGATACCCATTTTGGAGATGCAAGCGTGGCCCCGCATGCACAAAGTGATGAATTTATTTCGGGATTGATTTCGGACTATCCGTGAAAAATGAACAGACGTGGATATCGGGGGCAGAACTTTTCAGTTTTGAAATCCGAGAGCATATTTGGATACACATTTTGGAGATGCAAGCGTTTCCCCACATGCACAAAGTGACAAATTGATTTCAGGACTCATTTCGGATGATCCGTGAAATACGTACATACGTGGATATCGGGGGCTAAAATTTTCATTTGTGAAATCTGAGAGCATATTTGGATAGCCATTTTGGAGATGCAAGCGTGGCCTCACATGCACAAAGTGACGAATTGATTTAGGGACTCATTTTGGATGATCCGTAAAAAACGAACGGACGCGGATGTCGGGGGCTAAAATTTTCGTTTTTGAAATCTGAGAGTATATTTGGATACCCATTTTGGAGATGCTAGTGTGCCCCTGCAGGAAAAGAATGATGAATTGATTTCGGGATTCATTTTGGATGATCCTTGAAAAATGTACAAATGCGGATATTGGGGGTTGAAATTTTCGGTTTTTAAATTCGAGAGCATATCTGGATACCCATTTTGGAGATACAAGTGTGGCCCCTCATGAAAAAAGTGACAAATTTATTTCGCGACTCATTTCGGATGATCCGTGTAAAACGAATAGACACAGATAACGAGGGCTGAAATTTTCGATTTTGAAATATGAGAGCATATTTGGATACCCATTTTGGAGATGAAAGTGTGGCCTCGGATGCACAAAGTGACAAATTGATTTTGGGCATCATTTTGGATGATCCGTGAAAAACGAACAAACGCAAATATTGGGGGCTAAACTTTTCGGTTTTGAAATCTGAGAGCATATTTGGATACCCATTTTGGAGATGCAAGCGTGGCCCCAGATGAACAAAGTGACGAATTGACTTCGGGACTCAATTCAGACGATCCGTGAAAAATGAAAAGACGTGGATATCGGGGGCTGAACTTTTCGGTTGTGAAATCTGAGAGCATATTTGGATACCCATTTTGCAGATGCAAGTGTGGCCCCGCATGCACATAGTGACAAATCAATTTCGCGACTCATTTCAGATGATCCGTGAAAAACGAATAGACGCAGATAACGGGGGCTGAAATTTTCGATTTTGAAATATGAGAGCATATTTGGAAACCCATTTTGGAGATGAAAGCGTGGCCTTGGATGCACAAAGTGACAAATTGAGTTTGGTCATCATTTTGGAAGATCCGTGAAAAATGAACAGACGCGAATATCAGGGGCTAAACTTTTCGGTTTTGAAATCTGAGAGCATATTTGGATATCCATTTCGGAAATGCAAGCGTGGCCCCGGATGAAAAAAGTGACGAATTGACTTCGGGACTCAATTCAGATGATCCGTGAAAAATTAAAAGACGTGGATATCGGGGGCTGAACTTTTCAGTTTTGAAATCTGAGAGCATATTTGGATACCCATTTTGGAGATGCAAGCGTGGCCCCGCATGCACAAAATGACAAATTGATTTCGGGACTCATTTCGGATGGTTCGTGAAAAAATAACAGACGTGGAAGATGGGGCTAAAATTTTCGGTTTTGATATCCGAGAGCATATTTGGATACCCATTTTGGAGATGCAAATTACGGCCCGGATACCTGAAAATTAGCCAATTGTGGATCTTTTAGATAATACGTCGGATGAGTAAAGTGAAAAACAAACGCACGCGAATATCGAGGTCTAAACTTTTCGGTTTTAAAATCTGAGAGCATATTTGGATACCTATTTTGGAGATGCAAGTGTGGCCCCGGATGCACAAAGTGAAAAATTGATTTCGGGATTCATTTCAGACGATTTGTGAAAAATGAATGAACACAGATATCGGGGGCTGAACTTTTCGGTTTTGAAAAATGAGAGCATATTTGGATACACTTTTAAAACGTTTTAAAATGCTTTACAAGTTTTTGAAAAGGATTTAAAAACGTTTTAAAACATTTTAAACCTTTTTTAAAATATTGTAAAATCTTTCTAAAAACATTTTTAAACCGTTTTAAAACACTTTTAAAACATTTTAAAATGCTTTACAAGTTTTTAAAAAGAATTTAAAAACATTTTAAAACATTTTAAAACATTTTAAAAGTGTTTTGAAACATTTTAAAATAAATTTAAAACATTTTAGAAGTGTTTTGAAACATTTTAAAATAAATCTTAAAAGCATTTCAAAATATTTTAAAAGCGTTTCAGAATATCTTAAAAGTTTCTTGAAATATCTTGATAGTGTTTTACAATATTTTGAAATGTTATAAAAATCCTTTAAAACATTTTACAACTCTTTTAAAATAGTTTAAAAGAGTTTCATAATGTCTTAAAAACATTTTTAACGTGTTTAAAATCATGTTATAGCATTGTAAAAAGTGTTTTATAATGTTTTTAAAAATATTATTTTTTACGATTTTATTAAAAAGATTTACTAAAAATGATTAAACGCTTTAAATATTTGATTTAAACATATTAATAAGCGTTTGACAATATTTTGAAATATTTTGAAATTTATAAAAATATTTTAAAACATTTTACAAATTTTTAAAAATATTTTAAAAGAGTTTTATGATGTCTTCAAAACATTTTAAAAGCACATTATAACATTTTAAAAAGTATTATATAATGTTTCTAAAAACGTTTTTTTACGATTTTATTAAATGTGTTTATTTTAAAACACTTTTAATATAAAATTTAAAATATTTTAGAAGTGTTTTGAAACATTTAAAAATAAATTTAAAACATTTTAAAAGCGTTTCAAAATATTTTACAAGTGTTTTAAAATATCTTGGAAGCGTTTTTTACAACATTTTGAAATTTTTTTGAATGATTTTGAAATATTTTGAAATGTTATAAAAATCATTTAAAACATTTTACAAATTTATAAAAATATTTTAAACGAGTTTTATAATGTCTTAAAAACATTTTAAATGTGTTTAAAAGCACGTTATAACATTTTAAAAAGTGTTTTATAATGTTTTTAAAAACGTTTTTTTTTGTGATTTTATCAAAAATGATTAAACGCTTTAAATATTTGATTTAAGCATATTAATAGGAATTTAGAATATTTTATAAAAGCTTTAAACCATTTTTAAAACCTTTATAAAAATTATTAAAAGTTTATAATGTCAACTTTATTAGTTTAACTTTTATTAAATGTTATTTATAAACATTTTTAAAAATGAAATAAATGTTTTTAAATATTTTAAAAGAATTTTATAAGTGTTTTGAAATATTTTTAAAACATTGTAAAAGCTTTCTAAAAACATTTTTAAACCATTTTAAAATGCTTTACGGGTTCTTCAAGAGGTTCTGAAAACGTTTTAAAACATTTTAAAAGTGTTTTGAAACATTTTAAAATAAATTTAAAATGTTTTAGAAGTGTTTTGAAACATTTTAAAATAAATTTTAAAAGCGTTTCAAAATATTTTAGAAGCGTTTCAAAATATTTTACAAGTGTTTCAAAATATTTTACAAGTGTTTTAAAATATCTTGGAAGTGTTTTACAATATTTTGAATTGCTATAAAAATCCTTAAAAACATTTTACAAAATTCTTAAAATATTTTAAACAAGTTTTATAATGTCCTAGATGTCCTGTTAGAAATACATATAGAATAATGTTTATGACTTAACGCTATAACAGGTTTAAAGTTTTTTATAATGTTTTTAAAACAATTTTTTTTTACGATTTCATTAAAAACATTTACTAAAAATGATTCATACTTTAAATATTTGATTTAAACATATTAGCAAAATTTGTGAATATTTTATAAAATCTTGAACCATTTATAAAATTATTGAATGTCGGTTATAAACAGCGATAAGCGTTTTACAATATTTTGAAATATTTTAAAATATTTTTAAATATTGAAAAATCCTTTAAAATATTTTACAAAGAAGTTTTTAAAATATTTTAAAGAGCTTGTAATTCTGAACGTTTAACGTGAATAGTTTGTTAAAGGAATATTGTGAGGCTAAACTTTTCGGTTTCGATATCCGAGAGCATATTTGGATATCCATTTTGGAGATGCAAGCGTGGCCCCAGATGCACAAAGTGACGAATTGAGTTCGGACCTCATTTCGGATGATCTGCGAAAAACGAACGGATGCGAATATCGAGGGCTAAACTTTTCGGTTTAAAAATTCGAGAGCATATTTGGATACCCATTTTGGAGATGCAAGCGTGGCCCCACATGCACAAAGTGATGAATTGATTTAGGGACTCATTTCGAACGATCCATAAAAAATGAATAGACGCAGATATCGGGGTTGAAATTTTCATTTTTGAAATTAGAGAGCATATTTGGATACCGCTTTTGGAGATGCAAGTGTGCCCCCGCATGAACAAAGTGACGAATTGATTTTGGGACTCATTTTGGACGATCTTTGAAAACTTAACGAAAGCGGATATTGGGGGTTGAACTTTTCAGTTTTGAAATTCGAGAGCATATTTGGATACCCATTTTGGAGATGCAACCGTGGCCCCAGATGAAAAAATTGACGAATTGACTTCGGGACTCAATTCAGACGATCCGTGAAAAATTAAAAGACGTGGATATCGGGGGCTGAACTTTTCGGTTTTGAAATCTGAGAGCATATTTGGATACCCATTTTGGAGATGCAAGCGTGGCCCCGCATGCACAAAGTGACAAATCGATTTTGCGACTCATTTCGGATGGTTCGTGAAAAAGAACAGACGTGGAAGATGGGGCTAAACTTTTCTGTTTTGATATCCGAGAGCATATTTGGATACCCATTTTGGAGATGCAAGTGCGGCCCCAGATGCACAAAGTGACGAATTGAGTTCGGACCTCATTTCAGATGATCCGTGAAAAACAAACGCACGCCAATATCGAGGTCTAAACTTTTCGGTTTTAAAATCCGAGAGCATATTTGGATACCCATTTTGGAGATGCTAGTGTGCCTCGCAAAGAAAGAATGACGAATTGATTTCGGGATTCATTTTGGATGATCCTTGAAAATGTACAAATGCTATTTGGGGGTTAAAATTTTCATGAATTGAGAGCATATCTCGATACCCATTTGAGATATGTTGGCCCCGTATGCACAAAGTGTCGAATTTATTTCTCGGATCGATTTTAATGATCCCTGAAAAAAACGACATAATTGATTGTGGGGTTGAACTTTTTGGTTTTGAAATCCGAGAGCATATTTGATACCCATTTCTAGAGATGTAAGTGTGGCCCCTCATGCACAGTGACAAACCGATTTCGTGACTCATTTCGCATGATCCGTGAAAAACAGGCTGAAATTTTCGATTTTGAAATATGAGAGCATATTTGGATACCCATTTTGGAGATGAAAGCGTGGCCTCGGATGCACAAAGTGACAAATTGAGTTTGGGCCTCATTTTGGACGATCCGTGAAAAATGAATGGACGCGAATATCGGGGGCTAAACTTTTCGGTTTTGAAATCTGAGAGCATATTTGGATACCCATTTTGGAGATGCAAGCGTGGCCCCAGATGAAAAAAGTGACGAATTGACTTCGGGACTCAATTCAGACGATCCGTGAAAAATTAAAAGACGTGGATATCGGGGGCTGAACTTTTCGGTTTTGAAATCTGAGAGCATATTCGGATACCCATTTTGGAGATGCAAGCGTGGCCCCGCATGCACAAAGTGACAAATTATCAGTCTCATTTCTGATGCGTTCGTGAAAAGAATAAGTGGAAGATAGGGCTAAACTTTTCAGCTTTGACATCCAGATGCTATTTGATACCCTTTTGAGATGCAAGTGCGCCCCGTATTTACTGTGCTGATTTAATCGATTTAGGGATTCATTTAAGACGATTTGTGAAAAATGAATGAACACAGATATCGAGGGCTAAACTTTTCGGTTTTGAAATCTGAGAGCATATTTGGATACCCATTTTGGAGATGCAAGCATGGCCCCAGATGAACAAAGTGACGAATTGACTTCTGGACTCAATTCAGATGATCCGTGAAAAATGAAAAGACGTGGATATCGGGGGCTGAACTTTTCGGTTGTGAAATCTGAGAGCATAATTGGATAGCCATTTTGGAGATGCAAGTGTGGCCCCATATGCACATAGTGACAAATCGATTTCGCGACTCATTTCGGATGATCCGTGAAAAACGAATAGACGCAGATAACGGGGGCTGAAATTTTCGATTTTGAAATATGAGAGCATATTTGGATACCCATTTTGGAGATGAAAGCGTGGCTCGGATGCACAAAGTGACAAATTGATTTTGGGCATCATTTTGGATGATCCGTGAAAAACGAACAAACGCGAATATCGGGGGCTAAACTTTTCGGTTTTGAAATCTGAGAGCATATTTGGATACCCATTTATGAGATGCAAGCGTGGCCCCAGATGAAAAAAGTGACGAATTGACTTCGGGACTCAATTCAGACGATCCGTGAAAAATGAAAAGACGTGGATATCGGGGGTCAACTTTCTGCTTTGAAACTGAGAGCATATTTGAGTTACCCATTCGAGATGCAAGCGTGGCCCCGTACGACAAAGTGACAACCGATTTCCCGGACTCATTTCGATGGTTCGCAAAAAGATCGTACGTGGAAGATGGGGCTAAAATTTTCTTTTGATATCCGAGAGAATATTTGGATACCCATTTTGGAGATGCAAGTGCGACCCCAGATGCACAAAGTGACGAATTGAGTTCGGACCTCATTTCGGATGATCCGTGAAAAAAAAACGCACGCGAATATCGAGGTCTAAACTTTTCGGTTTTAAAATCCGAGAGCATATTTGGATACCTATTTTGGAGATGCAAGTGTGGCCCCGGATGCACAAAGTGACGAATTGATTTCGGAATTCATTTCAGACGATTTGTGAAAAATGAATGAACACAGATATCGGGGGCTGAACTTTTCGGTTTTGAAATCTGAGAGCATATTTGGATACACTTTTAAAACGTTTTAAAATGCTTTACAAGTTTTTGAAAAGGATTTTAAAACGTTTTAAAACATTTTAAACCTTTTTTAAAATATTGTAAAAGCTTTCTAAAAACATTTTAAACCGTTTTAAAACACTTTTAAAACGTTTTAAAATGCTTTACAAGTTTTTTAAAAGGATTTAAAAACGTTTTAAAACATTTTAAAAGTGTTTTGAAACATTTTAAAATAAATTTAAAACATTTTAGAGGTGTTTTGAAACATTTTAAAATAAATCTTAAAAGCATTTCAAAATATTTTAAAAGCGTTTCAGAATATCTTAAAAGTGTCTTGAAATATCTTGATAGTGTTTTACAATATTTTGAAATGTTATAAAAATCCTTTAAAACATTTTACAACTTTTTAAAAATATTTTAAAAGAGTTTCATAATGTCTTAAAAACATTTTTAATGTGTTTAAAATCATGTTATAGCATTTTAAAAAGTGTTTTATAATGTTTTTAAAAATATTATTTTTTACGATTTTATTAAAAAGATTTACTAAAAATGATTAAACGCTTAAAATATTTGATTTAAACATATTAATAAGAATTTGGAATATTTTATAAAAGGTTTAAACCATTTTTAAAACATTTATAAAAATTATTGAACGTCAGCTTTTTAAGCTTAACTTTATGAAATATTTTGAAATGTTATAAAAATCCTCTAAAATATTTCACAAATTTTTTAAAAATATTTCAAAAGAGTTTTATGATGTGTTAAAAACATTTTAAACGTGTTTAAAAGCACATTATAACATTTTAAAAAGGGTTTTATAATATTTTTAAAAACGTTTCTTTTTTTACGATTTTATAAAAAACATTTAATAAAAAGATTAAACGATTTAAATATTTGATTTAAACATATTAATAAGAATTTAGAATATTTTATAAGAGATTTAAACCATTTATGAAACATTTATAAAAATTATTGCATGTTTATAATGTTAGCTTTATAAGCTTAACTTTTATTAAATTTTATTTAAAAACGTTTTTTAAACCTAAATAAATGCTTTCAAATATTTTAAATGTGTTTTGAAATGTTTTTCTAACATTGTAAAAGCATTCTGAAAACATTTAAAAACCATTTTAAAACACTTTTAAAACATTTTAAAATGTTTTACAAGTTTTTAAAAAGCATTTAAATATGTTTTAAAACATTTTAAAAGTGTTTTGAAACATTTTAAAAGGGTTTCAAAATATTTAAAAGTGTTCAAAAATATCTTAAGCGTTTGACAATATTTTGAAATATTTTGAAATTTATAAAAATATTTTAAAACATTTTACAAATTTTTAAAAATATTTTAAAAGAGTTTTATGATGTCTTCAAAACATTTTTAAAGCACATTATAACATTTTAAAAAGTGTTGTATAATGTTTCTAAAAACTTTTTTTTACGATTTTATTAAATGTGTTTATTTTAAAACACTTTTAATATAAAATTTAAAATATTTTAGAAGTGTTTTGAAACATTTAAAAATAAATTTAAAACATTTTAAAAGCGTTTCAAAATATTTACAAGTGTTTTAAAATATCTTGGAAGCGTTTTTTACAACATTTTGAAATTTTTTGAATGATTTTGAAATATTTTGAAATGTTATAAAAATCATTTAAAACATTTTACAAATTCATAAAAATATTTTAAACGAGTTTTATAATGTCTTAAAAACATTTTAAATGTGTTTAAAAGCACGTTATAACATTTTAAAAAGTGTTTTATAATGTTTTTAAAAACGTTTTTGTTTTTGCGATTTTATCAAAAATGATTAAAGGCTTTAAATATTTTATTTAAGCATATTAATAAGAATTTAGAATATTTTATAAAATCTTTAAACCATTTTTAAAACCTTTATAAAAATTATTAAAAGTTTATAATGTCAACTTTATTAGTTTAACTTTTATTAAATGTTATTTATAAACATTTTTAAAAATGAAATAAATGTTTTTAAATATTTTGAAAGAATTTTAAAAGTGTTTTGAAATATTTTTAAAATATTGTAAAAGCTTTCTAAAAACATTTTTAAACCATTTTAAAACACTTTTAAAACATTTTAAAATGCTTTACGAGTTCTTCAAGAGGTTCTGAAAACGTTTTAAAACATTTTAAAAGTGTTTTGAAACATTTTAAAATAAATTTAAAATGTTTTAGAAGTGTTTTGAAACATTTTAAAATAAATTTTAAAAGCGTTTCAAAATATTTTAGAAGCGTTTCAAAATATTTTAGAAGTGTTTCAAAATATTTTAGAAGTGTTTTAAAATATCTTGGAAGTGTTTTACAATATTTTGAAATGTTATATAAATCCTTAAAAACATTTTACAAAATTTTTAAAATATTTTAAACGAGTTTTATAATGTGTTAAATACATTTAAATGTGTTTAAAAGCACGCTATAACAGTTTAAAAAGTTTTTTATAATGTTTTTAAAACAATTTTTTTACGATTTCATTAAAGACATTTACTAAAAATGATTAAACACTTTAAATATTTGATTTAAACATATTAATAAAAATTTAGAATATTTTATAAAATCTTCAAACCATTTATAAAAATTATTGAATGTCAGATTTATAAACGTATAGTTCGTTAAAGAAAAGACGCAAAGTTAAACTTTTGTACATGTCTCGAGACATATTTGATATCCATTTTGAGATGGCGTGCCTCCCCAGATAAATAAAGGAGAGGATTAATTGAGTTCAAAATTCATTTGGATGATCTCAGGAAAATAAATCTAACGGATGAATATTTATATTAAACTTTTTCATGAAATTCGAGAGCATATTTGGATACCCATTTTGGAGATGCAAGCGTGGCCCCACATGCACAAAGTGATGAATTGATTTATGGACTCATTTCGAACGATCCATAAAAAATGAATAGACGCAGATATCGGGGTTGAAATTTTCATTTTTGAAATTCGAGAGCATATTTGGATACCACTTTTGGAGATGCAAGTGTGCCCCCGCATGAACAAAGTGACGAATTGATTTTGGGACTCATTTCGGACGATCTTTGAAAACTGAACGAAAGCGGATATTGGGGGTTGAACTTTTCAGTTTTGAAATTCGAGAGCATATTTGGATACCCATTTTGGAGATGCAAGCGTGGCCCCGCATGCACAAAGTGATGAATTTATTTCGGGATTGATTTCGGACTATCCGTGAAAAATGAACAGACGTGGATATCGGGGGCAGAACTTTTCAGTTTTGAAATCCGAGAGCATATTTGGATACACATTTTGGAGATGCAAGCGTTTTCCCACATGCACAAAGTGACAAATTGATTTCAGGACTCATTTCGGATGATCCGTGAAAAACGAACATACGTGGATATCGGGGGCTAAACTTTTCAGTTTTGAAATCCGAGAGCATATTTGGATAACCATTTTGGAGATGCAAGCGTGGCCCCTCATGCACAAAGTGACGAATTGATTTAGGGACTCATTTTGGATGATCCGTAAAAAACGAACGGACGCGGATGTCGGGGGCTAAAATTTTCGTTTTTGAAATCCGAGAGTATATTTGGATACCCATTTTGGAGATGCAAGTGTGCCCCCGCAGGAAAAGAATGACGAATTGATTTCAGAATTCATTTTGGATGATCCTTGAAAAATGTACAAATGCGGATATTGGGGGTTGAAATTTTCGGTTTTTAAATTCGAGAGCATATCTGGATACCCATTTTGGAGATGAAAGCGTGGCCCCGCATGCACAAAGTGAAAAATTTATTTCGGGACTGATTTCAGACGATCCGTGAAAAACGAACGGACGCGGATATCAGGGGTTGAACTTTTTGGTTTTGAAATCCGAGAGCATATTTGGATACCCATTTTGAGATGCAAGTGTGGCCCCTCATGCACAAAGTGACAAATTGATTTCGCGACCCATTTCTGATGATCCGTGAAAAACGAATAGACGCAGATAACGGGGGCTGAAATTTTCGATTTTGAAATATGAGAGCATATTTGGATACCCATTTTGGAGATGAAAGCGTGGCCTCGGATGCACAAAGCGACAAATTGATTTTGGGCATCATTTTGGATGATCCGTGAAAAACGAACAAACGCGAATATCGGGGGCTAAACTTTTCGGTTTTGAAATCTGAGAGCATATTTGGATACCCATTTTGGAGATGCAAGCGTGGCCCCATATGAAAAAAGTGACGAATTGACTTCGGGACTCAATTCAGACGATCCGTGAAAAATTAAAAGACGTGGATATCGGGGGCTGAACTTTTCGGTTTTGAAATCTGAGAGCATATTTGGATACCCATTTTGAGATGTAGAAGTGTGGCCCCGCATGCACATAGTGTGACAAATCGACACTCATTTCGGATGATCCGTGAAAAACGAATAAACGCAGATATCGTGGGCTGAAATTTTCGATTTTGAAATATGAGAGCATATTTGGATACCCATTTTGGAGATGAAAGCGTGGCCTCAGATGCACAAAGTGACAAATTGATTTTGGGCATCATTTTTGATGATCCGTGAAAAACGAACAAACGCGAATATCGGGGGCTAAACTTTTCGGTTTTGAAATCTGAGAGCATATTTGGATACCCATTTTGGAGATAAGTTGCAATTCTGGGATGAAAAAGTGACGAATTGACTCCCCGGGACTCAATTCGTACGATCCGTGAAAAATTAAAAGACGTGGGATATCTGGGGCCGAACTTTTCGGTTTTGAAATCCGAGAGCATATTTGGATACCCATTTTGGAGATGCAAGCGTGGCCCCGCATGCACAAAGTGACAAATTGATTTCGGACTCATTTCTGACATGGTTCGTGAAAAGAAATGTATCGTGAAGATGGGGCTAAAATTTTCGGTTTTGATATCTGAGAGCATATTTGGATACCCATTTTGGAGATGCAAGTGTGGCCCCAGATGCACAAAGTGACGAATTGAGTTCGGACATCATTTCGGATGATCCGTGAAAAACAAACGCACACGAATATCGAGGTCTAAACTTTTCGGTTTTAAAATCCGAGAGCATATTTGGATACCTATTTTGGAGATGCAAGTGTGGCCCCGGATGCACAAAGTGACGACTTGATTTCGGGATTCATTTCAGACTATTTGTGAAAAATGAATGAACACAGATATCGATGATCAAACTTTTCGGTTGTGAAATCTGAGAGCATATTTCGATACCCATTTTGGAGATGCAAGCGTGGCCCCAGATGAAAAAAGTGACGAATTGACTTCGGGACTCAATTCAGACGATCCGTGAAAAATGAAAAGACGTGAGGCCGGGCCGAATTTTCTTTGCCAGAAGTCTCGTCTCTGGATTTGATACCCATTTTGAGATTTAAGTGTGGCCCCGCATGCACATAGTGACAAATCGATTTCGCGACTCATTTCGGAGCGACCCGTGAAAACCACGTACGCGCATAACAAAGGGGCTGAAGTTTTCGATTTTGAAATATGAGAGCATATTTGGATACCCATTTTGGAGATGAAAGCGTGGCCTCGGATGCACAAAGTGACAAATTGAGTTTGGGCCTCATTTTGGACGATCCGTGAAAACGAACGGACGCGAATATCGGGGGCTAAACTTTTCGGTTTTGAAATCTGAGAGCATATTTGGATACCCATTTTGGAGATGCAAGCGTGGCCCCAGATGAAAAAAGTGACGAATTGACTTCGAGACTCAATTCAGACGATCCGTGAAAAATTAAAAGACGTGGATATCGGGGGCTGAACTTTTCGGTTTTGAAATCTGAGAGCATATTTGGATACCCATTTTGGAGATGCAAGCGTGGCCCCGCATGCACAAAGTGACAAATTGATTTCGGGACTCATTTCGGATGGTTCGTGAAAAAAGAATAGACGTGGAAGATGGGGCTAAACTTTTCGATTTTGATATTCGAGAGCATATTTGGATACCCATTTTGGAGATGCAAGTGCGGCCCCAGATGCACAAAGTGACGAATTGAGTTCGGGATTCATTTCAGACGATTTGTGAAAAATGAATGAACACAGATATCGTGGGCTGAACTTTTCGGTTTTGAAATCTGAGAGCATATTTGGATACACTTTTAAAATGTTTTAAAATGCTTTACAAGTTTTTGAAAAGGATTTAAAAACGTTTTAAAACATTTTAAACCATTTTTAAAATATTGTAAAAGCTTTCTAAAAACATTTTTAAACCGTTTTAAAACACTTTTAAAACATTTTAAAATGCTTTACAAGTTCTTTAAAAGGATTTAAAAACGTTTTAAAACATTTTAAAAGTGTTTTGAAACATTTTAAAATAAATTTAAAACATTTTGGAAGTGTTTTGAAACATTTTAAAATAAATCTTTAAAGCATTTCAAAATATTTTAAAAGCGTTTCAGAATATCTTAAAAGTGTCTTGAAATATCTTGATAGTGTTTTACAATATTTTGAAATGTTATAAAAATCTTTTAAAACATTTTACAACTTTTTAAAAATATTTTAAAAGAGTTTCATAATGTCTTAAAAACATTTTTAACTTGTTTAAAATCATGTTATAGCATTTAAAAAAGTGTTTTATAATGTTTTTAAAAATATTATTTTTTACGATTTTATTAAAAAGATTTACTAAAAATGATTAAACGCTTTAAATATTTGATTTAAACATATTAATAAGAATTTGGAATATTTTTTAAAAGGTTTAAACCATTTTTAAAACATTTATAAAAATTATTGAATGTCAGCTTTATAAGCTTAACTTTATGAAATATTTTGAAATATTTTGAAATGTTATAAAAATCCTCTAAAATATTTTACAAATTTTTTAAAAATATTTTAAAAGAGTTTTATAATGTGTTAGAAACATTTTAAACGTGTTTAAAAGCACATTATAACATTTTAAAAAGGGTTTTATAATATTTTTAAAAACGTTTCTTTTTTTACGATTTTATTAAAAACATTTAATAAAAAGATTAAACGCTTTAAATATTTGATTTAAACATATTGAGAAGAATTTAGAATATTTTATAATAGATTTAAACCATTTATGAAACATTTATAAAAATTATTGCATGTTTATAATGTTAGCTTTATAAGCTTAACTTTTATTAAATTTTATTTAAAAACGTTTTTAAAACCTAAATAAATGCTTTCAAATATTTTAAAGGTGTTTTGAAATTTTTTTCTAACATTGTAAAAGCATTCTAAAAACATTTTAAAACACTTTTAAAACGTTTTAAAATGTTTTACAAGTTTTTAAAAAGGATTTAAATATGTTTTAAAACATTTTAAAAGTGTTTTGAAACATTTTAAAATAAATTTAAAACATTTTAAAAGTGTTTTGAAGCATTTTAAAAGTGTTTTGAAACATTTTAATATAAATTTAAAACATTTTAAAAGGGTTTCAAAATATTTAAAAGTGTTCAAAAATATCTTAAGCGTTTGACAATATTTTGAAATATTTTGAAATTTATAAAAATATTTTAAAACATTTTACAAATTTTTAAAAATATTTTAAAAGATTTTTATGGTGTCTTCAAAACATTTTAAAAGCACATTATAACATTTTAAAAAGTGTTGTATAATGTTTCTAAAAACTTTTTTTTACGATTTTATTAAATGTGTTTATTTTAAAACACTTTTAATATAAAATTTAAAATCTTTTAGAAGTGTTTTGAAACATTTAAACGTAGATAGTTCGTTAAAAAGGAATAGACGCAGGCTAAAATTTTCGGTTCTGATATCCGAGAGCATATTTGGATATTCATTTTGGAGATGCAAGCGTGGCCCCAGATGCACAAAGTGATGAATTGAGTTCGGACCTCATTTCGGATGATCTGTGAAAAACGAACGGATGTGAATATCGAGGGCTAAACTTTTCAATTTAAAAATTCGAGAGCATATTTGGATACCCATTTTGGAGATGCAAGCATGGCCTCGGATGCACAAAGTGACAAATTGAGTTTGGTCCTCATTTTGGACGATCCGTGAAAAACGAACAGACGCGAATATCGGGGGCTAAAATTTTCGGTTTTGAAATCTGAGAGCATATTTGGATACCCATTTTGGAGATGCAAGCGTGGCCCCAGATGAAAAAAGTGACTGACTGACTTCGGACTACACCCGTACGATCCGTGAAAAATTAAAAGACGTGGATATCTGTGGGGTCGAACTTTTCGGTTTGAACTGAGAGCATATTTGGATACCCATTGAGATGCAAGCGTGCAATCATATGCAACAACCGACAAATTGATTTCGGGACTCATTTCGTATGGTTCGTGGGAAAATCCAACCTGACATGAAGACGGGCTAAACTTTTCGTTTTATATCCATATTTGGATACCCATTTTGGAGATGCAAGTGCGGCCCCAGATGCACAAAGTGACGAATTGAGTTCTGACCTCATTTCGGATGATCCGTGAAAAACAAACGCACGCGAATATCGAGGTCTAAACTTTTCGGTTTTAAAATCCGAGAGCATATTTGGATACCTATTTTGGAGATGCAAGTGTGGCCCCGGATGCACAAAGTGACGAATTGATTTCGGGATTCATTTCAGACGATTTGTGAAAAACGAACAAACACAGATATCGGGGGCTAAAATTTTCGGTTTTGAAATCTGAGAGCATATTTGCATACCCATTTTGGAGATGCAAGCGTGGCCCCAGATGAACAAAGTGACGAATTGACTTCGGGACTCAATTTAGACGATCCGTGAAAAATGAAAAGACGATATTTCTCTATAACTTTCTTGCCAGAAATCCGAGAGCATATTTGGATACCCATTTTTGGAGATGTGCAAGGGCTCCCGCACGCACATAGTGACAAATCGATTTCGCGACCATTTCGATGATCCGTGAAAACGACACGCGTAGGGTCCGGGGCTAAAATTTTCTGACATTTTCAAAATATGAGAGCAGTATTGGATACCCATTTTGAGATGAAAGTGGCCTCGGATGCACAAAGTGACAAATTGAGTTTGGGCCTCATTTTGGACGATCCGTGAAAAACGAACGTACGCGAATATCGGGGGCTAAAATTTTCGGTTTTGAAATCTGAGAGCATATTTGGATACCCATTTTGGAGATGCAAGCGTGGCCCCAGATGAAAAAAGTGACGAATTGACTTCGGGACTCAATTCAGACGATCCGTGAAAAATTAAAAGACATGGATATCGGGGGCTGAAATTTTCGGTTTTGAAATCTGAGAGCATATTTGGATACCCATTTTGGAGATGCAAGCGTGGCCCCGCATGCACAAAGTGACAAATTGATTTCGGGACTCATTTCGGATGGTTCGTGAAAAAAGAACATACGTGGAAGATGGGGCTAAACTTTTCGGTTTTGATATCCGAGAGCATATTTGGATACCCATTTTGGAGATGCAAGTGCGCCCCCAGATGCACAAAGGGACGAATTGAGTTCGGACCTCATTTCGGATGATCCGTGAAAAACAAAGGCACCCGAATATCGAGGTCTAAACTTTTCGGTTTTAAAATCCGAGAGCATATTTGGATATCTATTTTGGAGATGCAAGTGTGGCCCCTGATGCACAAAGTGACGAATTGATTTCGGGATTCATTTCAGACGATTTGTGAAAAATGAATGAACACAGATATCGGGGGCTGAACTTTTCGGTTTTGAAATCTGAGAGCATATTTGGATACCCATTTTGGAGATGCAAGCGTGGCCCCAGATGAACAAAGTGACGAATTGACTTCGGGACTCAATTCAGACGATCCGTGAAAAATAAAAAGACGTGGATATCGGGGGCTGAACTTTTCGGTTGTGAAATCTGAGAGCATATTTGGATACCCATTTTGGAGATGCAAGTGTGGCCCCGCATGCACATAGTGACAAATCGATTTCGCGACTCATTTCGGATGATCCGTGGAAAACGAATAGACGCAGATAACGGGGGCTGAAATTTTCGATTTTGAAATATGAGAGCATATTTGGATACCCATTTTGGAGATGAAAGCGTGGCCTCGGATGCACAAAGTGACAAATTGAGTTTGGGCCTCATTTTGGACGATCCGTGAAAAACGAACGGACGCGAATATCGGGGGCTAAACTTTTCGGTTTTGAAATCTAAGAGCATATTTGGATACCCATTTTGGAGATGCAAGCGTGGCCTGAGATGAAAAAAGTGACAGATTGACTTCGGGACTCAATTCAGACGATCCGTGAAAAATTAAAAGACGTGGATATCGGGGGCTGAACTTTTCGGTTTTCAAATCTGAGAGCATATTTGGATACCCATTTTGGAGATGCAAGCGTGGCGCCGCATGCACAAAGTGACAAATTGATTTCGGGACTCATTTCGGATGGTTCGTGGAAAAAGAACAGACGTGGAAGATGGGACTAAACTTTTCGGTTTTGATATCCGAGAGAATATTTGGATACCCATTTTGGAGATGCAAGTGCGGACCCAGATGCACAAAGTGATGAATTGAGTTCGGACCTCATTTCGGATGATCCGTGAAAAACAAACGCACGCGAATATCGAGGTCTAAACTTTTCGGTTTTAAAATCCGAGAGCATATTTGGATACCTATTTTGGAGATGCAAGTGTGGCCCCGGATGCACAAAGTGACGAATTGATTTCTGGATTCATTTCAGACGATTTGTGAAAAATGAATGAACACAGATATCGGGGGCTGAACTTTTCGGTTTTGAAATCTGAGAGCATATTTGGATACACTTTTAAAACGTTTTAAAATGCCTTACAAGTTTTTGAAAAGGATTTAAAAACGTTTTAAAACATTTTAAACCTTTTTTAAAATATTGTAAAAGCTTTCTAAAAACATTTTTAAACCATTTTAAAACACTTTTAAAACGTTTTAAAATGCTTTACAAGTTTTTAAAAAGGATTTAAAAACGTTTTAAAACATTTTAAAAGTGTTTTGAAACATTTTAAAATAAATTTAAAACATTTTAGAAGTGTTTTGAAACATTTTAAAATAAATCTTTAAAGCATTTCAAAATATTTTAAAAGCGTTTCAGAATATCTTAAAAGTGTCTTGAAATATCTTGATAGTGTTTTACAATATTTTGAAATGTTATAAAAACCCTTTAAAACATTTTACAACTTTTTAAAAATATTTTAAAAGAGTTTCATAATGTCTTAAAAACATTTTTAACGTGTTTAAAATCATGTTATAGCATTTTAAAAAGTGTTTTATAATGTTTTTAAAAATATTATTTTTTACTATTTTATTAAAAAGATTTACTAAAAATGATTAAACGCTTTAAATATTTGATTTAAACATATTAATAAGAATTTGGAATATTTTATAAAAGGTTTAAACCATTTTTAAGACATTTATAAAAATTATTGAATGTTAGCTTTATAAGCTTAACTTTATGAAATATTTTGAAATATTTTGAAATGTTATAAAAATCCTCTAAAATATTTCACAATTTTTTTAAAAATATTTTAAAAGAGTTTTATGATGTGTTAGAAACATTTTAAACGTGTTTAAAAGCACATTATAACATTTTAAAAAGGGTTTTATAATATTTTTAAAAACGTTTCTTTTTTTTACGATTTTATTAAAAACATTTAATAAAAGGATTAAACGCTTTAAATATTTGATTTAAACATATTGAGAAGAATTTAGAATATTTTATAACAGATTTAAACCATTTATGAAACATTTATAATGTTTATAATGTTAGCTTTATAAGCTTAACTTTTATTAAATTTTATTTAAAAACGATTTTAAAACCTAAATAAATGCTTTCAAATATTTAAAATGTGTTTTGAAATGTTTTTCTAACATTGTAAAAGCATTCTGAAAACATTTAAAAACCATTTTAAAACACTTTTAAAACGTTTTAAAATGTTTAAGTGTTTATATGGTAATTAATATGTTAAAACATTTAAAGTGTTTTGAAATACTTAAAATAATGAAAACATTTAAAAGTGTTTAAGCATTTTAAAGTATTAAACATTTTAAAATAAATTTAAAACATTTTAAAAGGTTTTCAAAATATTTTAAAAGTGTCTAAAATATCTAAGCGCTTAGATAATATTTAAATATTTTGAAATTTATAAAAATATTTTAAAACATCTTACAAATTTTTAAAAATATTTTAAAAGAGCTTTATGATGTCTTCAAAACATTTTAAAAGCACATTATAACATTTTAAAAAGTGTTGTATAATGTTTCTAAAAACTTTTTTTTACGATTTTATTAAATGTGTTTATTTTAAAACATTTTTAATATAAATTTAAAATATTTTAGAAGTGTTTTGAAACATTTAAAAATAAATTTAAAACATTTTAAAAGCGTTTCAAAATATTTTACAAGTGTTTTAAAATATCTTGGAAGCGTTTTTTACAACATTTTGAAATTTTTTGAATGATTTTGAAATATTTTGAAATGTTATAAAATCATTTAAAACATTTTACAAATTTATAAAAATATTTTAAACGAGTTTTATAATGTCTTAAAAACATTTTAAATGTGTTTAAAAGCACGTTACAACATTTTAAAAAGTGTTTTATAATGTTTTTAAAAATTTTTTTTTGCGATTTTATCAAAAATGATTAAACGCTTTAAATATTTTATTTAAGCATATTAATAAGAATTTAGAATATTTTATAAAAGCTTTAAACCATTTTTAAAACCTTTATAAAAATTATTAAAAGTTTATAATGTCAACTTTATTAGTTTAACTTTTATTAAATGTTATTTATAAACATTTTTAAAAATGAAATAAATGTTTTTAAATATTTTAAAAGAATTTTAAAAGTGTTTTGAAATGTTTTTAAAACATTGTAAAAGCTTTCTAAAAACATTTTTAAACCATTTTAAAACACTTTCAAAACATTTTAAAATGCTTTACGAGTTCTTCAAGAGGTTCTGAAAACATTTTAAAAGTGTTTTGAAACATTTTAAAATAAATTTAAAACGTTTTAGAAGTGCTTTGAAACATTTTAAAATAAATTTTAAAAGCGTTTCAAAATATTTTAGAAGCGTTTCAAAATATTTTAGAAGTGTTTCAAAATATTTTACAAGTGTTTTAAAATATCTTGGAAGTGTTTTACAATATTTTGAAATGTTTTAAAAATCCTTAAAAACATTTAACAAAATTCTTTAAATATTTTAAACGAGTTTTATAATGTGTTAAATACATTTAAATGTGTTTAAAAGCACGCTATAACAGTTTAAAAAGTTTTTTATAATGTTTTTAAAACAATTTTTTTTACTATTTCATTAAAAACATTTACTAAAAATGATTAAACACTTTAAATATTTGATTTAAACATATTAATAAAAATTTAGAATATTTTATAAAATCTTCAAACCATTTATAAAAATTATTGAACGTCAGATTTATAAACGTAGATAGTTTGTTAAAAAGGAATAGACGCAGGCTAAACTTTTCGGTTTTGATGTCCGAGAGCATATTTGGATATCCATTTTGAAGATGCAAGTGTGGCCCCAGATCCACAAAGTGACGAATTGAGTTCGGACCTCATTTTGGATGATCTGTGAAAAACGAACGGATGTGAATATCGAGGGCTAAACTTTTCGATTTAAAAATTCGAGAGCATATTTGGATACCCATTTTGGAGATGCAAGCGTGGCCCCACATGCACAAAGTGATGAATTGATTTATGGACTCATTTCGAACGATCCATAAAAAACGAATAGACGCAGATATCGGGGTTGAAATTTTCATTTTTGAAATTCGAGAGCATATTTGGATACCACTTTTGGAGATGCAAGTGTGCCCCCGCATGAACAAAGTGACGAATTGATTTTGGGACTCATTTCGGACGATCTTTGAAAACTGAACGACAGCGGATATTGGGGGTTGAACTTTTCAGTTTTGAAATTCGAGAGCATATTTGGATACCCATTTTGGAGATGCAAGCGTGGCCCCGCATGCACAAAGTGATGAATTTATTTCGGGACTGATTTCGGACTATCCGTGAAAAATGAACAGACGTGGATATCGGGGGCAGAACTTTTCGGTTTTGAAATCCGAGAACATATTTGGATACACATTTTGGAGATGCGTGCGTTTCCCCACATGCACAAAGTGACAAATTGATTTCAGGACTCATTTCGGACGATACGTGAACAACGAACATACGTGGATATCGGGGGCTAAACTTTTCAGTTTTGAAATCCGGGAAACATGTTGGTTAACCATTTTGGAGGGTCGCGTGGCCTCACATACCTGAGGTAACTTAACGGTTGGACTCATTTGGATGATCAACAAAAACGAACGGACGCGGATATCGGGGGCTGAACTTTTCGGTTTTGAAATCTGAGAGCATATTTGGATACCCATTTTGGAGATGCAAGTGTGCTTGTGGGAAAGATAATGATTGATTTCAGGATTCATTTTGGATGATCCTTGAAAAATGTACAAATGCGGATATTGGGGGTTGAAATTTTCGGTTTTTAAATTCTAGAGCATATCTGGATACCCATTTTGGAGATGAAAGCGTGGCCCTGCATGTGCAAAGTGACAAACTTATTTCGAGACTGATTTCAGACGATCCGTGAAAAACGAACGGACACGGATATCAGGGGTTGAACTTTTTGGTTTTGAAATCTGAGAGCATATTTGGATACCCATTTTCGAGATGCAAGTGTGGCCCCTCATGCACAAAGTGACAAATTGATTTCGCGACTCATTTCGGTTGATCCGTGAAAAATGAATAGACGCAGATAACGGGGGCTGAAATTTTCGATTTTGAAATATGAGAGCATATTTGGATACCCATTTTGGAGATGAAAGCGTGGCCTCGGATGCACAAAGTGACAAATTGATTTTGGGCATCATTTTGGATGATCCGTGAAAAACGAACAAACGTGAATATCGGGGGCTAAACTTTTCGGTTTTGAAATCTGAGAGCATATTTGGATACCCATTTTGGAGATGCAAGCATGGCCCCAGATGAACAAAGTGACGAATTGACTTCGGGACTCAATTCAGACGATCCGTGAAAAATGAAAAGACGTGGATATCGGGGGCTGAACTTTTCGGTTGTGAAATCTGAGAGCATATTTGGATACCCATTTTGGAGATGCAAGTGTGGCCCCGCATGCACATAGTGACAAATCGATTTCGTGACTCATTTCGGATGATCCGTGAAAAACGAATAGACGCAGATAACGGGGGCTGAAATTTTCGATTTTGAAATATGAGAGCATATTTGGATACCCATTTTGGAGATGAAAGCGTGGCCTCGGATGCACACAGTGACAAATTGAGTTTGGGCCTCATTTTGGATGATCCGTGAAAAACGAACGGACGCGAATATCGGGGGCTAAACTTTTCGGTTTTGAAATCTGAGAGCATATTTGGATACCCATTTTGGAGATGCAAGCGTGGCCCAGATGAAAAAAGTGACGAATTGACTTCGGGACTCAATTCAGACGATCCGTGAAAAATTAAAAGACGTGGATATCGGGGGCTGAACTTTTCGGTTTTGAAATCTGAGAGCATATTTGGATACCCATTTTGGAGATGCAAGCGTGGCCCCGCATGCACAAAGTGAAAAATTGATTTCGGGACTCATTTCGGATGGTTCGTGAAAAAAGAACAGACGTGGAAGATGGGGCTAAACTTTTCGGTTTTGATATCCGAGAGCATATTTGGATACCCATTTTGGAGATGCAAGTGCGGCCCCAGATGCAAAAAGTGACGAATTGAGTTCAGACCTCATTTCGGATGATCTGTGAAAAACAAACGCACGCGAATATCGGGGTCTAATTTTTTCGGTTTTAAAATCCGAGAGCATATTTGGATACCCATTTTGGAGATGCAAGTGTGGCCCCGGATGCACGAAGTGACGAATTGATTTCGGGATTCATTTCAGACGATTTGTGAAAAATGAATGAACACAGATATCGGGGGCTGAACTTTTCGGTTTTGAAATCTGAGAGCATATTTGGATACACTTTTAAAACGTCTTAAAATTCTTTACAAGTTTTTGAAAAGGATTTAAAAGCGTTTTAAAACATTTTAAACCTTTTTTAAAATATTGTAAAAGCTTTGTAAAAACATTTTTAAATCATTTTAAAACACTTTTAAAACGTTTTAAAAATCTTTACAAGTTTTTTAAAAGGATTTAAAAACGTTTTAAAACATTTTAAAAGTGTTTTGAAACATTTTAAAATATATTTAAAACATTTTAGAAGTGTTTTGAAACATTTTAAAATAAATCTTAAAAGATTTTCAAAATATTTTAAAAGTGTTTCAGAATATCTTAAAAGTGTCTTGAAATATCTTGATAATGTTTTACATTATTTTGAAATGTTATAAAAATCCTTTAAAACATTTTACAACTTTTTTAAAATATTTTAAAAGAGTTTCATAATGTCTTAAAAACATTTTTAACGATTTTTATAATGTCTTAAAAACATTTTAAATGTGTTTAAAAGCACGTTATAACATTTTAAAAAGTGTTTTATAATGTTTTTAAAAACGTTTTTTTTTGCGATTTTATCAAAAATGATTAAAGGCTTTAAATATTTAATTTAAGCATAGTAATAAGAATTTAGAATATTTTATAAAAGCTTTAAACCATTTATAAAACCTTTATAAAAATGATTAAATGTTTATAATGTCAACTTTATTAGTTTAACTTTTATTAAATGTTATTTATAAACATTTTTAAAAATGAAATAAATGTTTTTAAATATTTTAAGAGAATTTTAAAAGTGTTTTGAAATATTTTTAAAACATTGTAAAGCTTTCTAAAAACATTTTAAAACCATTTTAAAACACTTTTAAAACATTTTAAAATGCTTCACGAGTTCTTCAAGAGGTTCTGAAAACGTTTTAAAACATTTTAAAAGTGTTTTGAAACATTTTAAAATAAATTTAAAATGTTTTAGAAGTGTTTTGAAACATTTTAAAATAAATTTTAAAAGCGTTTCAAAATATTTTAGAAGCGTTTCAAAATATTTTAGAAGTGTTTCAAAATATTTAAAAGTGTTTTAAAATATCTTGGAAGTGTTTTACAATATTTTGAAATGTTATAAAAATCCTTAAAAACATTTTACAAAATTTTTAAAATATTTTAAACGAGTTTTATAATGTGTTAAATACATTTAAATGTGTTTAAAAGCACGCTATAACAGTTTTAAAAGTTTTTTATAATGTTTTTAAAACAATTTTTTTTTACGATTTCATTAAAAACATTTACTAAAAATGATTAAACACTTTAAATATTTGATTTAAACATATTAATAAAAATTTAGAATATTTTATAAAATCTTCAAACCATTTATAAAAATTATTGAATGTCAGATTTATAAACGTAGATAGTTCGTTAAAAAGGAATAGATGCAGGCTAAACTTTTCGGTTTTGATGTCCGAGAGCATATTTCGATATCCATTTTGGAGATGCAAGTGTGGCCCCAGATGCACAAAGTGACGAATTGAGTTCGGACCTCATTTTGGATGATCTGTGAAAACGAACGGATGTGAATATCGAGGGCTAAACTTTTCGGTTTAAAAATTCGAGAGCATATTTGGATACCCATTTTGGAGATGCAAGCGTGGCCCCACATGCACAAAGTGATGAATTGATTTAGGGACTCATTTCAAACGATCCATAAAAAACGAATAGACGCAGATATCGGGGTTGAAATTTTCATTTTTGAAATTCGAGAGCATATTTGGATACCGCTTTTGGAGATGCAAGTGTGCCCCCGCATGAACAAAGTGACGAATTGATTTTGGGACTCATTTCGGACGATCTTTGAAAACTGAATGAAAGCGGATATTGGGGGTTGAACTTTTTAGTTTTGAAATTCGAGAGCATATTTGGATACCCATTTTGGAGATGCAAGCGTGGCCTCAGATGCACAATGTGACAAATTGATTTTGGGCATCATTTTGGATGGTCCGTGAAAAACGAACAAACGCGAATATCGGGGGCTAAACTTTTCGGTTTTGAAATCTGAAAGCATATTTGGATACCCATTTTGGAGATGCAAGCGTGGCCCCAGATGAAAAAAGTGACGAATTGAATTCGGGACTTAATTCAGACGATCCGTGAAAAATGAAAAGACGTGGATATCGGGGGCTGAACTTTTCGGTTGTGAAATCTGAGAGCATATTTGGATACCCATTTTGGAGATGCAAGTGTGGCCCCGCATACACATAGTGACAAAACGATTTCGCGACTCATTTCGGATGATCCGTGAAAAACGAATAGACGCAGATAACGGGGACTGAAATTTTCGATTTTGAAATATGAGAGCATATTTGGATACCCATTTTGGAGATGAAAGCGTGGCCTCGGATGCACAAAGTGACAAATTGAGTTTGGACCTCATTTTGGACGATCCGTGAAAAACGAACGGACGCGAATATCGGGGGCTAAACTTTTAGGTTTTGAAATCTGAGAGCATATTTGGATACCCATTTTGGAGATACAAGCGTGGCCCTAGATGAAAAAAGTGATGAATTGACATCGGGACTCAATTCAGACGATCCGTGAAAAATTAAAAGACGTGGATATCGGGGGCTGAACTTTTCGGTTTTGAAATCTGAGAGCATATTTGGATACCCATTTTGGAGATGCAAGCATGGCCCCGCATGCACAAAGTGACAAATTGATTTCGGGACTCGTTTCAGATGGTTCGTGAAAAAAGAACAGACGTGGAAGATGGCGCTAAAATTTTCGGTTTTGATATCCGAGAGCATATTTGTATACCCATTTTGGAGATGCAAGTGCGGCCCCAGATGCACAAAGTGACGAATTGAGTTCAGACCTCATTTCGGATAATCTGTGAAAAACAAACGCACACGAATATCGAGGTCTAAATTTTTCGGTTTTAAAATCCGAGAGCATATTTGGATACCCATTTTGGAGATGCAAGTGTGGCCCCGGATGCACAAAGTGACGAATTGATTTCGGGATTCATTTCAGACGATTTGTGAAAAATGAATGAACACAGATATCGGGGGCTGAACTTTTCGGTTTTGAAATCTGAGAGCATATTTGGATACACATTTAAAACGTTTTAAAATTCTTTACAAGTTTTTGAAAAGGATTTAAAAGCGTTTTAAAACATTTTAAACCTTTTTTAAAATATTGTAAAAGCTTTCTAAAAACATTTTTAAATCATTTTAAAACACTTTAAAAGCGTTTTAAAAATATTTACAAGTTTTTTAAAAGGATTTAAAAACGTTTTAAAACATTTTAAAAGTGTTTTGAAACATTTTAAAATATATTTAAAACATTTTTGAAGTGTTTTGAAACATTTTAAAATAAATCTTAAAAACGTTTCAAAATATTTTGAAAGCGTTTCAGAATATCTTAAAAGTGTCTTGAAATATCTTGATAGTGTTTTACAATATTTTGAAATGTTATAAAAATCATTTAAAACATTTTACAACTTTTTTAAAATATTTTAAAAGAGTTTCATAATGTCTTAAAAACATTTTTAACGAGTTTTATAATGTCTTAAAAACATTTTAAATGTGTTTAAAAGCACGTTATAACATTTTAAAAAGTGTTTTATAATGTTTTTAAAAACGTTTCTTTTTGCGATTTTATCAAAAATGATTAAACGCTTTAAATATTTGATTTAAGCATATTAATAAAAATTTAGAATATTTTATAAAAGCTTTAAACCATTTATAAAACCTTTATAAAAATTATTAAATGTTTATAATGTCAACTTTATTAGTTTAACTTTTATTAAATGTTATTTATAAACCTTTTTAAAAATGAAATAAATGTTTTTAAATATTTTAAAAGTGTTTTGAAATATTTTTAAAACATTGTAAAAGCTTTCTAGAAACATTTTTAAACCATTTTAAAACACTTTTAAAACATTTTAAAATGCTTTACGAGTTCTTCAAGAGGTTCTGAAAACGTTTTAAAACATTTTAAAAGTGTTTTGAAACATTTTAAAATAAATTTAAAACGTTTTAGAAGTGTTTTGAAACATTTTAAAATAAATTTTAAAAGCATTTCAAAATATTTTAGAAATGTTTCAAAATATTTTAAAAGTGTTTTAAAATATCTTAGAAGTGTTTTACAATATTTTGAAATGTTATAAAAATCCTTAAAAACATTTTACAAAATTTTTAAAATATTTTAAACGAGTTTTATAATGTGTTAAATACATTTAAATGTGTTCAAAAGCACGCTATAACAGTTTAAAAAGTTTTTTATAATGTTTTTAAAACAATTTTTTTACGATTTCATTAAAGACATTTACTAAAAATGATTAAACACTTTAAATATTTGATTTAAACATATTAATAAAAATTTAGAATATTTTATAAAATCTTCAAACCATTTATAAAAATTATTGAATGTCAGATTTATAAACGTAGATAGTTCGTTAAAAAGGAATAGACGCAGGCTAAACTTTTCGGTTTTGATGTCCGAGAGCATATTTGGATATCAATTTTGGAGATGCAAGTGTGGCCCCAGATGCACAAAGTGACGAATTGAGTTCGGACCTCCTTTTGGATGATCTGTGAAAAACGAACGGATGTGAATATCGAGGGCTAAACTTTTCGGTTTAAAAATTCGAGAGAATATTTGAATACCCATTTTGGAGATGCAAGTGTGGCCCCACATGCACAAAGTGATGAATTGATTTAGGGACTCATTTCGAACGATCCATAAAAAACGAATAGACGCAGATATCGGGGTTGAAATTTTCATTTTTGAAATTCGAGAGCATATTTGGATACCGCTTTTGGAGATGCAAGTGTGCCCCCGCATGAACACAGTGACGAATTGATTTTGGGACTCATTTCGGACGATCTTTGAAAACTGAACGAAAGCGGATATTGGGGGTTGAACTTTTCAGTTTTGAAATTCGAGAGCATATTTGGATACCCATTTTGGAGATGCAAGCGTGGCCCCGCATGCACAAAGTGATGAATTTATTTCGGTACTGATTTCGGACTATCCGTGAAAAATGAACAGACGTGGATATCGGGGGCAGAACTTTTCGGTTTTGAAATCCGAGAGCATATTTGGATACACATTTTGGAGATGCAAGCGTTTCCGCACATGCACAAAGTGACAAATTGATTTCAGGACTCATTTCGGATGATCCGTGGAAAACGAACATACGTGGATATCGGGGGCTAAACTTTTCAGTTTTGAAATCCGAGAGCATATTTGGATAACCATTTTGGAGATGCAAGCGTGGCCTCACATGCACAAAGTGACGAATTGATTTAGAGACTCATTTTGGATGATCCGTAAAAAACGAACGGACGCGGATGTCGGGGGCTAAAATTTTCGTTTTTGAAATCTGAGAGTATATTTGGATACCCATTTTGGAGATGCAAGTGTGCCCCCGCAGGAAAAGAATGACGAATTGATTTCGGGATTCATTTTGGATGATCCTTGAAAAATGTACAAATACGGATATTGGGGGTTGAAATTTTCGGTTTTTAAATTCGAGAGCATATCTGGATACCCATTTTGGAGATGAAAGCGTGGCCCCGCATGCACAGAGTGACAAATTTATTTCGGGACTGATTTCAGACGATCCGTGAAAAACGAACGGACGCGGATATCAGGGGTTGAACTTTTTGGTTTTGAAATCCGAGAGCATATTTGGATACCCATTTTGGAGATGCAAGTGTAGCCCCTCATGCACAAAGTGACAAATTGATTTCGCGACTCATTTCGGATGATCCGTGAAAAACGAATAGACGCAGATAACGGGGGCTGAAATTTTCGATTTTGAAATATGAGAGCATATTTGGATACCCATTTTGGAGATGAAAGTGTGGCCTCGGATGCACAAAGTGACAAATTGATTTTGGGCATCATTTTGGATGATCCGTGAAAAACGAACAAACGCGAATATCGGGGGCTAAAATTTTCGGTTTTGAAATCTGAGAGCATATTTGGATACCCATTTTGGAGATGCAAGCATGGCCCCAGATGAACAAAGTGACGAATTGACTTCGGGACTCAATTCAGACGATCCGTGAAAAATGAAAAGACGTGGATATCGGGGGTTGAACTTTTCGGTTGTGAAATCTGAGAGCATATTTGGATACCCATTTTGGAGATGCAAGTGTGGCCCCGCATGCACATAGTGACAAATCGATTTCACGACTCATTTCGGATGATCCGTGAAAAACGAATAGACGCAGATAACGGGGGCTGAAATTTTCGATTTTGAAATATCAGAGCATATTTGGATACCCATTTTGGAGATGAAAGCGTGGCCTCGGATGCACAAAGTGACAAATTGAGTTTGGGCCTCATTTTGGATGATCCGTGAAAAACGAACGGACGCGAATATCGGGGGCTTAACTTTTCGGTTTTGAAATCTGAGAGCATATTTGGATACCCATTTTGGAGATGCAAGCGTGGCCCCAGATGAAAAAAGTGACGAATTGACTTCGGGACTCAATTCATACGATGCGTGAAAAATTAAAAGACGTGGATATCGGGGGCTGAACTTTTCGGTTTTGAAATCTGAGAGCATATTTGGATACCCATTTTGGAGATGCAAGCGTGGTCCCGCATGCACAAAGTGACAAATTGATTTCGGGACTCGTTTCAGATGGTTCGTGAAAAAGGAACAGACGTGGAAGATGGCGCTAAAATTTTCGGTTTTGATATCCGAGAGCATATTTGGATACCCATTTTGGAGATGCAAGTGCGGCCCCAGATGCACAAAGTGACGAATTGAGTTCGGACCTCATTTCGGATGATCCGTGAAAAAAAAACGCACGCGAATATCGAGGTCTAAACTTTTCGGTTTTAAAATCCGAGAGCATATTTGGATACCTATTTTTGAGATGAAAGTGTGGCCCCGGATGCACAAAGTGACGAATTGATTTCGGGATTCATTTCAGACGATTTGTGAAAAATGAATGAACACAGATATCGACGACTAAACTTTTCGGTTTTGAAATCTGAGAGCATATTTGGATACCCATTTTGGAGATGCAAGCGTGGCCCCAAATGAACAAAGTGACGAATTGACTTCGGGACTCAATTCGAACCGATAGTGAAAAATGAAAAGAGACGTGGATATGGAAATTTGAACTTTTCGGTTGTCAAATCTGAGAGCATATTTGGATACATTTTGGAGATGCAAGTGTGGCCCCGCATGCACATAGTGACAAATCGATTTCGTGACTCATTTCGGATGATCCGTGAAAAACGAATAGACGCAGATAACGGGGGCTGAAATTTTCGATTTTGAAATATGAGAGCATATTTGGATACCCCATTTGGAGATGAAAGCGTGGCCTCGGATGCACAAAGTGACAAATTGAGTTTGGGCCTCATTTTGGACGATCCGTGAAAAACGAATGGACGCGAATATCGGGGGCTAAACTTTTCGGTTTTGAAATCTGAGAGCATATTTGGATACCCATTTTGGAGATGCAAGCGTGGCCCCAGATGAAAAAAGTGACGAATTGACTTCGAGACTCAATTCAGACGATCCGTGAAAAATTAAAAGACGTGGATATCGGGGGCTGAACTTTTCGGTTTGGAAATATGAGAGCATATTTGGATACCCATTTTGGAGATGCAAGCGTGGGCCCGCATGCACAAAGTGACAAATTGATTTCGGGACTCATTTCGGATGGTTCGTGAAAAAAGAACAGACGTGGAAGATGGGGCTAAACTTTTCGGTTTTGATATTCGAGAGCATATTTGGATACCCATTTTGGAGATGCAAGTGCGGCCCCAGATGCACAAAGTGACGAATTGAGTTCGGGATTCATTTCAGACGATTTGTGAAAAATGAATGAACACAGATATCGTGGGCTGAACTTTTCGGTTTTGAAATCTGAGAGCATATTTGGATACACTTTTAAAATGTTTTAAAATGCTTTACAAGTTTTTGAAAAGGATTTAAAAACGTTTTAAAACATTTTAAACCTTTTTTAAAATATTGTAAAATCTTTCTATAAACATTTTTAAACCATTTTAAAACACTTTTAAAACGTTTTAAAATGCTTTACAAGTTTTTTAAAAGGATTTAAAACGTTTTAAAACATTTTAAAAGTGTTTTGAAACATTTTAAAATAAATTTAAAACATTTTGGAAGTGTTTTGAAACATTTTAAAATAAATCTTAAAAGCATTTCAAAATATTTTAAAAGCGTTTCAGAATATCTTAAAAGTGTCTTGAAATATCTTGATAGTGTTTTACAATATTTTGAAATGTTATAAAAATCCTTTAAAACATTTTACAACTTTCTAAAAATATTTTAAAAGAGTTTCATAATGTCTTAAAAACATTTTTAACGTGTTTAAAATCATGTTATAGCATTTTAAAAAGTGTTTTATAATGTTTTTAAAAATATTATTTTTTACGATTTTATTAAAAAGATTTACTAAAAATGATTAAGCGCTTTAAATATTTGATTTAAACATATTAATAAGAATTTGGAATATTTTATAAAAGGTTTAAACCATTTTTAAGACATTTATAAAAATTATTGAATGTTAGCTTTATAAGCTTAACTTTATGAAATATTTTGAAATATTTTGAAATGTTATAAAAATCCTCTAAAATATTTCACAATTTTTTAAAAAATATTTTAAAAGAGTTTTATGATGTGTTAGAAACATTTTAAACGTGTTTAAAAGCACATTATAACATTTTAAAAAGGGTTTTATAATATTTTTAAAAACGTTTCTTTTTTTACGATTTTATTAAAAACATTTAATAAAAGGATTAAACGCTTTAAATATTTGATTTAAACATATTGAGAAAAATTTAGAATATTTTATAACAGATTTAAACCATTTATGAAACATTTATAAAAATTATTGCATGTTTATAATGTTAGCTTTATAAGCTTAACTTTTATTAAATTTTATTTAAAAACGTTTTTAAAACCTAAATAAATGCTTTCAAATATTTTAAATGTGTTTTGAAATTTTTTTCTAACATTGTAAAAGCATTCTGAAAACATTTTAAAACCATTTTAAAACTCTTTTAAAACATTTTAAAATGTTTTACAAGTTTTTAAAAAGGATTTAAATATGTTTTAAAACATTTTAAAAGTGTTTTGAAACATTTTAAAATAAATTTAAAACATTTTAAAAGTGTTTTGAAGCATTTTAAAAGTGTTTTGAAACATTTTAAAATAAATTTAAAACATTTTAAAGGGGTTTCAAAATATTTAAAAGTGTTCAAAAATATCTTAAGCGTTTGACAATATTTTGAAATATTTTGAAATTTATAAAAATATTTTAAAACATTTTACAAATTTTTAAAAATATTTTAAAAGATTTTTATGGTGTCTTCAAAACATTTTAAAAGCACATTATAACATTTTAAAAAGTGTTGTATAATGTTTCTAAAAACTTTTTTTTACGATTTTATTAAATGTGTTTATTTTAAAACACTTTTAATATAAAATTTAAAATCTTTTAGAAGTGTTTTGAAACATTTAAACGTAGATAGTTCGTTAAAAAGGAATAGACGCAGGCTAAAATTTTCGGTTCTGATATCCGAGAGCATATTTGGATATTCATTTTGGAGATGCAAGCGTGGCCCCAGATGCACAAAGTGATGAATTGAGTTCGGACCTCATTTCGGATGATCTGTGAAAAACGAACGGATGTGAATATCGAGGGCTAAACTTTTCAATTTAAAAATTCGAGAGCATATTTGGATACCCATTTTGGAGATGCAAGCATGGCCTCGGATGCACAAAGTGACAAATTGAGTTTGGTCCTCATTTTGGACGATCCGTGAAAAACGAACAAACGCGAATATCGGGGGCTAAACTTTTCGGTTTTGAAATCTGAGAGCATATTTGGATACCCATTTTGGAGATGCAAACGTGGCCCCAGATGAAAAAAGTGACGAATTGACTTCGGGACTCAATTCAGACGATCCGTGAAAAATTAAAAGACGTGGATATCGGGGGCTGAACTTTTCGGTTTTGAAATCTGAGAGCATATTTGGATACCCATTTTGGAGATGCAAGCGTGGCACCGCATGCACAAATTGACAAATTGATTTCGGGACTCATTTCGGATGGTTCGTGAAAAAAGAACAGACGTGGAAGACGGGGCTAAACTTTTCGGTTTTGATATCCGAGAGCATATTTGGATACCCACTTTGGAGATGCAAGCGTGGACGGATACCTGAGAAGTAATGAGTGAGTTCGGACCTCATTTCGACGTCAGAAGTGAAAAACAAACGCCTTGCCAATATGAGGGTCTAAACTATCAGAGCATATTTGGATACCTATTTTGGAGATGCAAGTGTGGCCCCGGATGCACAAAGTGATGAATTGATTTCGGGATTCATTTCAGACGATTTGTGAAAAACGAACAAACACAGATATCGGGGGCTAAAATTTTCGGTTTTGAAATCTTAGAGCATATTTGGATACCCATTTTGGAGATGCAAGCGTGACCCCAGATGAACAAAGTGACGAATTGACTTCGGGACTCAATTTAGACGATCCGTGAAAAATGAAAAAGACGTGGATATCGGGGGCTGAACTTTTCGGTTGTGAAATCTGAGAGCATATTTGGATACCCATTTTGGAGATGCAAGTGTGGCCCCGCATGCACATAGTGACAAATCGATTTCGCGACTCATTTCGGATGATCCGCGAAAAACGAATAGACGCAGATAACGGGGGCTAAAATTTTCGATTTTGAAATATGAGAGCATATTTGGATACCCATTTTGGAGATGAAAGCGTGGCCTCGGATGCACAAAGTGACAAATTGAGTTTGGGCCTCATTTTGGACGATCCGTGAAAAACGAACGGACGCGAATATCGGGAGCTAAACTTTTCGGTTTTGAAATCTGAGAGCATATTTGGATACCCATTTTGGAGATGCAAGCGTGGCCCCAGATGAAAAAAGTGACGAATTGACTTCGGGACTCAATTCAGACGATCCGTGAAAAATTAAAAGACATGGATATCGGGGGCTGAAATTTTCGGTTTTGAAATCTGAGAGCATATTTGGATACCCATTTTGGAGATGCAAGCGTGGCCCCGCATGCACAAAGTGACAAATTGATTTCGGGACTCATTTCGGATGGTTCGTGAAAAAAGAACACACGTGGAAGATGGGGCTAAACTTTTCGGTTTTGATATCCGAGAGCATATTTGGATACCCATTTTGGAGATGCAAGTGTGGCCCCAGATGCACAAAGTGACGAATTGAGTTCGGACCTCATTTCGGATGATCGAATGAAAAAACAACGCACGCGAATATCGGGGGCTAAACTTTTCGGTTTTGAAATATGAGAGCATATTTGGATATCCATTTTGGAGATGAAAGCGTGGCCTCGGATGCACAAAGTGACAAATTGATTTTGGGCATCATTTTGGATGATCCGTGAAAAACGAACAAACGCGAATATCGGGGTCTAAACTTTTCGGTTTTGAAATCTGAGAGCATATTTGGATACCCATTTTGGAGATGCAAGCGTGGCCCCAGATGAACAAAGTGACGAATTGACTTCGGGACTCAATTCAGACGATCCGTGAAAAATGAAAAGACGTGGATATCGGGGGCTGAAATTTTCGGTTGTGAAATCTGAGAGCATATTTGGATACCCATTTTGGATATGCAAGCGTGGCCCCGCATGCACAAAGTGACAAATTGATTTCGGAACTCATTTCGGATGATCGAAGTGAAAAACGAATAGGCAACGAGATAACGGTGAAATTTTCGATTTTGAAATATGAGAGCATATTTGGATACCCATTTTGGAGATGAAAGCGCCTATATCCTTCAAGACTGCAAATTGAGTTTGGGCCTCATTTTGGACGATCCGTGAAAAACGAACGGACGCGAATATCGGGGGCTAAACTTTTCGGTTTTGAAATCTAAGAGCATATTTGGATACCCATTTTGGAGATGCAAGCGTGGCCTGAGATGAAAAAAGTGACAGATTGACTTCGGGACTCAATTCAGACGATCCGTGAAAAATTAAAAGACGTGGATATCGGGGGCTGAACTTTTCGGTTTTCAAATCTGAGAGCATATTTGGATACCCATTTTGGAGATGCAAGCGTGGCGCCGCATGCACAAAGTGACAAATTGATTTCGGGACTCATTTCGGATGGTTCGTGGAAAAAGAACAGACGTGGAAGATGGGACTAAACTTTTCGGTTTTGATATCCGAGAGAATATTTGGATACCCATTTTGGAGATGCAAGTGCGGACCCAGATGCACAAAGTGATGAATTGAGTTCGGACCTCATTTCGGATGATCCGTGAAAAACAAACGCACGCGAATATCGAGGTCTAAACTTTTCGGTTTTAAAATCCGAGAGCATATTTGGATACCTATTTTGGAGATGCAAGTGTGGCCTTGGATGCACAAAGTGACGAATTGATTTCGGGATTCATTTCAGGCGATTTGTGAAAAATGAATGAACACAGATATCGGGGGCTGAACTTTTCGGTTTTGAAATCTGAGAGCATATTTGGATACACTTTTAAAACGTTTTAAAATGCTTTACAAGTTTTTGAAAAGGATTTAAAAACGTTTTAAAACATTTTAAACCTTTTTTAAAATATTGTAAAAGCTTTCTAAAAACATTTGTAAACCATTTTAAAACACTTTTAAAACATTTTAAAATGCTTTACAAGTTTTTTAAAAGGATTTAAAAAAGTTTTAGAACATTTTAAAAGTGTTTTGAAACATTTTAAAATAAATTTTAAACATTTTAGAAGTGTTTTGAAACATTTCAAAATAAATCTTAAAAGCATTTCAAAATATTTTAAAAGCGTTTCAGAATATCTTAAAAGTGTTTTGAAATATCTTGAAAGTGTTTTAAAATATTTTGAAATGTTATAAAAATCTTTTAAAACATTTTACAACTTTTTAAAAATATTTTAAAAGAGTTTCATAATGTCTTAAAAACATTTTTAACGTGTTTAAAATCATGTTATAGCATTTTGAAAAGTGTTTTATAATGTTTTTAAATATATTATTTTTTACGATTTTATTAAAAATATTTACTAAAAATGATTAAACGCTTTAAATATTTGATTTAAACATATTAATAAGAATTTGGAAATATTTTGAAATGTTATAAAAATCCTCTAAAATATTTAACAAATTCTTTAAAAATATTTGAAAAGAGTTTTATGATGTGCTAGAAACATTTTAAACGTGTTTAAAAGCACATTATAACATTTTAAAAAGGGTTTTATAATATTTTTAAAAACGTTTCTTTTTTTACGATTTTATTAAAAAACATTTAATAAAAGGATTAAACGCTTTAAATATTTGATTTAAACATATTGAGAAGAATTTAGAATATTTTATAACAGATTGAAACCATTTATGAGACATTTATAAAAATTATTGCATGTTTATAATGTTAGCTTTATAAGCTTAACTTTTATTAAATTTTATTTAAAAACGTTTTTAAAACCTAAATAAATGCTTTCAAATATTTTAAATGTGTTTTCAAATGTTTTTCTAACATTGTAAAAGCATTCTAAAAACATTTAAAAACCATTTTAAAACACTTTTAAAACATTTTAAAATGTTTTACAAGTTTTTAAAAAGGATTTAAATATGTTTTAAAACATTTTAAAAGTGTTTTGAAACATTTTAAAATAAATTTAAAACATTTTAAAAGTGTTTTGAAGCATATTAAAAGTGTTTTGAAACATTTTAAAATAAATTTAAAACATTTTAAAAGGGTTTCAAAATATTTAAAAGTGTTCAAAAATATCTTAAGCGTTTGACAATATTTTGAAATATTTTGAAATTTGTAAAAATATTTTAAAACATTTTACAAATTTTTAAAAATATTTTAAAAGAGTTTTATGATGTCTTCAAAACATTTTAAAAGCACATTATAACATTTTAAAAAGTGTTGTATAATGTTTCTAAAAACTTTTTTTTACGATTTTATTAAACGTGTTTATTTTAAAACACTTTTAATATAAAATTTAAAATATTTTAGAAGTGTTTTGAAACATTTAAAAATAAATTTAAAACATTTTAAAAGCGTTTCAAAATATTTTACAAGTGTTTAAAATATCTTGGAAGCGTTTTTTACAACATTTTGAAATTTTTTGAATGATTTTGAAATATTTTGAAATGTTATAAAAATCATTTAAAACATTTTACAAATTCATAAAAATATTTTAAACGAGTTTTATAATGTCTTAAAAACATTTTAAATGTGTTTAAAAGCACGTTATAACATTTTAAAAAGTGTTTTATAATGTTTTTAAAAACGATTTTTTTTGCGATTTTATCAAAAATGATTAAACGCTTTAAATATTTTATTTAAGCATATTAATAAGAATTTAGAATATTTTATAAAAGCTTTAAACCATTTTTAAAACCTTTATAAAAATTATTAAAAGTTTATAATGTCAACTTTATTAGTTTAACTTTTATTAAATGTTATTTATAAACATTTTTAAAAATGAAATAAATGTTTTTAAATATTTTAAAAGAATTTTAAAAGTGTTTTAAAATATTTTTAAAACATTGTAAAAGCTTTCTAAAAACATTTTTAAACCATTTTAAAACACTTTAAAAACATTTTAAAATTCTTTACAAGTTCTTCAAGAGGTTCTGAAAACGTTTTAAGACATTTCAAAAGTGTTTTGAAACATTTTAAAATAAATTTAAAACATTTTAGAAGTGCTTTGAAACATTTTAAATAAATTTTAAGCGTTTTAAAATAAATTTTAAAAGCGTTTCAAAATATTTTAGAAGCGTTTCAAAATATTTTACAAGTGTTTTAAAATATCTTGGAAGTGTTTTACAATATTTTGAAATGTTATAAAAATCCTTAAAAACATTTTACAAAATTCTTTAAATATTTTAAACGAGTTTTATAATGTGTTAAATACATTTAAATGTGTTTAAAAGCACGCTATAACAGTTTAAAAAGTTTTTTATAATGTTTTTAAAACAATTTTTTTTACTATTTCATTAAAAACATTTACTAAAAATGATTAAACACTTTAAATATTTGATTTAAACATATTAATAAAAATTTAGAATATTTTATAAAATCTTCAAACCATTTATAAAAATTATTGAACGTCAGATTTATAAACGTAGATAGTTTGTTAAAAAGGAATAGACGTAGGCTAAACTTTTCGGTTTTGATGTCCGAGAGCATATTTGGATATCCATTTTGGAGATGCAAGTGTGGCCCCAGATCCACAAAGTGACGAATTGAGTTCGGACCTCATTTTGGATGATCTGTGAAAAACGAACGGATGTGAATATCGAGGGCTAAACTTTTCGATTTAAAAATTCGAGAGCATATTTGGATACCCATTTTGGAGATGCAAGCGTGGCCCCACATGCACAAAGTGATGAATTGATTTATGGACTCATTTCGAACGATCCATAAAAAACGAATAGACGCAGATATCGGGGTTGAAATTTTCATTTTTGAAATTCGAGAGCATATTTGGATACCACTTTTGGAGATGCAAGTGTGCCCCCCCGCATGAACAAAGTGACGAATTGATTTTGGGACTCATTTCGGACGATCTTTGAAAACTGAACGAAAGCGGATATTGGGGGTTGAAATTTTCAGTTTTGAAATTCGAGAGCATATTTGGATACCCATTTTGGAGATGCAAGCGTGGCCCCGCATGCACAAAGTGATGAATTTATTTCGGGACTGATTTCGGACTATCCGTGAAAAATGAACGGACGTGGATATCGGGGGCAGAACTTTTCGGTTTTGAAATCCGAGAGCATATTTGGATACACATTTTGGAGATGCAAGCGTTTCCCCACAAGCACAAAGTGAAAAATTGATTTCAGGACTCATTTCGGATGATCCATGAAAAACGATCATACGTGGATATCGGGGGCTAAACTTTTCAGTTTTGAAATCCGAGAGCATATTTGGATAACCATTTTGGAGATGCAAGCGTGGCCTCACATGCACAAAGTGACGAATTGATTTAGGGACTCATTTTGGATGATCCCTAAAAAACGAACGGACGCGGATGTCAGGGGCTAAAATTTTCGTTTTTGAAATCTGAGAGTATATTTGGATACCCATTTTGGAGATGCAAGTGTGCCCCCGCAGGAAAAGAATGACGAATTGATTTCGGGATTCATTTTGGATGATCCTTGAAAAATGTACAAATGCGGATATTGGGGTTTGAAATTTTCGGTTTTTAAATTCGAGAGCATATCTGGATACCCATTTTGGAGATAGACGTGGCCACACGCCAAGTGGTAACTTATTTCGAGGCGATTTCGGACGATCGTGAAAAACGAACGGACGGACTATCGGTTTGGACTTTTTGGTTTAAATGCGGGGCATGTTGGAATTTCTTTGGGGAGCAAGTCAGCAGCACCTCATGCACAAAGTGTAAATTGATTTCGCCGACTCCATTCCCTGGGGCGTGCGAGGAGGCTCCAAGTGAGAAAAACAGATAGTACGACATGATCTTGTGACTGAAATTTTAGATTTGAAATATGAAGAGCATATTTGATTTTCATTTTGATTGAAAACGTATTCAGATGCAAAGTGACAAATTGATTTTGGGCATCATTTTGGATGATCCGTGAAAAACGAACAAACGTGAATATCGGGGGCTAAACTTTTCGGTTTTGAAATCTGAGAGCATATTTGGATACCCATTTTGGAGATGCAAGCGTGGCTCCAGATGAACAAAGTGACGAATTGACTTCGGGACTCAATTCAAACGATCCGTGAAAAATGAAAAGACGTGGATATCGGGGGCTGAACTTTTCGGTTGTGAAATCTGAGAGCATATTTGGATACCCATTTTGGAGATGCAAGTGTGGCCCCGCATGCACATAGTGACAAATCGATTTCGCGACTCATTTCGGATGATCCGTGAAAAACGAATAGACGCAGATAACGGAGGCTGAAATTTTCGATTTTGAAATATGAGAGCATATTTGGATACCCATTTTGGAGATGAAAGCGTGGCCTCGGATGCACAAAGTGACAAATTGAGTTTGGGCCTCATTTTGGACGATCCGTGAAAAACGAATGGACGCTAATATCGGGGGCTAAACTTTCGGTTTTGAAATCTGAGAGCATATTTGGATACCCATTTTGGAGATGCAAGCGTGGCCCCAGATGAAAAAAGTGACGAATTGACTTCGGGACTCAATTCAGACGATCCGTGAAAAATTAAAAGACGTGGATATCGGGGGCTGAACTTTTCGGCTTTGAAATCTGAGAGCATATTTGGATACCCATTTTGGAGATGCAAGCGTGGCCCCGCATGCACAAAGTGACAAATTGATTTCGGGACTCATTTCAGACGGTTCATGAAAAAAGAACAGACGTGGAAGATGGGGCTAAGATTTTCTGTTTTGATATCCGAGAGCATATTTGGATACCCATTTTGGAGATGCAAGTGCGGCCCCAGATGCACAAAGTGACGAATTGAGTTCAGACCTCGTTTCGGATGATCTGTGAAAAACAAACGCACGCGAATATCGGGGTCTAATTTTTTCGGTTTTAAAATCCGAGAGCATATTTGGATACCCATTTTGGAGATGCAAGTGTGGCCCCGGATGCACGAAGTGACGAATTGATTTAAGTTCATTTTCGGGGGGGGGGGGGGGAAATGAACACGGATATCGAGACTTTCGATTTTGAAATCTGAGAGCATATTTGGATACACTTTTAAAACGTTTTAAAATGCTTTACAAGTTTTTGAAACGGATTTAAAAACGTTTTAAAACATTTTAAACCTTTTTTAAAATGTTGTAAAAGCTTTCTAAAAACATTTTAAAACCATTTTAAAACACTTTTAAAACGTTTTAAAATGCTTTGCAAGTTTTTTAAAAGGTTTTAAAAACGTTTTAAAACATTTTAAAAGTGTTTTGAAACATTTTAAAATAAATTTAAAACATTTTAGAAGTGTTTTGAAACATTTTAAAATAAATCTTAAAAGCATTTCAAAATATTTTAAAAGCGTTTGAGAATATCTTAAAAGTGTCTTGAAATATCTTGATAGTGTTTTACAATATTTTGAAATGTTATAAAAATCCTTTAAAACATTTTACAACTTTTTAAAAATATTTTACAACTTTTTAAAAATATTTTAAAAGAGTTTCATAATGTCTTAAAAACATTTTAAATGTGTTTAAAATCACGTTATAACATTTTAAAAAGTGTTTTATAATGTTTTTAAAAACGTTTTTCTTGCGATTTTATTAAAAATGATTAAACGCTTTAAATATTTGATTTAAGCATATTAATAAGAATTTAGAATATTTTATAAAAGCTTTAAACCATTTATAAAACCTTTATAAAAATTATTAAATGTTTATAATGTCAGCTTTATTAGTTTAACTTTTATTAAATGTTATTTATAAACATTTTTAAAAATGAAATAAATGTTTTTAAATATTTTAAAAGAATTTTAAAAGTGTTTTGAAATATTTTTAAAACATTGTAAAAGCTTTCTAAAAACATTTTTAAACCATTTTAAAACACTTTTAAAACATTTCAAAATGCTTCACGAGTTCTTCAAGAGGTTCTGAAAACGTTTTAAAACATTTTAAAAGTGTTTTGAAACATTTTAAAATAAATTTAAAATGTTTTAGAAGTGTTTTGAAACATTTTAAAATAAATTTTGAAAGCGTTTCAAAATATTTTAGAAGCGTTCAAAATATTTTAAAAGCGTTTCAGAATATCTTAAAAGTGTCTTGAAATATCTTGATAGTGTTTTACAATATTTTGAAATGTTATAAAAATCCCTTAAAACATTTTACAACTTTTTAAAAATATTTTAAAAGAGTTTCATAATGTCTTAAAAACATTTTTAACGTGTTTAAAATCATGTTATAGCATTTTAAAAAGTGTTTTATAATGTTGTTTTTAAAACAATTTTTACGATTTGTTTAAAAACATTTTATAAAATGAATTAAACACTTTAAATATTTGGTTAAACATATTAATAAAAATTTAGAATATTTTATAAAATCTTCAAACCATTTATAAAAATTATTGGTCTGATTGCATAACGTAGATAGTTCGTTAAAAGGAATAGACGCAGGCTAAACTTTTCGGTTTTGATATCCGAGAGCATATTTGGATATCCATTTTGGAGATGCAAGCGTGGCCCCAGATGCACAAAGTGACGAATTGAGTTGGGACCTCATTTCGGATGATCTGTGAAAAACGAACGGATGCGAATATCGAGGGCTAAACTTTTCGGTTTAAAAATTCGAGAGCATATTTGGATACCCATTTTGGAGATGCAAGCGTGGCCCCACATGCACAAAGTGATAGATCGGTTAGGGACTCATTTCTGACAGTCATAAAAAACGAATAAGCCTTGAGATATCGGGTTAATTTTCGATTTTGAAATATGAGAGCATATTTGGATACCCATTTTGGAGATGAAAGCGTGGTCTCGGATGCAAAAAGTGACAAATTGATTTTGGGCATCATTTTGGATGATCCGTGAAAAACGAACAAACGCGAATATTGGGGGCTAAACTTTTCGGTTTTGAAATCTGAGAGCATATTTGGATACCCATTTTGGAGATGCAAGCGTGGCCTCGGATGCAAAAAGTGACAAATTGATTTTGGGCATCATTTTGGATGATCCGTGAAAAACGAACAAACGCGAATATCGGGGGCTAAACTTTTCGGTTTTGAAATCTGAGAGCATATTTGGATACCCATTTTGGAGATGCAACCGTGGCCCCAGATGAACAAAGTGACGAATTGACTTCGGGACTCAATTCAGACGATCCGTGAAAAATGAAAAGACGTGGATATCGGGGGCTGAACTTTTCGGTTGTGAAATCTGAGAGCATATTTGGATACCCATTTTGGAGATGCAAGTGTGGCCCTGCATACACATAGTGACAAATCGATTTCGCGACTCATTTCGAATGATCCGTGAAAAACGAATAGACGCAGATAACGGGGGCTGAAATTTTCGATTTTGAAATATGAGAGCATATTTGGATACCCATTTTGGAGATCAAAGCGTGGCCTCGGATGCACAAAGTGACAAATTGAGTTTGGGCCTCATTTTGGACGATCCGTGAAAAACGAACGGACGCGAATATCGGGGGCTAAAATTTTCGGTTTTGAAATCTGAGAGCATATTTGGATACCCATTTTGGAGATGCAAGCGTGGCTCCAGATGAACAAAGTGACGAATTGACTTCGGGACTCAATTCAGACGATCCGTGAAAAATGAAAAGACGTGGATATCGGGGGCTGAACTTTTCGGTTGTGAAATCTGAGAGCATATTTGGATACCCATTTTGGAGATGCAAGCATGGCCCCGCATGCACAAAGTGACAAATTGATTTCGGGACTCATTTCGGATGGTTCGTGAAAAAAGAACAGACGTGGAAGATGGGGCTAAACTTTTCAGTTTTGATATCCGAGAGCATATTTGGATACCCATTTTGGAGATGCAAGTGCGGCCCCAGATGCACAAAGTGACGAATTGAGTTTGGACTTCATTTCGGATGATCCGTGAAAAACAAATGCACGCAAATATCGAGGTCTAAAATTTTCGGTTTTAAAATCCGAGAGCATATTTGGATACCTATTTTGGAGATGCAAGTGTGGCCCAGGATGCACAAAGTGACGAATTGATTTCGGGATTCATTTCAGACGATTTGTGAAAAATGAATGAACACAGATATCGGGGGCTGAACTTTTCGGTTTTGAAATCTGAGAGCATATTTGGATACACATTTAAAACGTTTTAAAATTCTTTACAAGTTTTTGAAAAGGATTTAAAAGCGTTTTAAAACATTTTAAACCTTTTTTAAAATATTGTAAAAGCTTTCTAAAAACATTTTTAAATCATTTTAAAACACTTTAAAAGCGTTTTAAAAATATTTACAAGTTTTTTAAAAGGATTTAAAAACGTTTTAAAACATTTTAAAAGTGTTTTGAAACATTTTAAAATATATTTAAAACATTTTTGAAGTGTTTTGAAACATTTTAAAATAAATCTTAAAAACGTTTCAAAATATTTTGAAAGCGTTTCAGAATATCTTAAAAGTGTCTTGAAATATCTTGATAGTGTTTTACAATATTTTGAAATGTTATAAAAATCATTTAAAACATTTTACAACTTTTTTAAAATATTTTAAAAGAGTTTCATAATGTCTTAAAAACATTTTAACAAGAGTTTTATAATGTCTTAAAGATTTTAAATGTGTTTAAAAATACGTTATAACATTTTAAAAAGTGTTTTATAATGTTTTTAAAAACATTTTTTTTGCGATTTTATCAAAAATGATTAAACGCTTTAAATATTTGATTTAAGCATATTAATAAGAATTTAGAATATTTTATAAAAGCTTTAAACCATTTACAAAACCTTTATAAAAATTATTAAATGTTTATAATGTCAACTTTATTAGTTTAACTTTTATTAAATGTTATTTATAAACATTTTTAAAAATGAAATAAATGTTTTTAAATATTTTAAAAGAATTTTAAACGTGTTTTGAAATATTTTAAAACATTGTAAAAGCTTTCTGAAAACATTTCTAAAACATTTCTAAAACACTTTAAAACATTTTAAAATGCTTCTTGAGTTCTTCGAGAGGTTACGACGTTTTAAAACATTTTAAAAGTGTTTGAAACATTTTAAATAATTCAGCATTTTAGAAGTGTTTTGAAACATTTTAAAATAAATTTGAAAAAGCATTTCAAATATTTTAGAAACGTTTCAAAAATTTCAAAGTGTTTTAAAATATCTTGGAAGTGTTTTACAATATTTTGAAATGTTATAAAAATCCTTTAAAACATTTTACAATTTTTTTAAAATATTTTAAACGAGTTTTATAATGTCTTAAATACATTTAAATGTGTTTAAAAGCACGCTATAACATTTTAAAAAGTTTTTTTTTATAATGTTTTTAAAACAATTTTTTACGATTTCATTCAAAACATTTACTAAAAATGATTAAACGCTTTAAATATTTCATTTAAACATATTAATAAAAATTTAGAATATTTTATAAAAGCTTTAAACCATTTATAAAAATTATTGAATGTCAGATTTATAAGCTTAACTTGATAAGCGTTTTACAATATTTTAAAATATTTTAAAATATTTTGACATGTTATAAAAATCCTTTAAAATATTTTACAAAGTTTTTAGAATACTTTAAGAGAGCTTTATAATGTCTGAAAAACATTTTAAACGTAGATAGTTCGTTAAAAAGGAATAGACGCAGGCTAAACTTTTCGGTTTTGATATCCGAGAGCATATTTGGATATCCATTTTGGAGATGCAAGCGTGGCCCCAGATGCACAAAGTGACGAATTGAGTTCGGACCTCATTTCGGATGATCTGTGAAAAACGAACGGATACGAATATCCAATTCCGCTTTTCGGTTTTAAAAATTAGGAGCATATTTGGATACCCATTTTGGAGGATGACGACATTTACATGCACAAAATGATGGTGAGTTGGGACTCATTTAGACGATGCATAAAAACGAATAGACAGGATATCGGGTTGAAATTTTCCATTTTGAAATTGGAGGAAGCTGTGTCTAACGCTTTTGGGGGGTCTAGAATTAGCCTTTATGAACAAAGTGACGAATTGATTTTGGGACTCATTTGGACGATCTTTTTTAAAGGCGAGGCAGCGGATGTGGGGGTTGAACTTTTCGAGTTTTGAAATTCCGAGCATGTTGGATACCCATTTGGAATCTGACGTTGCCCACATACAAAGTGATGAATTTATTTCGGGAGCGATTTCGGACTATCCGTCAAGAAAAATGAACGGACGTAAGGATAATAAGGCGGAGACTTTCGGTTTTGAAATCCGAGAGCATATTTGGACACACATTTTGGAGATGCAAGCGTTTCCCCACATGCACAATGTGACAAATTGATTTCAGGACTCATTCGGATGATCCGTGAAAAACGAACATACGTGGATATCGGGGGCTAAACTTTTCAGTTTTGAAATCCGAGAGCATATTTGGATAACCATTTTGGAGATGCAAGCGTGGCCTCACATGCACAAAGTGACGAATTGATTTAGGGACTCATTTTGGATGATCCGTAAAAAATGAACGGACGCGGATGTCGGTGGCACAAAATTTTCGTTTTTGAAATGCGAGAGTATATTTGGATACCCATTTTGGAGATGCAAGTGTGCCCCCGCGGGCGGTATGGAATTGATTTGGAGATTCATTTTGGATGATCCTTGAAAAATGTACAAATCAGATGAATGAGGTTGAAATTTTCGGTTTTTAAATTCGAAGACATCTCATCACGGATACCCATTTTGGAGATGAAAGCATGGCCGCATGCACAAAGTGACAATTTATTTGAGTGATTTCGGGCAGATTCGACAGCAGACGGAGGACCGCGAATATCGGGGGTTGAACTTTTTGGTTTTTTGAAATCCGAGAGCATATTTGGATACCCATTTTGGAGATGCAAGTGTGGCCCCTCATGCACAAAGTGACAATTTGATTTCGCGACTCATTTCGGATGATCCGTGAAAAACGAATAGACGCAGATAACGGGGGCTGAAATTTTCGATTTTGAAATATGAGAGCATATTTGGATACCCATTTTGGAGATGAAAGCGTGGCCTCGGATGCACAAAGTGACAAATTGATTTTGGGCATCATTTTGGATGATGCGTGAAAAACGAACAAACGCGAATATCGGGGGCTAAACTTTTCGATTTTGAAATCTGAGAGCATATTTGGATACCCATTTTGGAGATGCAAGCGTGGCTCCAGATGAACAAAGTGACGAATTGACTTCGGGACTCAATTCAGACGATGCGTGAAAAATGAAAAGACGTGGATATCGGGGGCTGAACTTTTCGGTTGTGAAATCTGAGAGCATATTTGGATACCCATTTTGGAGATGCAAGTGTGGCCCCGCATGCACATAGTGACAAATCGATTTCGCAACTCATTTCGGATGATCCGTGAAAAACGAATAGACGCAGATTGATGCAGGCAGGGCTAGCCTGCAATACCCAGAATCTTTAATCTCTGTCTATGCATATAGACATGCATGCTCAGTTTTGCCCAAATTAAATCCTTACAAATGTCTGGAAAATTTCAATTTACGGAAGCTTTTCAATTTATTGTTCATAGTCATTCACTATTTAATGACAATGTTCAATTTGTTTCCCATAGTAAAATTTCAGACCCACATTATCATTCAACATATATACTCCTTCAAAAGTCTTAAGAAAAGACTTTAATTAAAACTCATTTATTTAATTTTCTCCCCCAAAGCTCAACTCAAAAATTCAAATATGATATGCGCCCTAGCCTTTTCATTATCACCCATATTCAATGTATGGAATTGAGCCATTATCAATTAATGTGAACAATAGAATTAGCGATCAAATTCCCCTTTTATTTCCCAACATTCACATATAGTTTTCAATGCCGGATTCCCAAATAAAAATTCCATAAACAAATGTGCTTCTGTATTAAAAACTGAATCTGGCAATATCACCAAATATCGATTTCATGCATTGTAATTTCATACAAACACCACGATACCTCCGTCCTGCTCTCTGGATTGTGTCTTCATACCTTACTCCTTCAATTTCTGAACCACGCCTTCATTTTCTGGAATGTGTCTTCTAGCACATACAGTCTTGAACTTCTAAAATGTCTGAATGCACAGTGATTAGAGCGCTAAGCTCGACTCCAACCAACAGAACGCTGGCCCTTTCTTATATCTGCAATATAATGAAAAGTTATTCAAATTAAATAACCAGATTTTTACAACACTGTGTACATTTCACAAATGCAAATGCTGCTTCATCATCAAGTTTATACATCTCCTACGCGCCAACCAATTCCTTCCAAGCCAGAGCTTCATTCATCAAACCAGATTTGTAATGCTGGTCGATTTGTTGAAACGTAAATCGATTCTCTACGCCCAAATCACGCTCATGCTTAATTGAATGCTTTGCAACACCTCTGTCTATTTATTAAGACATGATCCATCGAAAGGCTGAATCCTTTGCACCGTCCGAGCACCATCTATAATCAAAGAACCGAATCCCTCAAAGATCACTGATATACATCTGAATAAAATAATCCTGCAATTCTCAAATATTAGCGCCATAACCCAATTCTTATTATAAAATCCTCGCTAGAGTCATCTCTTGACACGGATTTTTTTTATTCCTGTCATTCCAACCACTCCTTTAAATGTTACCAATGGAACAGCAAATTACTTGCGCTGTGTGAAATAGATGATCGATTCACCGAATTTTTATAAACTCGACTTCAGAAACTAATATATAACAGCTTCCAACTAATTTCCATTCTAACACACTTATACAAGAGCGTTCATAATAAACAGAGGAACCATCAACATTGTGTACCATTCCACGCCTTTGATTCAAGCTTGATTCAACGCCTTCTTACACTCAACAATTTTGCGTTATAGTTTGACATTATTAACATCGATTATTCAAATCAATATGCCAGTTCAATTCATTCAATTGTGTTTGAGTTCATAAACACATCCATTTCAATTGCGCATAATATTCAACTCCCAGTTTTCAAGAAATTAACAAGAAACAGATATACAATCCCAATCAATCAATATATATAATCTGAAACACACAAAATTACTTACAACTCTCGTCTTGGCCAGATATTCGAAACTGATGGCCCTCTACAAACTGCCCGAAGGCTTCCAAGGAGAACCCTTGCTCACTTCTCACACTCACTCACAATCTCACATGCCTTTGAGGCTTGATGAATTTATACAATTTTTAAAAATGAACTAATTAAATGCTCAATCCCCTTAATATCTCAACACCACTAGAATAACTCAACAAACCCTATTATCTAGAATCTTATCCCTAAAACTTAGAAACTAATTCCAACTTAGGATCCCTCATTAATTCTAAATAATCTAGAAACTAATTTCTCTCACATTTACAATTTCTAATAAATAATTAATTAATCACTCAAAATAATATTAATATTTACATGAAATTTAATATTTCTTCAAAACATGAAACCCCCTAGCTTAGATAAAATACAAGGTGTTTTTTGGAGCTAATGCTCCTGCATCACAGATAACGGGGGCTGAAATTTTCGATTTTGAAATATGAGAGCATATTTGGATACCCATTTTGGAGATGAAAGCGTGGCCTAAGATGCACAAAGTGACAAATTGAGTTTGGGCCTCATTTTGGACGATTCGTGAAAAATGAACGGACGCGAATATCGGGGGCCAAACTTTTCGGTTTTGAAATCTGAGAGCATATTTGGATACCCATTTTGGAGATGCAAGCGTGGCCCCAGATGAACAAAGTGACGAATTGACTTCGAGACTTAATTCAGACGATCCGTGAAAAATGAAAAGAGGTGGATATCAGGGGCTAAACTTTTCGGTTGTGAAATCTGAGAGCATATTTGGATACCCATTTTGGAGATGCAAGTGTGGCCTCGCATGCACATAGTGACAAATCGATTTCGCGACTCATTTCGGATGATCCGTGAAAAATGAATAGACGCAGATAACGGGGGCTTAAATTTTCGATTCGAAATATGAGAGCATATTTGGATACCCATTTTGGAGATGAAACGTGGCCTCGGATGCCTGAAAGTGACAAATTGAGTTTGGGCCTCATTTTGGACGATCAGGCGGAAAAACGAACGGACGTGATATCGGGGGCTAAACTTTTCGGTTTAATCTGAGCATATTTGGATACCCATTTTGGAGATGCAAGCGTGGCCCCAGATGAAAAAAGTGACTAATTGACTTCGGGACTCAATTCAGACGATCCGTGAAAAATTAAAAGACATGGATATTGGGGGCTGAACTTTTCGGTTTGGAAATATGAGAGCATATTTGGATACCCATTTTGGAGATGCAAGCGTGGCCCCGCATGCACAAAGTGACAAATTTATTTCGGGACTCATTTCGGATGGTTCGTGAAAAAAGAACAGACGTGGAAGATGGGGCTAAACTTTTCGGTTTTGATATCCGAGAGCATATTTGGATACCCATTTTGGAGATGCAAGTGCGACCCCAGATGCACAAAGTGACGAATTGAGTTCGGACCTCATTTCTGATGATCCGTGAAAAACAAATGCACGCGAATATCGAGGTCTAAACTTTTTGGTTTTAAAATCCGAGAGCATATTTGGATACCTATTTTGGAGATGCAAGTGTGGCCCCGGATGCACAAAGTGACGAATTGATTTCGAGATTCATTTCAGATGATTTGTGAAAAATGAATGAACACAGATATCGGGGGCTAAATTTTTCGGTTTTGAAATCTGAGAGCATATTTGGATACCCATTTTGGAGATGCAAGCATGGCCCCAGATGAACAAAGTGACGATTTGACTTCTGGACTCAATTCAGACGATTCGTGAAAAATGAAAAGACGTGGATATCGGGGGCTGAACTTTTCGGTTGTGAAATCTGAGAGCATAATTGGATAGCCATTTTGGAGATGCAAGTGTGGCCCCATATGCACATAGTGACAAATCGATTTCGCGACTCATTTCGGATGATCCGTGAAAAACGAATAGACGCAGATAACGGGGGCTGAAATTTTCGATTTTGAAATATGAGAGCATATTTGGATACCCATTTTGGAGATGAAAGCGTGGCCTTGGATGCACAAAGTGACAAATTGAGTTTGGGCCTTATTTTGGACGATCCGTGAAAAACGAATGGACGCGAATATCGGGGGCTAAACTTTTCGGTTTTGAAATCTAAGAACATATTTGGATACCCATTTTGGAGATGCAAGCGTGGCCCCAGATGAAAAAAGTGACAAATTGACTTCGGGACTCAATTCAGACGATCCGTGAAAAATTAAAAGACGTGGATATCGGGGGCTGAACTTTTCGGTTTTGAAATCTGAGAGCATATTTGGATACCCATTTTGGAGATGCAAGCGTGGCCTCGCATGCACAAAGTGACAAATTGATTTCGGGACTCATTTCGGATGGTTCGTGAAAAAAGAACAGACGTGGAAGATGGGGCTAAAATTTTCGGTTTTGATATCAGAGAGCATATTTGGATACCCATTTTGGAGATGCAAGTGCGGCCCCAGATGCACAAAGTGACGAATTGAGTTCGGACCTCATTTCGGATGATCCGTGAAAAACAAACGCACGCGAATATCGAGGTCTAAACTTTTCGGTTTTAAAATCCGAGAGCATATTTGGATACCTATTTTGGAGATGCGAGTGTGGCCTCGGATGCACAAAGTGACGAATTGATTTCGGGATTCATTTCAGACGATTTGTGAAAAATGAATGAACACAGATATCGGGGGCTGAACTTTTCGGTTTTGAAATCTGAGAGCATATTTGGATACACTTTTAAAACGTTTTAAAATGCTTTACAAGTTTTTTAAAAAGGATTTAAAAACGCTTTAAAACATATTAAACCTTTTTTAAAATATTGTAAAAGCTTTCTAAAAACATTTTTAAACGGTTTTAAAACAGTTTTAAAACGTTTTAAAATGCTTTACAAGTTTTTTAAAAGGATTTAAAAACGTTTTAAAACATTTTAAAAGTGTTTTGAAACATTTTAAAATAAATTTAAAACATTTTAGAAGTGTTTTGAAACATTTTAAAATAAATCTTTAAAGCATTTCAAAATATTGTAAAAGCGTTTCAGAATATCTTAAAAGTGTCTTGAAATATCTTGATAGTGTTTTACAATATTTTGAAATGTTATAAAAAAATCCTTTAAAACATTTTACAACTTTTTAAAAATATTTTAAAAGAGTTTCATAATGTCTTAAAAACATTTTTAACGTGTTTAAAATCATGTTATAGCATTTTAAAAAGTGTTTTATAATGTTTTTAAAGATACTATTTTTTACGATTTTATTACAAAAGATTTACTAAAAATGATTAAACGCTTTAAATATTTGATTTAAACATATTAATAAGAATTTGGAATATTTTATAAAAGGTTTAAACCATTTTTAAGACATTTATAAAAATTATTGAATGTTAGCTTTATAAGCTTAACTTTATGAAATATTTTGAAATATTTTGAAATGTTATAAAAATCCTCTAAAATATTTCAAAATTTTTTTAAAAATATTTTAAAAGAGTTTTATGATGTGTTAGAAACATTTTAAACGTGTTTAAAAGCACATTATAACATTTTAAAAAGGGTTTTATAATATTTTTAAAAACGTTTCTTTTTTTACGATTTTATTAAAAACATTTAATAAAAAGATTAAACGCTTTAAATATTTGATTTAAACATATTGAAAAGAATTTAGAATATTTTATAACAGATTTAAACCATTTATGAAACATTTATAAAAATTATTGCATGTTTATAATGTTAGCTTTATAAGCTTAACTTTTATTAAATTTTATTTAAAACGTTTTTAAAACCTAAATAAATGCTTTCAAATGTTTTAAATGTGTTTTGAAATGTTTTTCTAACATTGTAAAAGCATTCTGAAAACATTTAAAAACCATTTTAAAACACTTTTAAAACATTTTAAAATGTTTTACAAGTTTTTAAAAAGCATTTAAATATGTTTTAAAACATTTTAAAAGTGTTTTGAAACATTTTAAAATAAATTTAAAACATTTTAAAAGTGTTTTGAAGCATTTTAAAAGTGTTTTGAAACATTTTAAAATAAACTTAAAACATTTTAAAAGGGTTTCAAAATACTTAAAAGTGTTCAAAAATATCTTAAGCGTTTGACAATATTTTGAAGTATTTTGAAATTTATAAAAATATTTTAAAACATTTTACGAATTTTTAAAAATATTTTAAAAGAGTTTTATGATGTCTTCAAAACATTTTAAAAACACATTATAACATTTTAAAAAGTGTTGTATAATGTTTCTAAAAACTTTTTTTTACGATTTTATTAAATGTGTTTATTTTAAAACACTTTTAATATAAAATTTAAAATATTTTAGAAGTGTTTTGAAACATTTAAAAATAAATTTAAAACATTTTAAAAGCGTTTCAAAATATTTTACAAGTGTTTTAAAATATCTTGGAAGCGTTTTTTACAACATTTTGAAATTTTTTAAATGATTTTGAAATATTTTGAAATGTTATAAAAATCATTTAAAACATTTTACAAATTTATAAAAATATTTTAAACGAGTTTTATAATGTCTTAAAAACATTTTAAATGTGTTTAAAAGCACGTTATAACATTTTAAAAAGTGTTTTATAATGTTTTTAAAAATGTTTTTGTTTGCGATTTTATCAAAAATGATTAAACGCTTTAAATATTTGATTTAAGCATATTAATAAGAATTTAGAATATTTTATAAAAGCTTTAAACCATTTATAAAACCTTTATAAAAATTATTAAATGTTTATAATGTCAACTTTATTAGTTTAACTTTTATTAAATGTTATTTATAAACATTTTAAAAAATGAAATAAATGTTTTTAAATATTTTAAAAGAATTTTAAAAGTGTTTTGAAATATTTTTAAAACATTGTAAAAGCTTTCTAAAAACATTTTTAAACCATTTTAAAACACTTTTAAAACATTTTAAAATGCTTCATGAGTTCTTCAAGAGGTTCTGAAAACGTTTTAAAACATTTTAAAAGTGTTTTGAAACATTTTAAAATAAATTTAAAACGTTTTAGAAGTGTTTTGAAACATTTTAAAATAAATTTTAAAAGCGTTTCAAAATATTTTAGAAGCGTTTCAAAATATTTTAGAAGTGTTTCAAAATATTTTAAAAGTGTTTTAAAATATCTTGGAAATGTTTTACAATATTTTGAAATGTTATAAAAATCCTTAAAAACATTTTACAAAATTTTTAAAATATTTTAAACGAGTTTTATAATGTGTTAAATACATTTAAATGTGTTTAAAAGCACGCTATAACAGTTTTAAAAGTTTTTTATAATGTTTTTAAAACAATTTTTTTTTACGATTTCATTAAAAACATTTACTAAAAATGATTAAACACTTTAAATATTTGATTTAAACATATTAATAAAAATTTAGAATATTTTATAAAATCTTCGAACCATTTATAAAAATTATTGAATGTCATATTTATAAGCTTAACTTGATAAGCGTTTTACAATATTTTGAAATATTTTAAAATATTTTGAAATATTTTAAAATATTTTGAAATGTTATAAAAATCCTTTAAAATATTTTACAAAGTTTTTAAAATATTTTAAAAGAGCTTTATAATGTCTGAAAAACATTTTAAACGTAGATAGTTCGTTAAAAAGGAATAGACGCAGGCTAAAATTTTCGGTTCTGATATCCGAGAGCATATTTGGATATCCATTTTGGAGATGCAAGCGTGGCCCCAGATGCATAAAGTGACGAATTGAGTTCGGACCTCATTTCGGATGATCTGTGAAAAACAAACGGATGTGAATATCGAGGGCTAAACTTTTCAGTTTAAAAATTCGAGAGCATATTTGGATACCCATTTTGGAGATGCAAGCATGGCCTCGGATGCACAAAGTGACAAATTGAGTTTGGTCCTCATTTTGGACGATCCGTGAAAAACGAACAGACGCGAATATCGGGGGCTAAACTTTTTGGTTTTGAAATCTGAGAGCATATTTGGATACCCATTTTGGAGATGCAAGCATGGCCCCAGATGAAAAAAGTGACGAATTGACTTCGGGACTCAATTCAGACGATCCGTGAAAAATTAAAAGATGTGGATATCGGGGGCTGAACTTTTCGGTTGTGAAATCTGAGAGCATATTTGGATACCCATTTTGGAGATGCAAGCGTGGCCCCGCATGCATAAAGTGACAAATTGATTTCGGGACTCATTTCGGATGGTTCGTGAAAAAAGAATAGACGTGGAAGATGGGGCTAAACTTTTCGGTTTTGATATCCGAGAGCATATTTGGATACCCACTTTGGAGATGCAAGTGCGGCCCAAGATGCACAAAGTGACGAATTGAGTTCGGACCTCATTTCAGATGATCAGTGAAAAACAAACGCACACGAATATCGAGGTCTAAACTTTTCGGTTTTAAAATCCGAGAGCATATTTGGATACCTATTTTGGAGATGCAAGTGTGGCCCCGGATGCACAAAGTGACGAATTGATTTCGGGATTCATTTCAGACGATTTGTGAAAAACGAACAAACACAGATATCGGGGGCTAAAATTTTCGGTTTTGAAATCTGAGAGCATATTTGCATACCCATTTTGGAGATGCAAGCGTGGCCCCAGATGAACAAAGTGACGAATTGACTTCGGGACTCAATTCAGACGATCCGTGAAAAATGAACAGACGTGGATATCGGGGGCTGAAATTTTTGGTTTTGAAATCCGAGAGCATATTTGGATACCCATTTTGGAGATGCAAGTGTGGCCCCGCATGCACAAAGTGACAAATCGATTTCGTGACTCATTTCGGATGATCCGTGAAAAACGAATAGATGCAGATAACGGGGGCTGAAATTTTCGATTTTGAAATATGGGAGCATATTTGGATATCAATTTTGGAGATGAAAGCATGGCCTCGGATGCACAAAGTGAAAAATTGAGTTTGGGCCTCATTTTGGATGATCCGTGAAAAACGAACGGACGCGAATATCAGGGGCTGAACTTTTCTATTTCGAAATCTGAGAGTATATTTGGATACCCATTTTGGAGATGCAAGCGTGGCCCCAGATGAACAAAGTGACGAATTGACATTGGGACTCAATTCAGACGATCCATGAAAAATGAAAAGACGTGGATATCGGGGCCTGAACTTTTCGGTTGTGAAATCTGAGAGCATATTTGGATACCCATTTTGGAGATGCAAGCGTGGCCCTGCATGCACAAAGTGACAAATTGATTTTGGGACTCATTTCAGATGGTTCGTGAAAAAACAACAAACATGGAAGTTGGGGCTAAACTTTTCGATTTTGATATCCGAGAGCATATTTGGATACCCATTTTGGAGATGCAAGTGTGGCCCCAGATGCACAAAGTGACGAATTGAGTTCGGACCTCTTTTCGGATGATCCATGAAAAACAAACGCACACGAATATCGAGGTCTAAACTTTTCGGTTTTAAAATCCGAGAGCATATTTGGATACCTATTTTGGAGATGCAAGTGTGGCCCCGGATGCACAAAGTGACGAATTGATTTCGGGATTCATTTCAGACGATTTGTGAAAAATGAATGAACACAAATATCGGGGGCTAAACTTTTCGGTTTTGAAATCTGAGAGCATATTTGGATACCCATTTTGGAGCGTGGCCCCAGATGAACAAAGTGACGAATTGACTTCGGGACTCAATTCAGACGATTCGTGAAAAATGAAAAGACGTGGATATCGAGGGCTGAACTTTTCGGTTGTGAAATCTGAGAGCATATTTGGATACCCATTTTGGAGATGCAAGTGTGGCCCCGCATACACATAGTGACAAATCGATTTCGCGACTCATTTCGGATGATCAGTGAAAAACGAATAGACGCAGATAACGGGGGCTGAAATTTTCGATTTTGAAATATGAGAGCATATTTGGATACCCATTTTGGAGATGAAAGCGTGGCCTTGGATGCACAAAGTGACAAATTGAGTTTGGGCCTTATTTTGGACGATCCGTGAAAAACGAATGGACGCGAATATCGGGGGCTAAACTTTTCGGTTTTGAAATCTAAGAACATATTTGGATACCCATTTTGGAGATGCAAGCGTGGCCCCAGATGAAAAAAGTGACAAATTGACTTCGGGACTCAATTCAGACGATCCGTGAAAAATTAAAAGACGTGGATATCGGGGGTGAACTTTCGATTTGAAATGCGAGAGCATATTTGGATACCCATTTTGGAGATGCAAGCGTGGCCTCGCATGCACAAAGTGACAAATTGATTTCGGGACTCATTTCGGATGGTTCGTGAAAAAAGAACAGACGTGGAAGATGGGGCTAAAATTTTCAGTTTTGATATCCGAGAGCATATTTGGATACCCATTTTGGAGATGCAAGTGCGGCCCCAGATGCACAAAGTGACGAATTGAGTTCGGACCTCATTTCGGATGATCCGTGAAAAACAAACGCACGCGAATATCGAGGTGTAAACTTTTCGGTTTTAAAATCCGAGAGCATATTTGGATACCTATTTTGGAGATGCAAGTGTGGCCCGAGATGCACAAACTGACGAATTGATTTCGAGATTCATTTCAGACGATTTGTGAAAAATGAATGAACACAGATATCGGAGGCTGAACTTTTCGGTTTTGAAATATGAGAGCATATTTGGATACACTTTTAAAACGTTTTAAAATGCTTTACAAGTTTTTGAAAAGGATTTAAAAACGTTTTAAAACATTTTAAACCTTTTTTAAAATATTGTAAAAGCTTTCTAAAAACATTTTAAAACTGTTTTAAAACAATTTTAAAGCGTTTTAAAATGCTTTACAAGTTTTTTAAAAGGATTTAAAAACGTTTTAAAACATTTTAAAAGTGTTTTGAAACATTTTAAAATAAATTTAGAACATTTTAGAAGTGTTTTGAAACATTTTAAAATAAATCTTTAAAGCATTTCAAAATATTGTAAAAGCGTTTCAGAATATCTTAAAAGTGTCTTGAAATATCTTGATAGTGTTTTACAATATTTTGAAATGTTATAAAAATCCTTTAAAACATTTTACAACTTTTTAAAAATATTTTAAGAGTTTCATAATGTCTTAAAAAAAAATTTAACGTGTTTAAAATCATGTTATAGCATTTTAAAAAGTGTTTTATAATGTTTTTAAAAGTATTATTTTTTACGATTTTATTAAAAAGATTTACTAAAAATGATTAAACGCTTTAAATATTTGATTTAAACATATTAATAAGAATTTGGAATATTTTATAAAAGGTTTAAACCATTTTTAAAACATTTATAAAAATTATTGAATGTCAGCTTTATAAGCTTACCTTTATGAAATATTTTGAAATGTTATAAAAATCCTCTAAAATATTTTACAAATTTTTAAAAAATATTTTAAAAGAGTTTTATGATGTGTTAGAAACATTTTAAACGTGTTTAAAAGCACATTATAACATTTTAAAAAGGGTTTTATAATATTTTAAAAAACGTTTCTTTTTTTACGATTTTATTAAAAACATTTAATAAAAAGATTAAACGCTTTAAATATTTGATTTAAACATATTGAGAAGAATTTAGAATATTTTATAACAGATTTAAACCATTTATGAAACATTTATAAAAATTATTGCATGTTTATAATGTTAGCTTTATAAGCTTAACTTTTATTAATTTTTATTTAAAACCGTTTTTAAAACCTAAATAAATGCTTTCAAATATTTTAAATGTGTTTTCAAATGTTTTTCTAACATTGTAAAAGCATTCCGAAAACATTTAAAAACCATTTTAAAACACTTTTAAAACATTTTAAAATGTTTTACAAGTTTTTAAAAAGCATTTAAATATGTTTTAAAACATTTTAAAAGTGTTTTGAAACATTTTAAAATAAATTTAAAACATTTTAAAAGTGTTTTGAAGCATTTTAAAAGTGTTTTGAAACATTTTAAAATAAACTTAAAACATTTTAAAAGGGTTTCAAAATACTTAAAAGTGTTCAAAAATATCTTAAGCGTTTGACAATATTTTGAAGTATTTTGAAATTTATAAAAATATTTTAAAACATTTTACGAATTTTTAAAAATATTTTAAAAGAGTTTTATGATGTCTTCAAAACATTTTAAAAACACATTATAACATTTTAAAAAGTGTTGTATAATGTTTCTAAAAACTTTTTTTTACGATTTTATTAAATGTGTTTATTTTAAAACACTTTTAATATAAAATTTAAAATATTTTAGAGTGTTTTGAAACATTTAAAAATAAATTTAAAACATTTTAAAAGCGTTTCAAAATATTTTACAAGTGTTTTAAAATATCTTGGAGGCGTTTTTTACAACATTTTGAAATTTTTTGAATGATTTTGAAATATTTTGAAATGTTATAAAAATCATTTAAAACATTTTACAAATTTATAAAAATATTTTAAACGAGTTTTATAATGTCTTAAAAACATTTTAAATGTGTTTAAAAGCACGTTATAACATTTTAAAAAGTGTTTTATAAATATTTTGAAAGAATTTTAAAAGTGTTTTGAAATATTTTTAAAATATTGTAAAAGCTTTCTAAAAACATTTTAAAACCATTTTAAAACACTTTTAAAACATTTTAAAATGCTTTACGAGTTCTTGAAGTTGAAAATGTTTTAAAACATTTTAAAAGTGTTTTGAAACATTTTAAAATAAATTTAAATGTTTTAGAAGTGCTTTGAAACATTTTAAAATAAATTTTAAAAGCGTTTCAAAATATTTTAGAAAGCGTTTTCAAAATATTTTAGAAGTGTTTCAAAATATTTTAGAAGTGTTTTAAAATATCTTGGAAGTATTTTACAATATTTTGAAATGCTATAAAAACCCTTAAAAACATTTTACAAAATTTTTAAAATATTTTAAACGAGTTTTATAATGTGTTAAATACATTTAAATGTGTTTAAAAGCACGCTATAACAGTTTAAAAAGTTTTTTATAATGTTTTTAAAACAATTTTTTTTACAATTTCATTAAAAACATTTACTAAAAATGATTAAACACTTTAAATATTTGATTTAAACATATTAATAAAAATTTAGAATATTTTATAAAATCTTCAAACCATTTATAAAGATTATTGAATGTCGAGATTTCAATCGCGTAGATAGTTAGTTAAAAAGGAATGAAGCCTTCGAGGCTAAACTTTTCGGTTTTGATAATGAGAGCATATTGGATATCCATTTTGGAGATGCAAGTGTGGCCCCAGATGCACAAAGTGACGAATTGAGTTCGGACCTCATTTTGGATGATCTGTGAAAAACGAACGGATGTGAATATCGAGGGCTAAAATTTTCGGTTTAAAAATTCGAGAGCATATTTGGATACCCATTTTGGAGATGCAAGCGTGGGCCCACATGCACAAAGTGATGAATTGATTTATGGACTCATTTCGAACGATCCATAAAAAACGAATAGACGCAGATATCGGGGTTGAAATTTTCATTTTTAAAATTCGAGAGCATATTTGGATACCACTTTTGGAGATGCAAGTGTGCCCCCGCATGAACAAAGTGACGAATTGATTTTGGGACTCATTTCGGACGATCTTTGAAAACTGAACGAAAGCGGATATTGGAGGTTGAACTTTTTAGTTTTGAAATTCGAGAGCATATTTGGATACCCATTTTGGAGATGCAAGCGTGGCCCCGCATGCACAAAGTGATGAATTTATTTCGGGACTGATTTCGGACTATCCGTGAGAAATGAAACGGACGTGGATATCGGGGGCAGAACTTTTTGGTTTTGAAATCCGAGAGCATATTTGGATACACATTTTGGAGATGCAAGCGTTTCCCCACATGAACAAAGTGACAAATTGATTTCAGACGCGGATATCGGGGGCTAAACTTTTCGGTTTTGAAATCTGAGAGCATATTTGGATACCCATTTTGGAGATGCAAGCGTGGCCCCAGATGAAAAAAGTGACGAATTGACTTCGGGATTCAATTCAGACGATCCGTGAAAAATTGAAAGACGTGGATATCGGGGGCTGAAATTTTCGGTTGTGAAATCTGAGAGCATATTTGGATACCCATTTTGGAGATGCAAGCGTGGCCCCGCATGCACATAGTGACAAATCGATTTCGCGACTCATTTCGGATGATCCGTGAAAAACGAATAGACGCAGATAACGGGGGCTGAAATTTTCAATTTTGAAATATGAGAGCATATTTGGATACCCATTTTGGAGATGAAAGCGTGGCCTCGGATGCACAAAGTGACAAATTGAGTTTGGGCCTCATTTTGGACGATCCGTGAAAAACGAACAGACGCGAATATCGGGGGCTAAAATTTTCGGTTTTGAAATCTGAGAACATATTTGGATACCCATTTTGGAGATGCAAGCGTGGCCCCAGATGAAAAAAGTGACGAATTGACTTCGGGACTCAATTCAGACGATCCGTGAAACATTAAAAGACGTGGATATCGGGGGCTGAACTTTTCGGTTTGGAAATATGAGAGCATATTTGGATACCCATTTTGGAGATGCAAGCGTGGCCCCGCATGCACAAAGTGACAAATTGATTTCGGGACTCATGTCGGATGGTTCGTGAAAAAAGAACAGACGTGGAAGATGGGGCTAAACTTTTCGGTTTTGATATCCGAGAGCATATTTGGATACCCATTTTGGAGATGCAAGTGCGCCCCCAGATGCACAAAGGGACGAATTGAGTTCGGACCTCATTTCGGATGATCCGTGAAAAACAAACGCATGCGAATATCGAGGTCTAAATTTTTCGGTTTTAAAATCTGAGAGCATATTTAGATACCTATTTTGGAGATGCAAGTGTGGCCCCGGATGCACAAAGTGACGAATTGATTTCGGGATTCATTTCAGACGATTTGTGAAAAATGAATGAACACAGATATCGGGGGCTGAACTTTTCGGTTTTGAAATCTGAGAGCATATTTGGATACACTTTTAAAACGTTTTAAAATTCTTTACAAGTTTTTGAAAAGGATTTAAAAGTGTTTTAAAACATTTTAAACCTTTTTTAAAATATTGTAAAAGCTTTCTAAAAACATTTTTAAATCGTTTTAAAACACTTTTAAAACGTTTTAAAAATCCTTACAAGTTTTTTAAAAGGATTTAAAAACGTTTTAAAACATTTTAAAAGTGTTTTGAAACATTTTAAAATATATTTAAAACATTTTAGAAGTGTTTTGAAACATTTTAAAATAAATCTTAAAAGCGTTTCAAAATATTTTAAAAGTGTTTCAGAATATCTTAAAAGTGTCTTGAAATATCTTGATAGTGTTTTACAATATTTTGAAATGTTATAAAAATCCTTTAAAACATTTTACAACTTTTAAAATATTTTAAAGTTTCATAATGTCTTAAAAATATTTTAAACGAGTTTTATAATTTCTTAAAAACATTTTAAATATGTTTAAAAGCACGTTATAACATTTTAAAAAGTGTTTTATAATGTTTTTAAAAATGTTTTTTTTTTTTGCGATTTTATTAAAAATGATTAAACGCTTTAAATATTTTATTTAAGCATATTAATAAGAATTTAGAATATTTTATAAAATCTTTAAACCATTTATAAAACCTTTATAAAAATGATTAAATGTTTATAATGTCAACTTTATTATTTTAACTTTTATTAAATGTTATTTATAAACATTTTTAAAAATGAAATAAATGTTTTTAAATATTTTAAGAGAATTTTAAAAGTGTTTTGAAATATTTTTAAAACATTGTAAAAGCTTTCTAAAAACATTTGTAAACCTTTTTAAAACACTTTTAAAACATTTTAAAATGCTTCACGAGTTCTTCAAGAGGTTCTGAAAACGTTTTAAAACATTTTAAAAGTGTTTTGAAACATTTTAAAATAAATTTAAAATGTTTTAGAAGTGCTTTGAAACATTTTAAAATAAATTTTAAAGCATTTCAAAATATTTTAAGCGTTTCAAAATATTTTAGAAGTGTTTCAAAATATTTTAAAAGTGTTCTAAAATATCTTGAAGTGTTTTACAATATTTTTTAGTATTGTAAAAATCCTTAAACATTTTACAAAATTTTTAAAATATTTTAAACGAGTTTTATAATGTGTTAAATACATTTAAATGTGTTTAAAAGCACGCTATAACAGTTTAAAAAGTTTTTTATAATGTTTTTAAAACAATTTTTTTTACATTTTCATTAAAAACATTTACTAAAAATGATTAAACACTTTAAATATTTGATTTAAACATATTAATAAAAATTTAGAATATTTTATAAAATCTTCAAACCATTTATAAAAATTATTGAATGTCAGATTTATAAACGTAGATAGTTCGTTAAAAAGGAATAGACGCAGGCTAAACTTTTCGGTTTTGATGTCCGAGAGCATATTTGGATATCCATTTTGGAGATGCAAGTGTGGCCCCAGATGCACAAAGTGACGAATTGAGTTCGGACCTCATTTTGGATGATTTGTGAAAAATGAACGAATGTGAATATCGAGGGCTAAACTTTTCGGTTTAAAAATTCGAGAGCATATTTGGATACCCATTTTGGAGATGCAAGCGTGGCCCCACATGCACAAAGTGATGAATTGATTTGGGGACTCATTTCGAACGATCCATAAAAAACGAATAGACGCAGATATCGGGGTTGAAATTTTCATTTTTGAAATTCGAGAGCATATTTGGATACCACTTTTGGAGATGCAAGTGTGCCCCCGCATGAACAAAGTGACGAATTGATTTTGGGACTCATTTCGAACGATCTTTGAAAACTGAACGAAAGCGGATATTCGGGGTTGAACTTTTTAGTTTTGAAATTAGAGAGCATATTTGGATACCCATTTTGGAGATGCAAGCGTGGCCTCGCATGCACAAAGTGATGAATTTATTTCGGGACTAATTTCGGACTATCCATGAAAAATGAACAGACGTGGATATCGGGGGCAGAACTTTTCGGTTTTGAAATCCGAGAGCATATTTGGATACACATTTTGGAGATGCAAGCGTTTCCCCATACTTTAAAATGACAAAGTTGGACCCAGGACTCATTTGGATGATCAAAGATGCTTTGACATACGATGGTTATGATGAGCTAAGCACTAGTTTCATCAGAACAACCCAGATATTTTTTGAAATCATGGCGTGCTCACCTGCAAAATGAACAATTGGGGATTGAACTGGACGATAAATAAAAAAACAGCAGACAACGAAAAGCATATAGATGAACACGTTACAAATGAAATTTATTTGGATACATTTTGGAGATACAGTATTACCCATGAAAGAATGAGTTGATTTCGGGATTCATTTTGGATGATCCTTGAAAAATGAACAAATGCGGATATTGGGGGTTGAAATTTTTGGTTTTTAAATTCGAGAGAATATCTGGATACCCATTTTGGAGATGAAAGCGTGGCCCCGCATGCACAAAGTGAAAAATTTATTTCTGGACTGATTTCAGACGATCTATGAAAAATGAACAGACGCGGATATCAGGGGTTGAACTTTTTGGTTTTGAAATCTGAGAGCATATTTGGATACCCATTTTGGAGATGCAAGTGTGGCCCCTCATGCACAAAGTGACAAATTGATTTCACGACTCATTTCGGTTGATCCGTGAAAAACGAATATACACAGATAACGGGGGCTGAAATTTTCGATTTTGAAATATGAGAGCATATTTGGATACCCAAAACATTTTAAAAGCACATTATAACACTTTAAAAAGTGTTGGTTAATGTTTCTAAAAACTTTTTTTTACGATTTTATTAAATGTGTTTATTTTAAAACACTTTTAATATAAATTTAAAATATTTTAGAAGTGTTTTGAAACATTTAAAAATAAATTTAAAACATTTTAAAAGTGTTTCAAAATATTTTACAAGTGTTTTAAAATATCTTGGAAGCGTTTTTTACAACATTTTGAAATTTTTTGAATGATTTTGAAATATTTTGAAATGTTATAAAAATCATTTAAAACATTTTACAAATTTATAAAATTATTTTAAACGAGTTTTATAATGTCTTAAAAACATTTTAAATGTGTTTAAAAGCACGTTATAACATTTTAAAAAGTGTTTTATAATGTTTTTAAAAACATTTTTTTTTGCGATTTTATCAAAAATGATTAAACGCTTTAAATATTTGATTTAAGCATATTAATAAGGATTTAGAATATTTTATAAAAGCTTTAAACCATTTATAAAACCTTTATAAAAATTATTAAATGTTTATAATGTCAACTTTATTAGTTTAACTTGTATTAAATGTTATTTATAAACATTTTTAAAAATGAAATAAATGTTTTTAAATATTTTAAAAGAATTTTAAAAGTGTTTTGAAATATTTTTAAAACATTGTAAAATCTTTCTAAAAACATTTTTAAACCATTTTAAAACACTTTTAAAACATTTTAAAATGCTTCACGAGTTCTTCAAGAGGTTCTGAAAACGTTTTAAAACATTTTAAAAGTGTTTTGAAACATTTTAAAATAAATTTAAAACGTTTTAGAAGTGTTTTGAAACATTTTAAAATAAATTTTAAAAGCATTTCAAAATATTTTAGAAGCGTTTCAAAATATTTTAGAAGTGTTTCAAAATATTTTAAAAGTGTTTTAAAATATCTTGGAAGTGTTTTACAATATTTTGAAATGTTATAAAAATCCTTAAAAGCATTTTACAAAATTTTTAAAATATTTTAAACGAGTTTTATAATGTGTTAAATACATTTAAATGTGTTTAAAAGCACGCTATAACAGTTTAAAAAGTTTTTTATAATGTTTTTAAAACAATTTTTTTTACGATTTCTTTAAAAACATTTACTAAAAATGATTAAACACTTTAAATATTTGATTTAAACATATTAATAAAAATTTAGAATATTTTATAAAATCTTCGAACCATTTATAAAAATTATTGAATGTCAAATTTATAAGCTTAACTTGATAAGCGTTTTACAATATTTTGAAATATTTTGAAATATTTTGAAATGTTATAAAAATCCTTTAAAATATTTTACAAAGTTTTTAAAATATTTTAAAAGAGCTTTATAATGTCTGAAAAACATTTTAAACGTAGATAGTTTGTTAAAAAGGAATAGACGCAGGCTAAACTTTTCGGTTTTGATATCCGAGAGCATATTTGGATATCCATTTTGGAGATGCAAGCGTGGCCCCAGATGCACAAAGTGACGAATTGAGTTCGGACCTCATTTCGGATGATCTGTGAAAAACGAACGGATGCGAATATCGAGGGCTAAACCTTTCGGTTTAAAAATTCGAGAGCATATTTGGATACCCATTTTGGAGATGCAAGCGTGGCCCCACATGCACAAAGTGATGAATTGATTTAGGGACTCATTTCGAACGATCCATAAAAAACGAATAGACGCAGATATCGGGGTTGAAATTTTCATTTTGAATTGATTTAGGGACTCATTTTGGATGATCCGTAAAAAACGAACGGACGCGAATGTTGGTGGCTAAAATTTTCGTTTTTGAAATCTAAGAGTATATTTGGATACCCATTTTGGAGATGCAAGTGTGCCCCCGCAGGAAAAGAATGACGAATTTATTTCGGGATTCATTTTGGATGATCCTTGAAAAATGTACAAATGCGGATATTGGGGGTTGAAATTTTCGGTTTTTAAATTCGAGAGCATCTCTGGATACCCATTTTGGAGATGAAAGCGTGGCCCCGCATGCACAAAGTGACAAATTTATTTCGGGACTGATTTCAGACGATCCGTGAAAAACGAACGGACGCGGATATCAGGGGTTGAACTTTTTGGTTTTGAAATCCGAGAGCATATTTGGATAACCATTTTGGAGATGCAAGTGTGGCCCCTCATGCACAAAGTGACAAATTGATTTCGCGACTCATTTCGGATGATCCGTGAAAAACAAATAGACGCAGATAACGGGGGCTGAAATTTTCGATTTTGAAATATGAGAGCATATTTGGATACCCATTTTGGAGATGAAAGCGTGGCCTCGGATGCACAAAGTGACAAATTGAGTTTGGGCCTCATTTTGGACGATCCGTGAAAAACGAACAGACGCGAATATCGGGGGCTAAACTTTTCGGTTTTGAAATTTGAGAGCATATTTGGATACCCATTTTGGAGATGCAAGCGTGGCCCCAGATGAAAAAAGTGACGAATTTACTTCGGGACTCAATTCAGACGATCCGTGAAAAATTAAAAGACGTGGATATCGGGGGCTGAAATTTTCGGTTTTGAAATCTGAGAGCATATTTGGATACCCATTTTGGAGATGCAAGCGTGGCCCCGCATGCACAAAGTGACAAATTTATTTCGGGACTCATTTCGGATGGTTCGTGAAAAAAGAACAGACGTGGAAGATGGGGCTAAAATTTTCGGTTTTGATATCTGAGAGCATATTTGGATACCCATTTTGGAGATGCAAGTGCGGCCCCAGATGCACAATGTGACGAATTGAGCTCGGAACTCATTTCAGATGATCCGTGGAAAACAAACGCACGCGAATATCGAGGTCTAAACTTTTCAGTTTTAAAATCCGAGAGCATATTTGGATACCTATTTTGGAGATGCAAGTGTGGCCTCGGATGTACAAAGTGATGAATTGATTTCGGGATTCATTACAGACGATTTGTGAAAAATGAATGAACACAGATATCGGGGGCTGAAATTTTCAGTTTTGAAATCTTAGAGCATATTTGGATACACTTTCAAAACGTTATAAAATGCTTTACAAGTTTTTGAAAAGGATTTAAAAACGTTTTAAAACATTTTAAACCTTTTTTAAAATATTATAAAAGCTTTCTAAAAACATTTTTAAACCGTTTTAAAACACTTTTAAAACGTTTTAAAATGCTTTACAAGTTTTTTAAAAGGATTTAAAAACGTTTTAAAACATTTTAAAAGTGTTTTGAAACATTTTAAAATAAATTCAAAACATTTTAGAAGTGTTTTGAAACATTTTAAAATAAATCTTAAAAGCATTTCAAAATATTTTAAAACCGTTTCAGAATATCTTAAAAGTGTCTTGAAATATCTTGATAGTGTTTTACAATATTTTGAAATGTTATAAAAATCCTTTAAAACATTTTACAAGTTTTTAAAAATATTTTAAAAGAGTTTCATAATGTCTTAAAAACATTTTTAACGTGTTTAAAATCATGTTATAGCATTTTAAAAAGTGTTTTATAATGTTTTTAAAAATATTATTTTTTACGATTTTATTAAAAAAATTTACGAAAAATGATTATACGCTTTAAATATTTGATTTAAACATATTAATAAGAATTTGGAATATTTTATGAAAGGTTTAAACCATTTATAAAACATTTATAAAAATTATTGAATGTCAGCTTTATAAGCTTAATTTTATGAAATATTTTGAAATATTTTGAAATATTATAAAAATCCTCTAAAATATTTTACAAATTTTTTAAAAATATTTTAAAAGAGTTTTATGATGTGTTAGAAACATTTTAAACGTGTTTAAAAGCACATTATAACATTTTAAAAAGGGTTTTATAATATCTTTAAAAACGTTTCTTTTTTTACGATTTTATTAAAAACATTTAATAAAAGGATTAAACGCTTTAAATATTTGATTTAAACATATTGAGAAGAATTTAGAATATTTTCTAACAGATTTAAACCATTTATGAAACATTTATAAAAATTATTGCATGTTTATAATGTTAGCTTTATAAGCTTAACTTTTATTAAATTTTATTTAAAAACATTTTTAAAACCTAAATAAATGCTTTCGAATATTTTAAATTTGTTTTGAAATGTTTTTCTAACATTGTAAAAGCATTCTGAAAACATTTAAAAACCATTTAAAAACACTTTTAAAACATTTTAAAATGTTTTACAAGTTTTTAAAGGATTTAAATATGTTTTAAAACATTTTAAAAGTGTTTTGAAACATTTTAAAAGTGTTTTGAAGCATTTTAAAAGTGTTTTGAAACATTTTAAAATAAATTTAAAACATTTTAAAAGGGTTTCAAAATATTTAAAAGTGTTCAAAAATATGTTAAGCGTTTGACAATATTTTGAAATATTTTGAAATTTATAAAAATATTTTAAAACATTTTACAAATTTTTAAAAATATTTTAAAAGAGTTTTATGATGTCTTCAAAACATTTTAAAAGCACATTATAACATTTTAAAAAGTGTTGTATAATGTTTCTTAAAACTTTTTTTTACGATTTTATTAAATGTGTTTATTTTAAAACACTTTTAATATAAATTTAAAATATTTTAGAAGTGTTTTGAAACATTTAAAAATAAATTTAAAACATTTTAAAAGCGTTTCAAAATATTTTACAAGTGTTTTAAAATATATTGAAAGCGTTTTTTACAATATTTTGAAAATTTTTGAATGATTTTGAAATATTTTGAAATGTTATAAAAATCCCTTAAAACATTTTACAAATTTGTAAAAATAGTTTAAACGAGTTTTATAATGTCTTAAAAACATTTTAAATGTGTTTAAAAGCACGTTATAACATTTTAAAAAGTGTTTTATAATGTTTTTAAAAACGTTTTTTTTTTGCGATTTTATTAAAAATGATTAAACGCTTTAAATATTTGATTTAAGCATATTAATAAGAATTTTGAATATTTTATAAAAGATTTAAACCATTTATAAAACGTTTATAAAAATTATTAAATGTTTATAATGTCAACTTTATTAGTTTAACTTTTATTAAATGTTATTTATAAACATTTCTAAAAATGAAATAAATGCTTTTAAATATTTTAAAATAATTTTAAAAGTGTTCTGAAATGTTTTTAAAACATTGTAAAAGGTTTCTAAAAACATTTTAAACCATTTTAAAACACTTTTAAAACATTTTAAAATGCTTTACAAGTTCTTCAAGAGATTCTGAAAACATTTTAAAACATTTTAAAAGTGTTTTGAAACATTTTAAAATAAATTTAAAACATTTTAGAAGTGTTTTGAAACATTTTAAAATAAATTTTAAAAGCGTTTCAAAATATTTTAGAAGCGTTTCAAAATATTTTAGAAGTGTTTCAAAATATTTTAAAAGTGTTTTACAATATTTTGAAATGTTATAAAAATCCTTAAAAACATTTTACAAAATTTTTAAAATATTTTAAACGAGTTTTATAATGTGTTAAATACATTTAAATGTGTTTAAAAGCACGCTATAACAGTTTAAAAAGTTTTTTATACTGTTTTTAAAACAATTTTTTTTACGATTTCATTAAAAACATTTACTAAAAATGATTAAACACTTTAAATATTTGATTTAAACATATTAATGAAAATTTAGAATATTTTATAAAATCTTCGAACCATTTATAAAAATGATTGAATGTCAGATTTATAAGGTTAACTTGATAAGCGTTTTACAATATTTTGAAATAGTTTAAAATATTTTGAAATGTTCTAAAAATCCTTTAAAATATTTTAAAAGAGCTTTATAATGTCTGAAAAACATTTTAAACGTAGATAGTTCGTTAAAAAGGAATAGACGCAGGCTAAACATTTCGGTTTTGATATCCGAGAGCATATTTGGATATCCATTTTGGAGATGCAAGCGTGGCCCCAGATGCACAAAGTGATGAATTGAGTTCGGACCTCATTTCGGATGATCTGTGAAAAACGAACGGATGCGAATATCGAGGGCTAAACTTTTCGGTTTAAAAATTCGAGAGCATATTTGGATACCCATTTTGGAGATGCAAGCGTGGCCCCACATGCACAAAGTGATGAATTGATTTAGGGACTCATTTCGAACGATCCACAAAAAACGAATAGACGCAGATATTGGGGTTGAAATTTTCATTTTTGAAATTCGAGAGCATATTTGGATAACCATTTTGAGATGCAAGCGTAGCCTCACATGCACAAAGTGACGAATTGATTTAGGGACTCATTTTGGATGATCCGTAAAAAACGAACGGACGCGGATGTCGGAGGCTAAAATTTTCATTTTTGAAATTTGAGAGTATATTTGGATACCCATTTTGGAGATGCAAGTGTGCCCCCGCAGGAAAAGAATGACGAATTGATTTCGGGATTCATTTTGGATGATCCTTGAAAAATGTGCAAATGCGGATATTGGGGGTTGAAATTTTCGGTTTTTAAATTCGAGAGCATATCTGGATACCCATTTTGGAGATGAAAGCGTAGCCCCGCATGCACAAAGTGACAAATTTATTTCGGGACTGATTTCAGACGATCCGTGAAAAACGAACGGACGCGGATATCAGGGGCTGAACTTTTTGGTTTTGAAATCCGAGAGCATATTTTGATACCCATTTTGGAGATGCAATTGTGGCCCCTTATGCACAAAGTGACAAATTGATTTCGCGACTCATTTCGGATGATCCGTGAAAAACGAATAGACGCAGATAACAGGGGCTGAAATTTTAGATTTTGAAATATGAGAGCATATTTGGATACCCATTTTGGAGATGAAAGCGTGGCCTCGGATGCACAAAGTGACAAATTGATTTTGGGCATCATTTTGGATGATCCGTGAAAAACGAACAAACGCGAATATCGGGGGCTAAACTTTTCGGTTTGAAATCACAAGAACATATTGGATACCCATTTTGGAGATGCAAGCATGCCCCAGATGAACAAATTGTGAATTGACTTTGGGACTCAATTCAGACGATCCGTGAAAAATGAAAAGACGTGGATATCGGGGGCTGAACTTTTCGGTTGTGAAATCTGAGAGCATATTTGGATACCCATTTTGGAGATGCAAGTGTGGCCCCGCATGCACATAGTGACAAATCGATTTCGCGACTCATTTCGGATGATCCGTGAAAAACGAATAGACGCAGATAACGAGGGCTGAAATTTTCGATTTTGAAATATGAGAGCATATTTGGATACCCATTTTGGAGATGAAAGCGTGGCCTCGGATGCACAAAGTGACAAATTGAGTTTGGGCCTCATTTTGGACGATCCGTGAAAAACGAAACTATCGCTAATATCTAGGGCTAAAATTTTCGGTTTTGAAATCCGGAGCATATCGATACCCATTTTGGAGATTTAAGTTGCAAGCCCGATGGAAAAAAGCTACACATTTGACTTCTGGATCTAATTCAGACATCCGGTGAAAAATTAAAAAGACGGGATATCTAAATGAATTTTCTGGCTGAAATCCGAGATATTTGGATACCCATTTTGGAGATGCAAGCGTACCTTATGCACAAAGTGACAAAATGGATTTCGGACTCATTACTGATGGTTCGTAAAAAGAACAACACGGAAGATGGGTTAACCTGGCTTTGATATCCGAGAGCATATTTTGATACCCATTTTGGAGATGCAAGTGCGCTCGAGATAAACAAAGGAACGAATTGAGTTCTGACCTCATTTCGATGATCCGTGAAAAACAAACGCAGATGCGAATATCGAGGTCTAAACTTTTCGCCAAATCAGAGAGCATGACGGATACCATTTAGTATGGGTGTGGCCCTTGATGCACAAAGTGACCTAATTGATTTCGGGATTCATTTCGCAACATTTGTGAAAAATGAATGAACACAAATATCGCAATTAACTTTTCTGGCTTTGAAATCGAGAGCATATTTGGATACACTTTAAAAACGCTTAAAATGCTTTACAAGTTTTTGAAAGGATTTTAAAAGCGCTTTAAAACATTTTAACTTTTAAAATATTGTAAAAGCTTTCTAAAAACATTTTTAAACCAAGCTTAAAAACACTTTTAAAACGCTTTAAAATGTTTTTACAAGTTTTTTAAAAGGATTTAAAAAGGTTTTAAAACATTTTAAAAGTGTTTTGAAACATTTTAAAATAAATTTAAAACATTTTAGAAGTGTTTTGAAGATTTTAAAATAAATCTTAAAAGCATTTCAAAATATTTGCAAGCGCTTTAATATCTTAAAAGTGTCTAAATATCTTCGATGTTGTTTTACAATATTTTTTAAAATGTTATAAAAATCCTTTAAACATTTTACAACTTTTAAAAATATTTTAAAAGAGTTTCATAATGCTCAAAACATTTTAACTTGTTTAAAATCATGTTATAGCATTTTAAAAAGTGTTTTATAATGTTTTTAAAAATATTATTTTTTACTATTTTATTAAAAAGATTTACTAAAAATGATTAAACGCCTTTAAATATTTGATTTAAACATATTAATAAGAATTTGGAATATCATAAAAGGTTTAAACCATTTTTAAAACATTTATAAAAATTATTGATCATTAGCTTTATAAGCTTAACTTTATGAAATATTTTTAAATGTTATAAAACTTCCTAAAATATTTTACAAATTTTTTAAAAATATTTTAAAATAGTTTTATGATGTGTTAGAAACATTTTAAAATGTTTTACAAGTTTTTAAAAAGGATTTAAATATGTTTTAAAACATTTTAAAAGTGTTTTGAAACATTTTAAAACAAATTTAAAACATTTTAAAAGTGTGTTGAAGCATTTTAAAAGTGTTTTGAAACATTTTAAAATAAATTTAAATATTTTAAGAGGGTTTCAAAATACTTAAAAGTGTTCAAAAATATCTTAAGTCAGTTGACAATATTTTGAAATATTTTGAAATTTATAAAAATATTTTAAAACATTTTACAAATTTTAAAAAATATTCTTTAAAAGAGTCTTATGATGTCTTCAAAAACATTTTGAAAGCACGTGCTATAATATTTTAAAAAGTGTTGTATAATGTTTCTAAAAATCTCTTTGCGATTTTATTGAATAAGCCATTTTAAAACACTTTTAATATAAATTTAAAATATTTTAGAAGTGTTTTGAAACATTTAAAAATAAATTTAAAACATTTTAAAAGCGCTTCCAAAATATTTTACAAGTGTTTTAAAATATCTTGGAAGCGCTTTTTACAACATTTTGAAATTTTTTTTAATGATTTTGAAATATTTTTGAATGTTATAAAATCATTTAAAACATTTTACAAATTTATAAAAATATTTTAAACGAAGTTTTATAATGTCTTAAAAACATTTTAAATGTGTTTAAAAAAGCATTTATAACATTTTAAAAAGTGTTTTATAATGTTTTTAAAAACGTTTTTTTGCGATTCTATCAAAATGATTAAACGCTTTAAATATTTGATTTAAGCATATTAATAAAAATTAGATAAATATTTTATGTTTTTAAACCATTTATAAAACCTTTATAAAAATTATTAAATGTTTATAATGCCAATTTTTATTAGTTTAACTTTTATTAAATGTTATTTATAAACATTTTTAAAAATGAAATAAATGTTTTTAAATATTTTAAGAGAATTTTAAAAGTGTTTTGAAATATTTTTAAAACATCGTAAAAAGCTTTCTAAAAACACTTTTAAACCATTTTAAAACACTTTTTAAAACATTTTAAAATGCTTCACGAAGTTCTTCAAGAGGTTCCTAAAACATTTTGGGTAGTGCCGAAACATTTTAAAATAAATTAAACGTTTTAGAAGTGTTTTGAAACATTTTAAAATAAATTTTAAAGCGCTTTCAAAAATATTTTAGATGCTTCAAAATATTTTAGAAGTGTTTCAAAATATTTTAAAGAAGTGTTTTAAAATATCTGGAAGTGTTTTACAATATTTTGAAATGTTAGAAAACTTAAAACATTTTACAAAATTTTAAAATATTTTAAACGAGTTTTATAATGTGTTAAATACATTTAAATGTGTTTAAAAGACGCTATAATCAGCTTAAAAGTTTTTATAATGTTTTTTAAAACAATTTTTTTTTACGATTTCATTAAAAACATTTACTAAAAACATTAAACACTTTAAATATTTGATTTAAACATGTTTAATAAAATTCGCATTATTTTATAAAATCTTCGAACCATTTATAAAAATTATCAATGTCGATTTTCATGTTTAACTTATATGTTTTTTACAATATTTTAAAATATTTTGAAAGGTTATAAAACTTTAAATATTTTACAAAGTTTTTAAAATATTTTAAAAGAGTTTATGACAAACCGAAAATATCAACTGTGAGAGTTAGTCATGAAAGGAATAATGCTAAACTTTCTGCTTTCGATATCCAGACAGAGCTGGACATCCATTTTGAGATGCAAAAGCGTGGCCCCGTATGCAAAGTGACGTAATTGAGTTCTGACTCTATTTCTCATGATCTATGAAAAACGAACGAATGCGAATATTCAGGGCTAAAATTTTCGGTTTAAAAATTCAAGAGCATATTTGGATACCCATTTTGGAGATGCAAGCGTGGCCCCACATGCAAAGTGATGAATTGATTTAGGATTCATTTCACGATCCATAAAAAAACGAATGTATTTAGACATTTGGTTGAAATGTATTTTGAAATTGAAGACATATTTTGATACCGCTTTGGAGATGCAAGTGTGCCTCACAATGAACAAAGTTTATCAATTGATTTTCAGACTCATTTTAATTTACTCTGAAAACCGAACGAAATGAGGTCGGGGGTTGAAACTTTTCTAGCTGAAATTCCCAGAGCATATTTGGATACCTTATTTTGAGATGCATGCATTCCATGCACAAAGTGATGAATTTATTTCGAGACCGATTTCTAATTATCCAGAAAATGAATACCGTACGGGATATCGGGGCGTAACTTTTCAGTATGAAATCCGGAGAGCATATTTGGACACATTTGGAGATGCAGCGTTTTCCATATGGATTAAAGTGGACAAATTGGATTTTGTGGACTCATTTCAATGATCCGTGAAAACGAACATACGTGATATCTGGGCTAAACTTTCGCCTTTGAAATCCGAGAGCATATTCGATAAACTACTTTTGGGAGATGCAAGCGTGGCCTCATATACCAAGTGACGAATTGATTTGTGGGACTCATTTTGATGATCCGTGGAAAACTGACCCGACGCTTGGACATGCTCTGGGCGGTACTTTGCTGGGTAATCTGAGAGTATATTCGATACCCATTTCGAGATGCAAGTGTGCCCAGAAAAGAATGACGACCGATTTCGGATTAATTGGATGATCCTCAAAAATTTACAAATGCGATATCGGGGGTTGAAATTTTCTTTGGCTTTTAAATTCGAGAGCAGACCGATACCCATTTTGAGATGAAAGTGGGCCCTGGGCATGCACAGTGACAATTTATTTTTAGATTCCGATTTACTTCATCCGTGAAAACGACCATCACATATCAGGGGCTGAACTTTTGGCTGAAATCCGAGAGCATATTTGGATACCCATTTTGGAGATGCAAGTGTGGCCCTCATGCACAAAGTGACAAATTGATTTACACTCATTTTGATGATCCGTGAAAAACGAAGACGGCAGTAGAGACGGGTTGAAATTTTCATTTTGAAATATGACAGAGCATATTTGATACCATTTGGGAGATGGAAAGTTATACTTCTGATGCAAAAAGTGACAAATTGATTTTGGGTACTGCCTATGATCCGTGAAAACTAACAAACCCGAATATTCTGGGGCTAAACTTTCTTGACATGAAACTGGGAGCATATTCGATACCCATTTTGGAGATGCAAGCGTGGCCTCTGATGCAAAAAGTGACAAATTGATTTCAAGTAATTTTGATGATCCGTAGTGTTCTAACAACGCGAATATCTGGGGCTAAACTTTTCATTAAATCCGAGAGCATATTCGGATACCCATTTCGAGATGCAAGCTGGGCCCTGTATGAAAAAGGACGACCGATTTCTGGACTCAATTCAGACGCATCCGTGAAAATGAAAAGACGTGGATATCGGGGCTGAACTTTTCTGCTTGTGAAATCAGAGCATATTTGGATACCCATTTGGAGATATGTGGCCCCTGCATACACATAGTGACAAATCGATTTCACACTCATTTCTGATGATCCTACAAAAACGACATTACGTATAACGGAATAAATTTTCGATTTTGAAATATGAGAGCATATTTGATACCCATTTGGAGATGAAAGGTATTCTCATGCACAAAGTGACAAATCGAGCTTGGGCCTCATTCTCGGACGATCCGTGAAAAACGAACGACGCGAATATCTAGGGGCTAAACTTTTCGGCTTTGAAATCTCAGAGCATATTTGGATACCCATTTTGGAGATGCAAGCGTGGCCCTGTATGAAAAAAGTGACGATTTGACTTCGGACTCAATCTGGGATTGCATCCTGAAAATTAAAAGACGTGATATCTAAATAAATTTTGGCTTTGAAACTCGAGAGCATATTTGGATACCTATTTTGGAGATGCAAGCGTGGCTCCAAGAGATGTGCACAAAGTGACAAAATGATTTCTGGGACCACTTCTATGGTTCTGAAAAAGAAATTGTGACGTGGAAGATGGGGCTTAAACTTTTCTACATCCGAGAGCATACTGATACCCTACTTTGAGATGCAAGTGCTGCCCCCTGCATGCACAAAGGGACGACTGAGTTCGACCTCATTTCGGATGATCCGTGAAAACAAACGCATGCGAATATCGAGGTCTAAACTTTTCTGGGCTGTGGTAACTGAGAGCATATTCTGGGATACCTATTTTGGAGATGCAAGTGTGGCCCCGATGCACAAAGTGACGCACTGATTTTGGATTCATTTCGACGATTTGGGAAAAATGAATGAACACAAGATATCTAATAACTTTCTAAGCTTTGAAAATCTCGAGAGCATATTTGGATACACTTTTAAAACGTTTAAATGCTTTACAAGTTTTTGAAAAGTGATTTAAAAGCGTTTAAAACATTTTAAACCTTTTTAAAATATTGTAAAGTTTAAAAATATTTTAAACTGTTTTAAAACACTTTTAAAACGCTTTTAAAATGCTTTGCTAGTTTTTTTAAAAGGATTTAAAAAGGTTTTAAAACATTTTAAAAAGTAAGTTTTGAAACATTTTAAAATAAATTTAAAACATTTTAGAAGTGTTTTGAAACATTTTAAAATAAATCTTAAAAGCATTTCAAAATATTTTAAAAGCGTTTCTGTAATATCTTAAAAGTGTCTTGAAATATCTTGATGTTGTTTTACAATATTTTGAAATGTTATAAAATCCTTTAAAAACATTTTACAACTTTTTAAAAATATTTTAAAAGAGTTTCATAATGTCTTAAAAATTTTTAACTGCTTAAAATCATGTTATAGCATTTTAAAAAGTGTTTTATAATGTTTTTAAAAATATTATTTTTTAATATTTATTAAAAAGATTTACTAAAATGATTAAACGCTTTTAAATATTTGATTTAACATATTAATAAGAATTTTGGAATATTTTATAAAGGTTTGGGTAAACCATTTTTAAAACATTTATAAAAATTATTTGATCACAAATTTATGTTTAACTTTATGAAATATTTTGAAATGTTATAAAATCCTTAAAATATTTTACAAATTTTTAAAAATATTTTAAAATAGTTTTATGATGTGTTAGGAAACATTTTAAACATGCTTTAGAAAAGCACATTATAACATTTTAAAAAGGCCTTATAATATTTTTAAAATTGCTTTCTTTTTTTACGATTTTCATTAAAAACATTTAATAAAGATTAAACGCTTTAAATATTTGATTTAAACATATTGAGAAGAATTTAGAATATTTTATAACAGATTTAAACCATTTATGAAACATTTATAAAAATCTATCAAAAGTATGTTTATAATGCGGCTTTATAAGCTTAACTTTACAATTATTTAAACAAATAAATGCTTTCAAATATGTCGCAATGTGTTTTGAAATGTTTTTCTAACATTGTAAAAGCATTCTAAAACATTTTAAAACCATTTTAAAACATTTTAAAATGTTTTGCTAAGTTTTTAAAAGGATTTAAATATGTTTTAAAACATTTATGCGAAATGAAACATTTCCGTGTTAAATTTAAAAACATTTTAAAGTGTTTTGAAGCATTTTAAAAGTGTTTTAAACATTAAAATAAATTTAAAAACATTTTAAGAGGGTTTTGAAATATTTAAAAGTGTTCAAAAAATATCTTAAGCGCTTGACAATATTTCGTTTTGAAATATTTTGAAAATTATAAAAATATTTTAAAAGATAATAAATTTTTAAAAATATTTTAAAAGAGTCTTATGATGTCTTCAAAACATTTGAAATCAATAAGTATAACATTTTAAAAAGTGTTGTAGAGTAATGTTTCTAAAAACTTTCACGATTTTATCGGATGTTATTTTAAACACTTTTAATTATAACTTAAAATATTTTAGAAGTGTTTTGAAACATTTAAAAATAAATTTAGCATTTTAAAACGCTTCAAAATATTTTATGTTTTAAAATATCTGGAAGCCGCTTTTTACAACATTTTGAAATTTTTTGAATGATTTTGAAATATTTTGAAATGTTATAAAAAATCATTTAAAACATTTTACAAATTTAGAAAAATATTTTAAACGCTTTATAATGTCTTAAGAACATTTTAAATGTGTTTAAAAGCACGCTATAACATTTTAAAAAGTGTTTTAGTAATGTTTTTGTAAACGTTTTTTTTTGCTATTCTATCAAAAATGATTAAACGCTTTAAATATTTGATTTAAGCATATTAATAAGAATTTAGAATATTTTTATAAAAGCTTTAAACCATTTATGCAAAACCTTTATAAAAATTATTAAATGTTTATAATGCCAACTTTATTAGTTTAACTTTTATTAAATGTTATTTATAAACATTTTTAAAATGAAATAAATGTTTTTAAATATTTTAAGAGAATTTTAAAGTGTTTTGAAATATTTTTAAAACATTGTAAAGTTTTCTAAAAATACTTTTTAAGCCATTTTAAAACACTTTTAAAACATTTTTAAAATGCTTCACAGTTCTTCTGTAAGAGGTCTCAAAAACATTTCCTAAAAGTGTTTTGAAACATTTTAAAAATAAATTTAAAATCGTTTTAGTGTTTTGAAACATTTTAAAATAAATTTTTAAAGCGTTTTCAAAATATTTTTTTAGAAGCGTTTCAAAATATTTTAAGTGTTTCAAAATATTTTAGAAGTGTTTTAAAATATCTTGGAAGTGTTTTACAATATTTTGAAATGTTATAATCCTAAAACATTTTACAAAATTTTTAAAATATTTTAAACGAAGTCATAATGTGTTAAATAAGAATGAAATGTGCTTTAAAGCACTATAATAAATAAAAAGTTTTATAGTGTTTTTAAAACAATTTTTTTTACATTTCATTAAACATTTACTAAATGGATGAAACACTTTAAATATTTGATTTAAACATATTAATAAAATTTAATACTTATAAAATCTTCAACCATTGAGGAAAACTATTTAATGTCGATTTATAAGCTTAATCATAAGCGTTTTGATAATATTTTAAAATATTTAAAATATTTTGAAAGTGTTATAAAAATCTTTAAAATATTTTACAAAGTTTTTAAATATTTAAAAAGAGCTTTATAATGTCTCGAAAAACATTTTAAACGTATAGTCATAAAGGAATACGTTGTGCTAAACTTTTCTGCCGATATCCGAGAGCATATTCGACATCCATTGAGATGCAAGCGTGGCCCTGCATGCAAAGAGCCAATTGAGTCTGCACCTCATTTCTATGATCTCGTGAAAAACGAACTATTACGAATATCGGTACAAAATTTTCTGCTTAAAATCTAAGATATATTCGATACCCATTTTCAGACGCAAGCTGCCCCACATGCACAAAGTGATGAATTGATTGTGGACTCATTTCTAACATCCATAAAAAACGAATAGACTAGAGTATCCGGTTGAAATTTTCATTTTTGAAATTCCAGAGCATATTTGGATACCCATGGAGATGCAGCCCACATGAACAAAGTGACGAATCGATTGGGACTCATTTCACCATCTTTAAAACCGAATTTAAAGCGGATATTGGGGGTTGAACTTTTCACTTTGAAATTCGAGAGCATATTTGGATACCATTTGAGATGCAAGCGTGGCCCCGTGATGCACAAAGTGATGAATTTATTTCGGGATCGATTTTAATTATCCGTGAAAATGAACGTATCGGGGATATCTGGGGCAGAATTTTTGATTTTGAAATCCAGAGCATATTTGGACACACATTTTGGAGATGGGCAGCCTCACATGCACAAGTGACAAATTGATTTCAGACTCATTTGACGATCCGTGAAAACGAACATACGTGGATATCGGGGCTAAACTTTCGCTTTGAAATCCGAGAGCATATTTGGATAACCATTTTGGAGATGCAAGCTGGCCTCACATGCCCGAAGTGACGAATGATTTGTGGACTCATTTTTGGGACGACCTGCAAAACGAACTGACGCGATGTCTGGGGCTAAAATTTTCACAACCGGGAGAGTATATTCGATACCCATTTTGAGATGCAAGTGTGCCCACAGAAAAGAATTATCAATTGATTTCGGATTCATTTTGGATGATCCTTGAAAAATTTTGGCAACGGAGAGATCAGCTGAAATTTTCTAAAGCTTTAAATTCGAGAGCATATCCGGATACCCATTTTGGAGATGAAAGTGTGGCCCTACACGACAAAGTGACAAATTTATTTTCGGATCGATTTCAAACAACAATCCGTGAAAAACGAACCATGCGAATATCGGGGGTTGAACTTTTGGTTTTGAAATCCCAGAGCATATTTGGATACCCATTGAGATGCAAGTGTGGCCCCTCATGCAAACAAAGTGGCCACAATTATCACACCATTTCATGATCCAGGAAACGAACAGACTCTGTATAACTAATAAATTTTCATTTGAAATATGAGAGCATATTTGGATACCCATTTTGGAGATGAAAGCGTGGCCTCGATGCAAAAAGTGACAAATTGATTTCGCGACCAGCCTTGATGATCCGAAAACGTAACACGCAGACAACTGGGCCGAATTTTCGATTTTGAAATATGAGAGCATATTTGGATACCCATTTTGAGATGCAAGCTTATTCTGATGCAAAAAAGTGACAAATTGATTTTAGCACTCATTTCTGATGATCCAGAAAACTAACAAACGCGAATATCGAGGCTAAACTTTTCGCTTTGAAACTGAGAGCAGTATTTGGATACCCATTTTGGAGATGCAGCGTGGCTCTGGATGCAAAAAGTGACAAATTGATTTTAAAGTACTCCATTTTGGATGATCCGTGAAAACCAACAAACGCGAATATCTTAGGCTAAACTGGTTTTAAAATCAGAGACATATTTGGATACCCATTTTGGAGATGCAAGCTGTGCCTCGCATGCAAAAGAATTGATTTTGGGCATCATTTTGATGATCCGTGGAAAGTCTAACAAACGCTAATATCTGGGGCTAAACTTTCATGAAATCTCGAGGAAGAGGCTTATCAAATGTACTTTAGTGTCAAGAGAAAATCCTCAAAAGAAGTCTACCAAAGGCGCAGGTACTTTCTGCATGGCGGGAAGTCGTGGTGGAAGAGGAAGGTCTACAACACCTAGAGATGGATCTGGTTAGCCTGTCTTCAAAATGCATCCACAGCAGATGGCAAGGTGATGTGTTCTGCCAAAGGAAGAGGAGAAGAGGCGAGGAAGAATTGAGGTGTTGCTGTATGTCATGTGTTGGGACATAAACACTATGAATGCCCAGAGAATGTGGGCACAAGCGTAGAAATGTCATTGTTGCTCGGTTGGAGAAGAGGCAAGAGCAATGTCGAAATGAGGAAGCAATTTCCTAAAAAAGGGAGAATATTTGATATCATTGTTGTCTTGCAGTGAAACAAGAAAAGAAGTTGCTGAAACTCACATGAGAAAGATCACTCAAGAGTGTGTGTATATCCAAGGGAAATGTTGTCATTAGTCGTTGATAGTAGTTAAAGACAAATAATTTAACTTATAGAGGTGATAAAGAAGCTAAAGCTAAAGATAAGGGAACATCCAACACCTTAAAAGGTGTCAATGGCTCCATAAAGACACCAACCGGACAGAAAGACCAATGTGAGATAGAGTTGCAGATGGGCAACGGCAAAGACAAGGTCATGTGTGATGTGATGCCCTATGGATGTGTTCCACATGTCAAGTTGGGTAGACCTTGGAAGTATGACAAGATGTGCCAATACATTATGGTAAGAAGAACACTTACAAGCTCTTCAAGGATGGGATGCATCACACATTGATACCTATTGAGGAAGGAGAACCATCAAGTAGAAAAGTTGATCCAAAGACTTTGTTGTCAGAGTGGGAAAGAGTATCTACGTGAATGAAGAAGAAGAGGTAAGTTTTTCTTTAGTCTCGCAAACCTAAAGTAGTGCTTACTTCTACAAATATTTCCGATTTTCCAATTGAAACCAAAGAGATGCCGGACAATTATTTGTGGATATTGTTATGGATGATTTTCCCGATGAATTGCCAACTGTGAGGAAAATCACCATCGGGATAGACTTTACTTCCTCATAGGATCAAATTTTCCAAATAAAGCAGCCTTCAATGACTCCCACAGAGAATGAAGAACGAAGCAAGTGCAGTGAATTGGTTGACAAAGGCCGATCGTAGAAAGTTTGAGTCCAAGTGTAGTACCTGCAGTTAAGGAGCCCAAAGAAAAGATGCTGAGTTGAGAATGTGCACCGATTCAAGAGAAATCAACAAAATAAAAATCAGGTATAGATTTCTTTCCCTAGATTTGAAGATTTAATGGACTATTTGAGTGGAGCAAAGTATTTTTCAAAATTAGATTTGAAGAGAAGAGAATATCGATTAGAATAAAGGGAGGGTGATGAATGGAAAATGTACCTTTAAAACAAATGAAGGATGAAGAATGGAGTCGGTAATGCCTTTGTGTCATCAAATGCACCTAGTACTTATGAGGTCTATGAATGAAGTGTTAAGAGAGTTTATCGGGTAAATTTGTAATAGTGTATCTCGGGATGATATATTTGTTTTCAAAGAAAAACAAAGTGAGGAACATTTAAGGCATCTTTAGTCACATAAATCTCAAGAAGTTACATCAGCAGGAGAAGCTGCCGATAAATTTAAAGAAATGTTCATGAAAGAAGAGCTAGTATATCTCGGGTTTTGTTTTTTTTATTTGAGGGACCGAAGATGATCCAAAGGTCAAGGAAATTGTGGAGTGGCCTTCACCACAAGAAGTGTTTTTAGGTAAGGAAGTTTCCATGGACTTGCCAAGCATTAAAATTCATAAGGAATTTTAGCAAGATTAATGCACCCACTATTAGAGACTATAAAGAAGGGATAGCCATTCAAATGGACTAACAAGAAGAAAATACTTTAAGCTTTTGAAATAGAAGATAAATGAAAAGCTTGTTTTAGTTTTCATTTCATTTTAACAAACCATTTCAAGTGGAAGTGTGATGGGTGACAGCTTCAATGTATCGCATCGAGTCAAGATGATAGGCCTGTAGCATACTTTAGTGAGAAGCCTAATGAGCATTTCAGAAGAAATATTCCTCTTATGAGAAAGAATTTATGCAATTTAGCAGCATTGAAGAAGTGGATACATTATTTAATGTATATAGAATTGTGTTATACTCATAATCATGCTTACAATATATTATGTAAAGCAAAATTAAATTGAAGTATAATATGCCAAATGGGTTGAGGATCTCCATATTTTTAATTTTATTTTGAATCATATAAGGGCCAAGCAAGCAAAGTAGCTTTAAGGCTCTATAGGAGAAATATGTCATTCAAGAAAAATAGTTCTATGGTAGGACTGATTTAAAAGAAATTTATAAGATGGATTCACGAAAGGAAGCATTTGAAGCACAGATGCAACTGTTGGACAGAGCAGAGCCGTGGTTGGATTACTTCTCTTTATAGAGACTGCTGAAAACTAAGAAACCAATTGTGTGTACCAAATTGTTCATGAGGGAGAATTTAACAAAGAAAAGCACAAGTTAGGACTTGCTAGATACTTTGGTACCGATAAAACTTATGAGATAGCTGAGAAATATTTTTATTATCAATAAAGGTGAGAACCTATGGATAACTTATAGAAGAATTGCAAAATTATTTCAATATGCAAGGGGAGAAGCTTAACATGATTGTACACTGCATTGGCCTTTCCGCATGTGCCTTGGGATATGGTGAGTAAGGATTTTATTTGTGAGGGAATGCCTAAGACTTAAGAGAGGGAATGATGCACATTTGTTGTAGTTGACAAATTTTCCAAGATGGTACATTTTATTCCATGTTATAAACGAAGAAGCTACTCATGTAGCTAATTTGTTTTTCAAAGCAGCTGTTAGATCAAGATGGGTTGCCCAAGAGTATTGTTTCAGAGCCACTAGATTTGTGGGCCATTTTGGAGGACATTTGTGGAAGAAATCTGGTACTAAACTCGAGTTTAAGCTCACTATCATCCCTGCATCATGGACAACCAGAGCAAGAAATAGAAGTCCTGGGAAATCTTTTGAGAAGTCTTAAGTGGAGAGCATCCCAAGCAAGTGGACTATTTTTCCACATGCGTAGTATGCATACAATGATTCACCAAAAACAAAAGGTATTACTAGACCATTCCATATTTTTTATGGAATGCACCCCGAGGAGTGTCTCGAATCGAGAAACTTGGGAAAGGCGTAGTTGAGGAGGCGAGGAGAAGAATTACTTCAAAGATCCAAGCAATACATGAGTAGGTAAAACATTAACTATAAGGCAACAAATATCAAGGCTGCAAAGGCAAAGCATATTTAAGGTAAGAGAAGCTTATCTTAAGTTGAGATTTGGTTTTGGCTCACTTGAGAAAGGAAAGATTCCCAAAGAAGCGGGTGATAACAAATTGAAGTTCAAAATATTGGACCATGCAAGATATTGAGAAAATTTTCAAGTTAATGCTTATAGATTGAACTTCCTGCTCCCCGATGTTGTAATATCTCCCATTTTTAACGTTGCATATTTGAAATAAGCATAGAAAATGATGGTATGATGAAGGACCATGCAGACAAAGAATAGATTGAGTGGGTATGAAGCACTTAGCATATCCATTACAACAGAGAAGATATTGGACAGAAGGTGCTCAAGAGGACTAGAGGACAAGAGTACTCAATATTTGATCTAAGTGGAAGGACCAACAAGAAGATGCTACTTGGATGACTCATGATGTCAGAAGATAAGTAGTTCTCAGAAAGAGCTCATGGACAGATCTCATAAAGAAAATTGTCCTCGTATTTACGTGGGCATTGGACACTAGCCAGCAATGTGAGAAGATTTTCCACATGTTGTAGCTAAGAGGAATCACAAATTTGTTTATGAGATGTACCAACAAGGTGTCAACACTCAGCTATCTGGTTGAGCTTGGGGAAAGATGTAGGATTAGTTCAAGAATCAAATAAGCCAATAGTTTCATTTGTGTTAGTCTGCTTGATTTCATGATGTGAATTTAATTAGGATTTTGTTTTATTAGTGAATAAAACTGTCCTCAAAGGAACCACATTATGGTAGTGAATTATAAATTGTAACCCGGGATACATCGTAGTGTGGATTTCGATAGTGAATTATTGAATCAAAAGCATTTTTCTCTGGAACAAATTTTAGCTCAATTTTCCGCTCCAGGTGTTATTGGAAATTCTCTAAAGAACCTTACCTTCAAATGTGGACTCGTGCATAACACTCTGTTAATTTTCCTGCTTCTCTCTTTATCCGTTTTTGATCTCATGCCTTCGCTTGAATTGTTTGTGTTGGAATTGTATTGAATCCCGAATAGAGGCTCATAGAAGGAGAGAACTATAGCCATACTTCATTTATTTAAAGGCTAGCGTATCCTTTGTCTAAGTGTTAAACCCCGGTTGTATGTAGAACGCGACGATTAGATTATAGAACTGGTCTACAGAGTAAATAGCATGTTACTGTCATGAGTTAACATTATTGGGACTTAACCATGTGGTTACCATTAAGAGGAGTGAATAAGAAATGGGACAAAACACTTTGAGACTGATATGTTCGCACCACACACCAAGAAATGGAGTATGAGAGTGGTTTTAAGATAAATTACTACTGGTTTTGAATAGATTAGCTTCAATAAAAGTTTATTTTACCATCCTGTCACCTTTGGTACAACACGCTAAATGTGAGAATACCACCCATATCTATAGACTTTCATGCTATGAATTTAATTATAGAAAAAACATATATTTGTCTGCCTTGTTTGAATTAAGAGTGAATTAATTAAACTTAATCAAAGGAAGAAGTGTTGTGCTTTTGGTCTCACAAGAACTACAGCTTAGTTAGTTTAAATTTTGAATGGAAGTAAGTGGGTCCACTAGAGGCTGTTATAAGCCTCAAAATGATGTTTGGTGCTTAACTAACATCAATGAAGGTATTATTATCATAAGCGCTAGTTATTTGCTGAAAGTTTTAATAATTAATGTTAATATAACAAGTATTTTGTGTATAAAACTCTCTTACATATTATTATCGCAGGTTCCTAAGGCACCTTAACTTTATGGTTTTATGAAAACATGAAAAACAGGAAATGCTACCTCCTATACTTTTAGTACCATATTCCGAGAGGGTTTCAAGCATAGTCAAGGTGGTTTAAGGTGGAGATATAGTTACGGAGTTTCACTAAAATAAGTAAGGGTCATACTTATCAAGGGTTATATACCATTTGATTATAGTATTTCATTTATCAAAATTCCACAAATCTGATTAATGAAATAGAAAAGAAGTTGAAGAGACTCCTTAGTGAATAATAATACAGACAAGAGAGACCAACTCTTAGCACCGCCTCTAATTTTCACCGTCAAGGAGGTTATTGATCTCCTTGTAATTCAATGGAAGCGGACCTTGTCCAAGTCTCAATAACAAATGTCATAGTTCAAAGAAAAATACACAACCTAAGAAATGTAGGAAGAAACATGGTATCTAAAGTGTCGTACATATGATTTAAATGTGGACAATAATCTAGATTGCTTCAACAATATGCCACCCAATGACCCAATATGAACACATTTTTAAATAGTTTATGATTCATGAAAAATTCACTCAAGACCGAGGAGATCATAGGGAGGAAACCATGTTTGGGTATTTGGCTTCAGAGCTCGTGGTAGTGGACATTTGTAATCAATTGCAATATAATAAAAGTACTATGATGTTCTGAGGTCATAACATAGAAATTAACAAGCTCGATCTCGCTGGAGGAGATTACAACTCAGTTCTTCATCCTTTCCTAAAGACAAATTCTCTAGCATTTTACTCATTTTATGGATCACGTTTGTAGTGATTTAACGCAAGATGAGGTGGAGGAATATGATGATCTAGGAAATTTGTGAGAGCATCAATACAAATTTTGTAGCTCTCATACCTAAGACTTATCGTCCTTTGTCCTTTTGGAATCTTCGTCTCATTTCTTTGTGAAATATCATATATAAATTGATTTCTAAAATTATTGTTAACTCCATTGAAAGATAATTATCTGCCTATATTTATACAAAAACATCGTACTTTCTGGAAGGAACTAAAATACAAGATGGTACTGACGCTTGAGTGATCCTTTCATAATAAAACAAAAAAGACTCTTTTGTTTTAAAGTTGGATTAATACTATATTTAAGGACTATAGCTTCGAAATTACTTCGGATTATTCTCGTCAATATTGGGCTATCTCTGGAAACTTGTTAGACTGGATTATGGCATCGGTATCCTTCCGTAGTATCATGCAGCTCTAATTTACTGGGTCTTAGACTTTGACTTTTAGGCTTATAGGAGCCTACGATGGGGTAGTTATTTATCACTTTTATTTTTTAACAAGTATTGATGGGATGAGCATGAAAGTTATAGAGGAAAGAGTTGATGGGAATTTTTGATGGTCCAAAGGTAACAAGGAATTCCTTATTTACGCAGATTCTCCAACATTTGTCAATGATGTGGTCCTTTTTGGACAAGTCTCTTCATGCTAATAGAGGAACCTTTTCTCATCATTTCAAAATTTGGGATGTTTCCAATTATTCATGAATAATATAAAATATCTAATATACATGCATCTCGAAAAGTAGGACATTATGACAAAGATTGTAATTTTTTTTGCAAAGGGGGATCATCAAATTCAAGATGTTTTGACCTACCTGTTTTCAAGATGAAGAAAAACAATTATCGTCATGAAATGTGGTGCAACACTAAAAAACTGAATAAAATAAAAGAAATTCATTAAATTAAATCACACTCAAAAGCTTGGATTTTACAAACAATTACATGAATATTTATTTAGCATGGAAGAAATCTCTCATCATCTTCAAGAGAAACTTCTTCCTAGATTGGATAGTTGAGAGCTATCTCAACTTTAGAACCACTGTAACTTCCTAACTTCATAATTAATTCTATAATGACTCACAAAATCAGAAAATTTAGATTTTCCAAACTAAACAATTATAAATTAAAATATGTGATGCTCATGCATAATACTACTCAGGAAGAAAAGATAAAATCATATGCTTTTATTTTTAAGTTCTTCAATATTGGTACCATATTTTGAAGTCTTTGTTGCTTTCATCCAAGTAGCATATTCAATCGTTATTCTTCCTATTTGACAAAGTATCGAAAATAGTCTTTGTTTTTGGTCTTTTTAGCCATTCTCTTATCGATGATTGATTCAATTTGCTTCTTTTGGTGTTGAAGGTATTTGTTTATCCATTGAAATTTGTCACTAAAATGTGCATTTGAAGGATCATTCATTGGTTCCATAGCAAGTAGATCTCAGACATTAAATATTGTGAAATGCCAAAACCTTTTGGATAGTTCTATTTCATAAGCATTTGAGGTAAATTTCCTCAAAAATTTTCATGGTCCGTTTTCAGTTTTAATTTCTATTATATTTCCTTAGAAATATTTCTTTCAAATATGTGCCATAATCAGGTCTCCAACATTAAATTCCCGCTTGTCTTTGGAATCTTCTCTTCGCTTATACTTGTTGTCGCTTTCTTGTAGTTGTTGCTTGACCAGCCTTGTATTGCAGGCATACCGTGCAAAATATTCAACATATGCACTTGCAAATTGTTATCTTCCCAAAGTCTTTAACTCATAAATTCCTCTTGTATGCATTGTTTAGTCAATTTAATTATCTTAAATTTCTAATTATAAATTATTGACCGTGAGTAGTTAATCTTGTGAAGTGAAATGCATCAGAGGCGCGAAGATCTTTAATTTATTTTCGAGATATGTGAAAGGTTTTTGAAAAAATTATTCCAAATGTTTTTTGAAAGAATTTAGAAAATTTAATTATGATAAACTAAATCCAAAACTTAACTAAGTCCTAAAAATTGAAATGACAAATATTATTAGTAGCTAACGATTGATTCCTAAAAGAACTAAAATTATAAACCAAAAAGAAATTCAATTTTTATGTCTTTTTGAAAATTTAATGTGAATGAAACTTATCCTAAATAATTACTAAAAAATATTTTATGTTGATAAAAGCAATTCGTGTATAAAATAAAACTTAAATTGAGCTCATAAGACAAAATTTGATCTAGAAATGAAAATATAAATCTTCTAAACGATTCACAATATATAGACTTATGAAAAAATTCTACTGCATAAAGATAAATGAATTGATCGAAGGATAAACAGATCTATGATAAAATTCGCCGTATAAAGAGGAAATAAACAGATCTATGTTAAACTCTCTTTGTGTTTTAACCATCTAAGAATTAAATATATGAAAGAAACAAAGCATCTACTCTGTAGAAACACAATATCTGGAGATATTGATAACACAAATTTGGAAATAAATCATAAATCTTAAAAATAATTACAATGAAATAAGATTGAAAACAGCATGTATCTATATTACAAAGACACCGTAAACACATAAAATTCTGGGCTTACAAATGAGCAATTAATTAATCTAAATAAAATGAAACCTTTTCTATTGTAGGGGGCCTCCACAACAAAGGGATTGAATATAGTCCTTACCAAATTCACATTAGAATTCCTGAATACTTCTTCATTCGCATTAAGGGATAAAACCGAGTTTTAAAAGATGTCACAATCTCACAATTTATTCGTCAGATTTTACACAATTACTTAGCCTTCTATTTATAAAGCCTCGATATTAAATGTTCTTAGGATTTTACGCTCCTAAGACGAAGAAAATTCTTATCTATAACTCGAATTTTTTGAGAGTTGCTTCATGATTTTCTACGTGAGAAAATCATGAAGCCTGCATCATCTCGCTTGCTTCGGGCTCTAGATCCCGATTCACTGCTTCCTTTGACCGTGTTCTTTGGTGATTTATTGCTTGATTCTCGATGGATGAATAGGAGATCCACTACTTAGATCATTTTTCAACTGCCCATATATTTTTCTACTCCATTAATACCTTAGAACCTGTCGAACTATGGCGGTGGCTACAGAAATAGAGTTTCGCTGCAGAATTGCATTAATTCCATAGCTAAATACAAATTTCATTATAATAATAAGGAACAATTGAAAATATGAAAAATAGATCATTAGGATACCTTACCAAGTAAAAAATGTGCATTTCAACACTTGTTTGAGCTTATGGTGTTGTCAGAAAGAAGGAAAGATAGTGAAAAGGAGAGTCAAAATTGAGGTAGTCTTGAGGCTCCACATTCCCGCACAAGGAGACCATTGCATGTCCTCATGCAAAACACAAAATTGTGAGTCTTATCATGTTATTGCATATGCCCTAAAACCTCTGCTAGAACATCTAATTTCATCTTCCTTACCTTCCATGTAGTTACAACTACCCTTGGCTTTCTCATTAGGAGTTTATATTTCAAGTTTATGACCTGTCTGCTTAGTTGTTTATTCTTCTTCTTTAAATTTTTGTTCTTCTTTAATCATAAACCCAGATGTAGAAGAGTATTGTCATTTATGGTTTTCTCAATCCGACTATGTAAGTTGAAGGATTAATTTTCCTATTTAATATGTCTATTTAGTGTCTCTAGTTCAAATATTTCTTATTTTAGAGTATTCACAAGTAGATGTTCTTGTGGACTATGAGGTTGATCTTAAAAAACTAATTTCTTCCCTGCATCTCTTTTCTCCAAAGACTCAATATAATCATAAATTTCCTGTTGTACTGGATCAATCTCTAGAGTTCTTTGACCTGGACTCTGAGTGGGTGAAATCGCAGTGGGTGATGGAACCCTAGGATATTCCTCTAAATCAACAAATTATGTTTCTTTTGAGGGCGGTTCCTTTATTGTCTTTCTGAGTCTATATCTTCTTCTTACCGCCTTAGGAGGATTTTCAACTTTGCCCTTGCTTTTCTTCATCTTAAGCTCTTTTGCATTTATAAATTCACCCTTCTCTTTAATGTTATCCTCCTTTTATCTGCTTGCTTCTTGAATTTTCCCAAAATTTTTGCAATGGGGATTTCATATTCTGGTTGTTCTTGGAGTGGTTTTTCATTTTCAATTTTTCTTTTTCTTCCTCTTTTTTCCTTGCTACTACAAGGTTGTTCTTGGTCTCCTTCTTGGAAATGTTTCCGAATTAAGAAATTTTCCCAAGTATTCCCTAAGCTTTCAAGGTGAAATTCAATGAGAATTTTTACTAACCCATGATGATACATTGTATTGTCTATAAACTGAATTCTCTTCTGAATAGTTCCTGCCATTTTCTTCAAACTATGAATTAAAAATTATGTAAGGTTTATTTCACTATATTCAAGGAAATTCATTAATAACCTAGCATGGTAAAAGAACATGCATTTAATTCTTCCTTTGCAGGCAAAGAATTTATGAAATTGTAATAACAAATTTCTCCATTTTCCTTTAAGAGTTGTGCTAGGAATCCCCTTTTTGAAAATTCTAGTATCCATACTTGGGTTTTTTAGAAAGATTTTCCATCCTTCTCCTTCAATTCCTCTATTTTTAAACCATCTTTCTCCTATATTTGGTAGTCTAGTAGCTTCATCTATGAAAGATATGTTATTGCACACTTGATGTCTCCAATTTCGACCTCCAATCCATCAAATGCTCTGTAAAAATATTTCCTTTACCTATGAATATCCTTACATAATTTTTCTCCCTTCAAGTTCTGTCCTCACAATTACTCCCAAGGCTGCCGAGAATCTTTACCTGAAGACTGCCTCTTTGATAGAGTAGACTAAGGGTTTCATTATGAGCTAGGAGCATAAGTGAATTATGCTACGAAATGGATGATATGTAAGGGTGAATGAATGAGTGAGGTTTCATAATTTTCAAGAGCGTGAGTGAGTGAGATTAAATGAAAAGTGATCATTTAAAGTATGAGTTGGATTATTTCACCAATGAGGTCAAGGTTTGATGTTGGAGCGGTTGTGTAAATGATGAGGGTTTAGTGGCGGAGTATGAGATGGGATTTTGATTTGACATGATCAGCGCTTTTAATAATGTTTTTGAGTTGGTGGTATAAAATGATCATCTAATTCATATGTCAATGTTTTCATATTTGTTATTAAACAAAATTTTCATTTGCATACCTTAAATTTTGATGCTTCTAACCTTCAAATGCTTCTTTTTTTCTTGAATTCAAGTATTCTTCAGTGTATTCTTCAACTACTTTGGTAAAAAAGGTCCTATCATGTCTGAGCTACAGAAATCCATCAGATTTGTAGAATTTCATCAATTTTGTAGCTATATTTTTATTTTCTGAAAAATAAAAAGAGATGCAAAGAATTGGGATTTCCAGAACAAGAACAAAGAATATGTAAGGTGCCAAAAATAGATCTTTTGGTTTTCACCCTATATTTTCTATATAAGTATTCCAATCAATGATTGGTTTTCATACTTATACAATTTTTTATTTGTTTATATATATATATATATATATATATATTCTATTTTTTTTTATAGATTGAAAAATAAATGAAAGAGGACTTCTAAGTTGGGGAAGAAGAAGAATTCTTCTTAACCAACTTTGTATCGACATTATCTTGAAAAATATTGAAAAATTAATCTTTTGTCAATGGTTTGTCATAGATCCTTAGTCGATGTCCATTTACAAGAAGAGGAATTTTTTCTTCATCAATAGTTCTAATCCTCACTGCTCCATTAACAAAGACTCTCTCAATCTCATAAGGCCCAAGCCAATGAGTTTGAAATTTCCCTTGAAAATCCTTGAATTTTGAATCAAAGATAAGTGCCCAATCTCCAGCTTTAATTTTTTTTTTCCTTGATATATTTATCATGCCATTTGGATCTCTGTTGTTGAACTAGGATGGTCTTTTGAATTGCCTCTTATATTATTTCATCAAGCTCATTGAGTTGTTCCATTCTACTTCTGTGTGCTCCTGACAAGTCAAGTCATAGTTTAACTGGTGTCTTGAAAGTTTTTATTTGGAACTCTATTGGAAACACAACTTGTTTCCCATAAACAAGTTCATAGGGATTATGTTCTATTGTACTTCTGCATGTGGTGGAGTAGGCCCATAAAGCTTCTGTAAGCTTTTCTACCCAATCCGTTCTATGCAAATGTATAGTCTTTGTGAGGATTTCCTCAATCACTTTATTAGTGGACTCTACTTGTCCATTTTCCTGTGGATTATATGGAGTGGACTTTCTATGCTTGATTTTGTATTATTCCACGATATTTTACACCATTCTGGATGTAAACTGAGTTCCTTGATCTATCACAATTTCCCTTGGGACACCAAAACAAGCAAAAATATCCTAAAAAAAAATGAAACTACAGAATTTTCATTACCAAAGGAACATGCTTTAGCTTCTACCGATTTAGTGACATAATCAGTGCACACAAGAATATACCTCTTTTGTCTTGATCAAGGATTGATTGGTCTAACAAAATCTAGAGCCTATTTTTCAAAGGGTTCAATGAGTACCTCTGGTTGTAAAGGCATTTCATCTGAAGGAACAATTTTCCCCATTCTCTGACAAATGTCACATCTCTTAACATATTCCTTGGCATCCTTGAAAAGGGAAGGCCTATAATATCCTAAGAGAAAGGTTTTGCAGGAAGTTCTCTTGTCAGCAAAGTGTTCTCCACTTGGCTCATCATGACATGCTTTCAGTATCTCAGGTATTTCATCTTCTCGTACACATCTTCAAATGATGAGATCTGGATATGTCTTGTACAATTCGTAATTTACCCATGAATAAGATGCACTCATATGAATGATTTTTCTCTTTTCTCTAGGAAATAGATATGATGGTAGCTTTCATGTAGCTAAGTAATTAGAAATGTATGAAAACCATGGAGATTTAGTAGATATTGTAAAAAGATATTCATCAGGAAAACTATCTTCTACTGGTGTATCATTTTTATCATTTTGAATTCTAGACAAAAAGTCAACAATCATGTTTTTTTTCCAGGTCGATCTTAAATGGTGATATTGAATTCTTGCAATAAAAGTAACCAGATTGTGATTCTTCCATTAGTAATTGATTTATTAATTAGATATCTAATTGTAGAAATGATCTGTGTGAATGAAATCTTCATATCCAATGATGTAATGTATAAATTTATTAATGGCATGGACAACAACTAGAAACTCTTTTTCTATAACAATATAATTCAACTCTGTTGGAGTTAAATTTTTACTTGTGTAATAAATGGCATAAGGAGTCAAGTCCTTTTGTCCCAATAAATCTCCCAGAGTTGTTTCTGAATCATCAATTGAAATATGAAAAGGCAATTTCCAATTTGGTCCTCTTAGGATGGGTGCTTCAGAGATCTTTTCCTTCAAAGTTTCAAAAGCCTTTTCACACTCAGGATTCCAAATAAATTCACAATCCTTTCTAAGCAACCTAAAGAGTAGAGATGCAATATTTTTGAAGTTTTCTATGAATTTTCTATAGTATCATGTAAAACCAAGAAAAATCCTAACATCTTTTTGACAACTTGGAATTGCTAATTTAGAAATAACTTCAACTTTAGATGAGTCCACCTTAATTCCATTTCCTGAAATATGGTGTCCTAAAAAAATTCCTTCATTAAACATCATAAAGAATTTTTCATGAATTAATGAGAGATTTTATTCCTTACATCTTATGAAATTTTTTTCCAAATTTTCTAGGGCTTCTTCAAATGAATTTCCATAGAATTTAAAATCACCCATATACACTTCCACACAATCATGAATTAAATCAAAGAAAATACCTAGTAATACTCTTTGGAATGTTGCGGGTGCATTTCATAATCCAAAAGGAAGCACTGGGAAAGCATAAGTTCCCCATGGACATGTGAAAGTGGTTTTGTCTTGATCTTCTAGCACTGTCTAAATTTGATTATACCCTCTAAAACCGTCCAAAAATAAAAATAAAAATTTCCTTGCTACTGTATCCAAAACTTGATCTATGAAAGGCAATGGAAAATGATCTTTTAAAGTATCCTTATTCAATTCCCTATAATCAATGCATAATCTCCACTTTTTGTTATTTTTTGGAACAATTACTAAAGGTGAAACCCATTGACTGTCTGATATTGGGTAGATAAAATTTACATTCAACAGTTTTTTTAGTTCCTCTTTTAAAATTTCCCTTAAGTTTGGATTTATTCTTCTCTGAGGTTGTCAGATTGGTCTAGAATTCTCATCAATATATATGTGATGTATGCAAGTTTCAGGATTGATTCCTTTCATGTCAGTGTATTCCCATGCATATGCGGAAGAGTGTTTTTGTAATGTTTCCATTAATTTCTTCTTTTCAAATTCTTCCAGATTTGTGTTTACATTTAAAGTTTTACCTGGAAATATTTTAATTGAAGAGTTGCCAGATTATTCCATAGAACATAAAGACATTTGTCTGGATGATAAATATTCAATATTTCATTGTTCTTGAAAATTTTGACTACTCTCACATTGTGAAGATAATTCATTATTTTCTATTGAATTTAAAATATGATTGTATTCACTAATTTTGGAGATAGTAAAAATAGGTTGTATGTCATTTCCATCATCCACCCATTCCTCATTTTCTATTTCTATCATTTTTTTGCTGGAGGGTATAATGTGAATTTCATTGTTGAACTTCCATCAGAGATAAACATGTCACCAGATCTACAACTGATGCTAGGCATCAACTGTAGCTAACCAAGGTATTCCTAATATCAATGGATTCCCTCCTAAGTTATTCTTGGGAGTTAAGATCATAAAGTCAATTAGATATTCCCAAGAATCTAAGGATACATAAATTTATTCTAATACACCATCATGTTTAATTACATATTTTTCTGCCATTTGTAACAATGTAGGTTTGGAAGTTTTAGTTGTTCCATAGTTTGTTTACTCATGATATTTATGGATTATCCTAAGTCTATAAATGTGTTTGGGATTTTGATACCATTGATGTGTGTCTTCACAAATGGACTTCCTGGATCCAAATATTTTTGTATTTTTGTTTTTCCCATCATGATATCTGCAATTTTTCCGACTAGCTGTATTATTTTTACTTCTTTTCTATTTCTCCCAGGTTTCTTTATACTCAACTCTCTTATTTTCTTTGCAAGGATTGGAATTTATTTGATGGATTGTAGCAAAGGAATTTTTATACAGACATTCTTCAGTTCATCTAACATATCATAATCAGGCAACATGATTTGATTTTATACTCCTTTATCAATTTTGTAATATTTAAGGGAAATGAGGTTTTTTTATAGACACTAAAGGTTATTCTATGATGGGAGTTGAGTTTATTGGAGTATCATGTGTTTAGGTTTGAATATTTCTATTTTGATGATGATTTTTCTCTCCTTCAGAATGATTATTTTTCTTTTGAAGGTTTTTATTTTGATGAAGAGATGTATCTTCATCAGAATGATCATATTTTGGTCTTTCCTCAATAACAACATAACATAATTTATTTTCTAATATTCTACCAGATCTAAGTTTAACATTATTAAGATTTGGTGGAGTTATCATACAAGTTTGAAAATGTTGTCCCTCCATGTTGTAAACGAGTTGTGAATTTTTATTGTTTGGGTTTGGAAGTGGTTGAGCAGGTAGTTTGTTTGGCCTTTGTGGAAATTGTAATGAAAGTTGTGGATTTTGATTTTGAAATTGAGGTTGAGGTTGTTAACTAGTCTGAGGAAATTGTTGTGGTGGAAATTTTGGATAAGGTTGTGGATATTGGTGATATTGAAAGTATCTACCATAAGGCCCTTTTTCCATCATTGTGTCCAAGGTTGGAGTTGAGACCAAGGTTGTTGCCATGATATTTATGTGTTCCAGTTATTTTGTGGGGGTTGGGTGTACATTTGTGCATTGAAACCTTGAGCTTGGGATCCTTGACATGGTCTTCTAGAAACGAAGCAAAGAGGATCTACCTGGTTTGGAACTATTTCCTCTTGGTAGACAAATTTAAGACCTGGAATGGAATGACACTTCTTTGTTTCATGATTTTCTGTACATATGACACAGGTTTCTATGATTTTTAAATCAAAAGGGCATTCTCATAAGGCATGTTTCTTTCTACACATAGGACAAAAGATGGATAAGGCATCACTTTCATCCCTTTGATTGTTTTGTAATTTCAAGGTGTCTATTTGTTCACTAAGAATACCTAAAATATCTGTTTTAAATTCATCAAGAAAAATTCCTATTTCAACCCTACTTACGGTTCCAGCTGTAGATTTATTGATTCTAGAGAGAAAATGATCTCTTGAATTCTTCCCAATTCTTAACTTACCTCTTGAAATATGTATGCATAATTCAGAAATTTTAGGTAGTGATAGTTGAGAAATGTCTCCTTTTCCCATCATGTTAAGGATATATATCCATTCATCTTTAATGGATTTCAATAAGAGAGCTTTCAAAGTGTCTTCATCCAGATTTCCATCTTGGCCCTCTTTAGATTATAATTGAATCTTTCAATTAAATCCTCCAAGTTTTCATCCTCTCTTTGCATCATCTTAAAAACTTCATCTTTCAGATTATGAGATGTGAAATATTCCTTGTATCTCTCTAAGAATGATCTCTTCATGTCTTCACATGTCCTTATAGAATGCGTTATTAAGCCCATAAACCATTTTAATGTTGCATCCTTAAGAGTTGCTTGAAACAATTTCAATTTTTCATAATCAAGTAAGTAGTCATATGATCTACATAAAACTTCAAATTCAAAAAGAAAATTTTCAGGTTCTTCACTTCTTAATCCATGGAAATTAGGAAGGATAGAGGGTGATATATTTTTCATTGTGGCGGTAGTATCTTCATCTAGTATGGGAAATCTGATAGGATCTAGATCTATTATGTCTCTGTCTTCTCCCCTACCTCCTCTACCTTCACCTCTTCCTCTTCATCCATATCTTCCTCTACCTCTACCTCCACCTCCAATCCTAGGTCCACCTCCTCCTAGTATTAATTGTTCATTGTTCACATTGTGTACTTCATCTTCCCCTTCTCCATCCATTGTAGAATCTTCAAAACTGATATAGGATTATAGGTTTGGAATTTTTTGTTCCTCTTTTGATTCTTCTAGTTCTTATATCGGTGCTATATTAAAGAAGATATCTTCTTCCTCCTCTTCACTAGGAATTTCTAGCTCTTTGGCTAAAATTTGTTCTTCGATAGAGGTTAGAAAGACTACTCCTTCTGTTAGGGATGTAGGATCTTGCTCTTCCACACGTGCTTTAGTTGATGAAGTTGGTGAATCTCTAGGTTGAATTTTTGATCTTAATACCTCAGGAAGTCTATGTATACATGATAAAAATGGTATGCGAATTTGGGTGGGTGGCATGGCACTATGAAGTTTTGATGGGGTGAGTGGTGTTGTTGGAATCAAACTTCTACTTCTAGCTACAAATCTACATCTAGAATATATTTCTCTACGCATGTCATTTTTCTATGTTATTGTCGTTTGTTGTTGTTGTTGTTGCTTTTTATGGATTAATAAATAAGGCTCCTAAATACACTTCCCCGAAAACGGAGCCAAAATGTTTAGTCAATTTAATTATCTTAAATTTCTATCATAAATTATCGACCAAAGTAGGTAATCGTGAAGTGAAAATGCACTGTACATGCTAGAAGCCTCCTTTACTTAATTTATTTGGGTGATATCTGAAAGTCATTTTTGAAAATGCGTTTATTCCAAATGTTTTTGAAAGAATTTAGAAAATTGAATTATGAGAAATAAACTAAATCCAAACTTACTAAGTCCTAAAAATTGAAATGAAAAATATTGTTAGTAGCTAAGGATTGATTCTGAAAAGAACTAAAATTCTAAAACCAAAAAGAAATTATAATTTTTATGTTTTTTTGAAAATTTAATGTGAATGAAACTTATCGTAAAGAATTACTAAAAAAATTTTTATGTTGATAAAAGAAATCTTTGTGTATGAAATAAAACTTAATTGAGCTCATATGAAAAAATTGATCTAGAAATGAAAAGAAAAATCTTTTAAAACATATCTCACAATATTTTATCTATGATAAACTTCTACTGCATAAAGAGAAAATGAACGGATCGATGATAAATCGATCTATGATAAAATTCTATTGCATGAAGAGGAAATAAATTGATCTATGATAAAATACCTCTACGTTTTAATCATCTAAGAATTAATTTATGAAAGAAACAAAGCATCTACTTTAGCATGAAAATATTCTAGAGATAATGAACAATGTTACCGATGAAATAGGTAACCACAATGTTACCTACTTTTTTTTGGTAGCATAAAAAGCACCCGATTTTGAAAAGTGGTGATGCAGAATCACCATTTTTTTTTTGTGCACATTTTTGACACTCTAATATTTTTATTCATGAAGTATGAATATTTGTTTTAAAATGTTAGTGATTTTCATGCTAATTTTGAAATGTATTGATGCAGCATCAATTTTTCTTTTTTAGAGCGGTGATTTTCGTGCTAATTTTGAAACGTATTGATGCTGCATCAACCTTTTTTTTTTAGAGTGGTGATTTTCATGTTCGTAATAAAACAAAAAACTTAGATAAAAAAAAATATAAAAACAATAAAAAAAACCAATAAAAATCTAAAAAAACACAAAAATAGCTCGTAAAAATAAAAAATTTAAAGAAAAATAAATAAAAAAACAAAAATATTTGAAAATTATATCAAAGGAAATGACAAAATTTGAAAAAAAAAACCCATAATTTAAAGAAAAAAAAACAAAAAATGACCAAAAAAATAAAAAATAAAAACCATCAAAAACATTTTTTTCTAACTTATTAAAAAAAACCATATATATATATATATATATATATATATATATTAAAAAAAAAAATTAAATAAATAAATAAATAAATAAATTTAAAAAATAATAATAATAAGAAAAAAAAAATACAAATTTTAAAATTAACAAAAAAAACAAATTAAAATAAAAAAAAAACAATTAAAATTCAAAAAGAAAATTAAAATAAAAAAAAACTATCATTAAAAAACAAAAAAAATGAAAAAAACCACGTGCAAATAATTAAAAAACAAATATACATAAATTTAGTGCTTTTTTTTTTTTAAATGAAACAATTTCTAGATTTTAATCTATAATATTAAATATAAAAAAAATTAAACAAATTGAATTTAAAATTAAAAAAAAAAAATTAAAAAATCAAATTAAAATAAAAATATTAAAAATAAAAAAATAAAAATAAAATCAAATATATATATATATATTAAAAATTAGAAAAAAAAAAAACTAGTGTTATATTTTTGAAGAGGACGGGAAGAGCCTTTGGCTGGCTCTGGTTGAAAATTAAAATAAAAAAAACTATCATTAAAAAACAAAAAAAATGAAAAAAATCACGTGCAAATAATTAAAAAACAAATATACATAAATTTAGTGTTTTTTTTTTTTTTTTAATGAAACAATTTATAGATTTTAATCTATAATATTAAATATAAAAAAAATTAAACAAATTGAATTTAAAATAAAAAAATTGAATAAAAAAAATAATTTAAAACAAAAAAATTAAAAATTATTTAAAAAAAAATTGTTTTTTAAAAATTATTTCAAAAAATAAAATAAAATAAAATAAAACAAAAAAATAATTAAAAAAAATAAAAATAAAAACAAAACTATAAAAAAAAAACAAATTTTATTTTAAATAAAAAAATTAAATAAAAAAATAAAAATAAAAATAAAAAAGATTTAAAAAAAAATCAACTTAAAAAAAAAAATAAAAAAAATAAAAAAACGGGGGTTGGTGGTGGTGGGGCGGCGGGCGGCTCGACACCGGGGGCCTGCCGGGCGGCACCACGGGGGCGGCCAGGCGGGGCTTTGAGGCCGGTTGGCCGCCCCACCACCACGAACCCCCATTTTTTTTTATTTTTTATTTTTTTTTTAATTGATTTTTTTTTTAAAATTTAATTTTTTTATTTAAAATAAGGATCGTTTTGTTTTTTTTGTTTTTTATTTTATTTTAAATTTTATTATTCTTTTGTTTTAATTTTTTTTTTTTTTTTTTGAAATAATTTTTATTAAATTTTGTTTTTGTTTTTTTTAATTTCATAATTTTTCTTTATTATTAATTTTTACGTTTAGTTTTTTAGTATAATTTTATAAAATTTAATAAATTTTGTAATTTTTTTGAAAATTTATTTGGATTTAATATTGTTTTTTAAATGTTTTACTTTTTTAATTTTTTTTTTATTAATTACATAAAATTTTTATATTTTTATATTTCAATTAAAATTGTGTATTTAAAATTAGATTTTTTTTAATTAAACTTCAATTAAAAACTTCCTCACCTTTATAATTTTTTTTTTGTTAATAACATAAATTTTTATATTTTTATATTTCAATTAAAAATTTTGTATTTAAAATTAGATTTTTTTTTTTTTAATTAAACTTAATTTTTTTTAAATTAATTTGTTTTTAATTTTTTTTTTTTATTTAATATTATTTAATATTTTTATATTTTTTTCAATTTTCAATTTTCAATTGATTTTTAAAGTTTTTATTTTGTTTTCTTTTATATTTAAAATTTATTTGTTTATTTGTTTATTTATTAAAATTTAATATTTTTGTTTTTACATTTAATTAGTTATTTTAATATATATATATATTTTAAATTTAATAAAATCTGATCTATATACATATTTTAATTTAAGTTCATATATATATTTTATTTTTTTAATTTAAATTTAATTTATTTTCTATAGTTTATTTGTGTTTCTAATATATACTGTTTTAAATTTAATATTTTCATTGTATTTTATTTTTATTTTTTATTTTTTTTACTTTTAATTTAAATAATGTTTTCTTTTTTTTAATATTTTTATTTTAAATTTTTAAATTTATTAAAATTTAATATATTTCCTTAAATTTAATTTTTTGTTTTAAATTATTTTATTTTTTTAAAATTTAATAAGCATTTTCTTTTTCTTTTTTAAATTTAATTTCTATATTTTATTTTTTATAATTTCCTTTTTTTTTAACTTTTTTTTTTTTTAATTTAATATTTTTATTTTGCTTTTATTTTTATTTTTTAATTTCTATATTTTTTAAAATTTCAATCTTAGTTTTTTTTGTTTATTGTTTTATTTTATTTTTCCTTAAATTTTAGGTTTTTTTTAGTGTTTGAATTAAAATTTTTATTTTGTTTTTATTTTTATTTTTTTTTTATCTTCATATATTTTTAAATTTTAAGCTTTTAAATGTTTTTATTTTTTAAATTTATTTTTTTCTTAAATTTTAGGTTTTTTTTAATGTTTGAATTTTAAAAATTAAAAAATGTTATTTCTATTTTTAAAAATGCGAAAAGTATGACAAATTTTTTTTGTTTGTTATTCCAGCATCAACTGGTTTTGTTTTGAGGGTGTTTTTTCAATCTTTTTGCAACAAACAATTTTGTTTTTAGCATAATTTTAGAAAATGTTGAAATTTGACCTTAAAAAAAAAACAAGTGCGTTCTGGAAGACACACTTTTTTTTTTTGGGGTGTTTTTTCAATCCTTTTTTCAACAAACAATTTTGTTTTTAGCATAATTTTAGAAAATGTTGAAATTTGACCTTCGAAAAAAAACAAGTGCGTTCTGGAAGACACATTTTTTTTTTTGGGGGTGTTTTTTCATGTTTTTTGAGCATTTTTGGGCTAGAGTTCCCGTTTTGAGGTCAGGTTACCTATTTCATCGGTAACATTGTTCTACAAGCGAGGTTGGTCTAGGGTATACTCCGAAGTCACTAGTCTTCAACAGTTGCATATGGTGGCATCTCAAACTTTCGAGTATACCTGCTTAAACCTTTGCTCACTCGATACGTTAAATCACCCGATCAAATGTCCTCCCTGCAGCATCCCAGTTTTCTGAGCAGTGGTGGGCAAAAGAGACCCACTTCTGCCGTAGGGCCAAAGGCAACACTAAATCTCTGGTTACGGCTATGAATACAACTATACTTGTTGGTCTTCACTTTAATTGCAGTCAATCTACAGCGCGATAACGTCGGTAATACCAAATTAGCGTTTTCCAAAAACAAAAAGGGAAATGGTCCCATGGGCGGCCGCCACTCTGACGGTAATGGAGTGGGGACACTTTGTGAGTTTCTATTGAACCCTTAGCTAAACTGAGAGGGGGGGGCTGAATCAGTTTAACACATACATGGACTTTTAAAACTTTTCTTTTAAATCTTATTTACACCTTCATTTCATGGTCAACTTAATATGTGAGCAACAAGTATTACTATCAAACAGATTTGTTAATGTAATAGCAGATTGAATATGAGAGCATCAAGTATTAAGCAGATGAGATAAATCACATCAACACATAAACATCATGCATAGAGACACCAGATATAAGTGGAAACCCATAAAGGGAGAAAACCACATCTTATTATTGTTGTGATGCAAAGGCAAGCTCCAACTCCCTCTCACCACTGATTTTCTGTAGGCTCCAACCCACAGGAGGCTCCTACCTCAATTCTGCAAGCCACAACTTGCAAGGAAGCTCCAACTCCCATCAATTTTCTGCAGGCACCAACCTACAGGAGGCTCCAACCTCAGTCAGCTACAACTGACATTTTATCAAGCTACAACTTGATGTGGAAGCACCAACTCCCATCTATTTTCTCCAGGCACCAACCTACAGGAGGCTCCTACCTCAGTCAGCTACAACTGAAATCTATCAAGCTACAACTTGATAGGGAAGCTCCAACTTCCTT